>JAMZEH010000047.1:5895000-6495000 GCA_024699665.1 Ostrea denselamellosa | reverse complement strand
TGTGGCGTGATTGGCTAATATTAAGAGTGAAATTATTTGAAATTAAGAGAAATAATATAGAAGTTTAAATCAATTGTCGGGATGAAAAATTATGGGACAAAATCGAAAAATGAGTAAGGAAATTGCCATGGCAGAGGTGTGTTTGAAATGAAAGGTGTAATTTACTGCAGATTGCTATGTATTGTAAAAAAGTACAAATATGACCTATAAAAGCAATGGGACCCTATATATTTTTTGTCGTTTTTATTAGCACTTGCAATGAACTTTGAAATCTTGGTGACCATTTATCTAAAATTAATTTCGTTAATTAGTGAGAGGACCAAATGTTAGTATTGAGGGCTATGGGAAATGAATTGGTACTCTTCCCTATAGCAGATCCCGAACGATGTTACGCATTGCTTGGCATCCAGAGGGCGTCCAGACCCAGATCTGTTTTCATCTTCTAAAGATGTTCTATCGTGTTTGGATTCACCTACCCAGAAGTTGTGCTGAGCATACGGTGGTGCAGAAGACCCACAAACATCGGCCAACTCGCCGCGTATTTCCTTGCCTGTTTTACCTTTTAAATACAAGTACCTAATTACAGCATGGTACTCAACTTTAGATGAAAAGCATGCCTCTGCATCACTAGCTATGTCTGACATCCGATATCTTATAAAGAATGACTCGATACCGTTTCGGTCAATCGGAAAGGTTGGTTACTTATTGACTTCCCCTCGAATCTTCAATAGAATATTCCCCGTGGGGATCCGGGTCGTTAGAATAGATCCTCAGTGCCCTTGCTTGTCGTAAAAGCCGACTAAATGGGGCGGTCCTTCGGATGAGACCACAAAAACCGAGGCCCAGTGTCACAGCATGTGTGGCAAGATCCCGCCCTGCTCAAAGGTCCTGAGCGCCGAGCATAGGTCTAAATTTGCAGCCCTTCACCGGCAATGGTGACGTCTCCATATGAGTGAAAAATTCTCGAGCGGGACGATAAACAATATATAATCAATCAATCCATCTATGATTGATGTATATTCATAGAATGTCTTCTACTTACCCAGTCGCTCTCTGTGAGATCTTGGGCTGTCGTGTTCAGAACATTAGACAGTACCGTTTGAAACTTTGATCTGTCCATTCTCTCAGACGTCGCTATCCCACGCACTTGTTCAGCAATTTTCTAAAATTAAGGCAAAAATATTTGGCAACACTCTCTAGTTAAGGCAAACATGTTTCCTCTGCAACACTCTAAAATTAAATAAAGATGAGCGAACGTTGTTATGACTACTGTTTTTGGTGGGTTTTTTTTTTTGTTTTTTCTTTTGTTTCTCAAATTAAAGATATGGGTTTTCTGAAATATGGTTTACTGTGTGTATTTCATTCATAGCTCTCAAATATACTTGACAGTCGCCGGATAGCTGAAAAATTGCTCAGGCGACTATAAATAAAAACAAACAAACAAACAAATCAAATATACTTGCCACGTTGATGGGGAATCTTCCGATCTTTTTTGCCTCGTGTAAGTGGACGATTTTACCTCCAACTGAAAGTCCGGATATCATTTCCAGTACATTCTTAAAGAAAACACACAAGTCATTGTGAATATTAAGCAGAATGAAATCATTCCTTAATGACTTAAGAGAGTTAGGAAACCTGCACGAAACTGTCGAAGAATATTTTCTGCTGTATTTAACCTTGATATGCCTTACCATGTCCGGATCTCCCACGGGAACGCATATAATAGAGTTGTCATCACCGATTTTTTGAACGATGTGTACTAACTCTTCGACTGCCTGTAATTCAAGTTTTATAATTGTATACCAATTAATTATCCGAAAATCATATACTCATAATGAAAATATTTAAAATGAAAATGCTATAATTATTGTAATAACTACAAATGATTGTAAAATAACCTCTTGTTGTGCCAAATTTTAAATATCTAAAGACTTGACAGATAGAAAGAAAGATAGATGGACAGACAGACAGATAGATAGATAGAATTCAAAAGCGAAACAACTTGGGACGATAATCATGCTGTACTAACTTGTCCGGTATCGTTACCCTCCATATCTTCTGGACACTCAGGGTAGTGGTGATCCGTGACTTTTCCATCCGAAATCAGAATTATTCTGGGTCGAATATGCCACTTTCCAAGAACCGATATTCCAGCTTTGGTGATAAAAAGAAGGTTTTTCAAATCATAGAAAATAAGATCTACTCCGCGGTGTTAATTTTATTTGAAAATGCCAAGAACACTCACTCGAACCTTTGGACCCCAATGTAAGGAGGAGACCTCCTCCTATCGGAGAGGGACCACTACATTGCAATTCGTCTACAAAATTGTTAATATTAAATTATGTATGACTTGCAAAAAGATGTTCATAATTATCACTTCGGGAAAATTCGTGCGAAAGGTAAGTCTGAAAATGATTCCTTAGAGTATGAACTTTCAATTAGATCTCTCTCTCTCTCTCTCTCTCTCTCTCCAGTAATCGTAGTGGACAATTAAACCTAGTCAAGTACTAGCATTATACTTCATTCGTTAGGTGATGGCATATGCATTAGCCAGACAATGTAACCTCACCGCCGTCAAGTTCTATTTTCAAGAGTCATCTGTTTTATTGTACTTGCCCAGACTTTTCTTCATATCGTAGTAGCGGTTAGAAAAGGATCGGAGGAAACCATTCTCATGTCCAATAGTAATCAACCCCACATTTGTATCCAAGCCAGATCTTTTTTCAAATTCTGAGAAAACATATATCATATTACAGTAAGTCAACATACATCAATATACAGCCTACTCCGGATATACTGAAAATCAGGGACCAACCTGAATTATCCATTATATCCAACGTTTAATATAACTGACGTTAAACTATATGCATAATGCTATCGAGGATCTATTTTTACTTTAGTTTAACAGACAGTTCAATATAAGCAACTTCAGGGTAAGTGGAATAGACTGCATCTACAAATGCATAAGGTAATTTAAATTCATTTTAATAACACATTTTCAAATAAAGTTTTAACTTCTTTGTTTTAAGACGCAGGATCTACAATACTACCATTTGTGTCTCCATTATTTTATTCCTACATGACATAAATGATTTACTGTTGCAATTTCATGCAGCCTATGACTTTGTCAAATGAATTTACTTTATAATCAAAACCGTTTTCAATCTGTTGCAGTGATTTGAATATTTGCACATCGTTCTGAAATGAATGACACAATTCATAAATTAAAAATACCGAGGAAAATAATATTCACACATGCTTAAATTATAAATATCAACCTCCGAAGACGCAAGATATGCTGTAGGAAATTGGAATGATATTAACAAAGATCTATACTAGACATGCATCCTTTACATATTTAGCATTGGCAAATTTCACATTATGAACACTCGTGTTTTAAGGTGTTGCTTTTTGCTACGGATTTTAAGTACATATAAATAGTTCATTTAGTTTTAAAACCATTAACATGTTGTTGATTTTCGTTGTTTGTTTTACGTGCCGTGAAGGCATTTTCATTCATAAAAATATCCCGTGTAGCGGCAGGTGTTTGCACGATAAAGAGCTCTCATTGACACGGCTGTAAGCGCTAAGCATAGGTCTAAATTTGTGGTATTTTTATGAATGAAAATTTTTGATTCAGTATCACTAATAGTAGTAGCAGTTTGGTTATTTTTTTACCCAAGGTGATACCAAATGATACATTGTTTAAAGTAAAACAATGGAATGATCATGACCTCTATGATACATATAGAATAATTACCGTTCAAAATGTCGATTACGACACCTTTCATCTGCCTCAAACCGTCACCTTCCATACTTGCCGAAGTGTCCAGAACAAATACTGCATCCAAACCTCTTCCTTGCTGATATTTCAGTTCCATATCTTTTTAAATTGATTCAAAATATCGAACAATGGATTTTCAACTTGGAGAGAGTTTGCTATTATATAAAAATGTCAACAACTTATTAATGTGTTCGTTTAATAATAGAAAACCTTTTTATACTCCATAATGCAGATATTGTTTCATCTTGGTTGTTATAATATGTGCTTACTTTTCTCTGCAGCTGAAGAAGCCTGGGCAAGCCAGTAGTCATTTTCGACTCGATGTGACAATACAGTCATCGCTCTCCTTTCTGAAAAAGTATGACATGGTGTTGGTATTGTAGCTGTACCGAAAGAATTCTACATTTATCAAAAATCCAATCAAATATCTAGTTTATATCATTACATTCTCTTATTGCATCTTACAAAATAATAAAGTCCAAGCTGAAAATTTTTTCAATGTTACTAAATGAAATTAAACAAATTCTAATGAACTACAGTTTCTGTGAATTTCCAAAGCGATACAAAATTAAGTTTATATAAATGTACCGTCCGAAGTTAATATTTTATCCGCCCTGACTACATTGTGGTCCTTATATGATTCCTCCTCCTGTTTCAATGTGTTCCGTGACACATTTTGTGTATCCAAATCATTTGTTCTTACTACATTGTGTTCGATGTTTTGCGATTCTTCGGTCAATATGACAAGTCTATTATCAAACTCCCTTTGGGTTCTTTTCCCCTTCAGTTTCCGTGCAATATCTGTTCTCATTAAAGTTTCTTCCGTCATTATTGATTTCTGGAGATCATTTCCCTCTAGTGAACCTTTCTTGGTATCGTCCATGGATAGTGCTCCTATCATATCAGCCCTGTTTGCTGACTCAGAGATATCGTTACTGTTTTTCACAATAAGGGAATCTCTACCATGGTCCGTTGACATATTTTCCACATCTTTAGTGTCTGTATCCACAACCTGTCGATGAGATACCTTGTCTTCCTCATCTGGAACGTCTAATCCTGTGTCTTCTCTACAAACAGAATCACCAGAAAATGTCTTTCTGGTTTTGCTGTCATGTGTTCGTTCAAGAATAGTGAGTGTTTCATCAGTGAATTCATCCTTTGACGATTTACTGATAGCAATTCTCTCTTCCATAGTTTCATCCTCACCTACTGCTGTTGGCAATTCTGTGATGTCGTTTTTCAGACGGTCGTCTGCTTTATCAGTATCTTTGTCACTGGCCTCATTTTCCAACGGACCAATTTCCCCAGAATCTTCCCCAAATACACTCGTACCGTTATGATGAAAATGACCAATGGACTGAGTCAGAACTGCTACTTTTTCGTTTGTCTTCAGTATTGCTTCAATTAGCTCCGATATGTCGTTGCTCTGTTTTTGGTCTGTCTCTGAAAGCTCTAGCACTTGTGCCAAGAGAGAGTCTAAACAGAAAAAAAGACATCTGTAGTTTAGTATTCTGATCATATCCTTTATATATATTTAATTATTCCTAAGGGTTGTTTTAAATTGTTTTATATGTTATTATGCATAGTAATAATTTTATTACATAAGGCGCTAAATTTTATTCTAGTCACATGTAGAACGTATGTTCACATATATTTTATTATATTATCTGTAAAGCACTTTAGAATACGCAGGTCAATATAGCGCTATCTAAATCTATTGAATTACAAAACAAATTTTTTGAATTACAATCTTTCATAGCAGTATTCATAATCTATGTAGTGAACATCTGCATTTCTTACATTTTCAAACTTCCACAGAAGACGAAATTAACATCTAAATTGAATCTACTTTGGACTTTATTTTGTAGTTATCCTCAAATGATTAAAAATGGAAAACGTTTGCATGTAAATGAATTTGTCATATCTAAATGCACCTCTAAAAGCAATAGATATCTATTCGGTTGTACCCATTTTAAGAGGATATCCATTGAAAATCAAGAACAATATACACTGTACCGTATGGCATATCATGGATACCTGTCTCTTTTGGAGGTGTGGGGGTTCGTTCATGTATACATGAAGTCAATATTCAATGTAAAAATAACTGGAATATAAGAGTTGTCTAAAATGGGGAGGAGCAGTTACGAGGAAAAAAAACCCCAGTGTGATCCTTGTGTGTGTGTATATTATAGTGACTTTTTATAAGACTCTACATTCAACAAATTCACTTGTGTAATTCATATAAGGATACATGTAGGTTACGATGGAAAATATCCACACATGATTTGAAGAATCGGTTTACCCCTATTACCCATATCTTTCTCAATGTTAAAAGTATCAAAGATATTTAGACACAAACCTTGAACGATGGTGTACTGACCGACCATCATACAGTTCTAAGATCAACGCAGATAAAGTAATCTGAATATTTTACCTATTTTATGAACTTCGTTTTCAGTCATTTCCCTGCAAAATTCAACTACATAGTTAACCACATACCCTCGTTGGAAACGTCACTAACACATCATAACAAGATCCAGAGATTGTGACGAACAGAATATGAAGAAATCATAGTACTATCAAGCTAGTGGACAAACAAGTTTTCTTTACGATTGTGATATACGTAGTTTGCTGAGAAAAGAAATGATCAATGTGAACAACGTCTTTACAAGCATTTATGTTGGTTGACAGGTAGAATTTTATCTTACGATAAATTCAGGACAATTTATGAGAAAAAGTATCTCCTTTAAAGAGTGTTTCACCTGTCTTCTTCTTGTGTAGCAAGTCTCTTTCTGATGAACTTGTTTTCCTTCTGTATCATATCCACTTTCTCATTCACTCTCTTCAACTGTAAACAGAACATCAACATATTATAATGAATACAAAAGACCCTCGCTGATGCGGCCCTGAGCGCTAAGCATAGGTCTAAATTTGTGGTACTTCACCTACAACTGGTGACGTCTCAATATAAGTGAAAAAATTCTCGACGGGACGTAAAACGAACAAACGAAAGAAACAAACAAACAAATGAATACAAAAGTACAGCGACGTAATAAATGATAATTGAATGCAAAGTCCACCAGAGAGAGAGAGAGAGAGAGAGAGAGAGAGAGGCATGAAGCAGCCTTACCTGCTCGACTGCGGCGTCCATTCTAAAAACGTAGGTAATATGCAAAATTGTATTTCTCTCGGAAGATCTGAAATATATTTCCAGACATGCATGTTACAATGTACATATAGCAACACAGATGTTCCTAAAAAGGTCCTAGGGGTGCGATCCATATTTTTAAGGATCCCAGAATGATAAAAGTAACATTATTAATTTAAAAATTGTTCAACCAAGGGAGGAAGTGTAGACTCCATAACTCCTCTAGATCTGCCACTGTAACACGTACATATATGTAAGTCCTCTAGATCTTCCACTGTAACACGTACATATATACATATATGTATATGGATCTTTCAGTGAAGAAGAGAAGATTTCGAACAGTGATCGATCTCAATTTTCAAACAGAATACAAAACTAAGAGTAGTGGAAACACGGAGCCCTGGACACATCAGAGGTGGGATCAGGTGCCTTAGAGGAGTAAGCATCCCCTTTTAACCGGTCACATCTGCCGTGAGCCCTATGTCTTGATCAGATAAACGGAGTAATCCTTAGTCAAAATCAGTATATAAAATGGCTTAATAACTGGTATGAAATACATCACACAGCATTTAACCTAACGACAGATTGTATTTGCAGAAAAGATCAGTATAACGACTACAGATTTTGCAAAATACTGGCATTAAACGAGAAACCACTGTAACATAAACTTAATTGTCAGTAGTCTACCTCGATTTAAAAACTGATCACACACAAGGCATGCTTATACGAATCGAATCAGTTTAGAAAGATAAACACCATATGCAAGTGACAATGGAATGTCACTAAATATGAGAATTTGAAGATCGAGAAACTAAAGTCATCCAATTTGTCATAAAGTTGAGTTCTTAGTTTGCCAAACAGCTATCTTTGATAAAATATTCAGGTATGAAGCAGATTTGAAGATTTTGTAGTCTGTTTTATTTCGTGTTCACTGGAATATATCGTATCGAAATACTGTATAAGTAAAAATGAATTTTATTAATAGAAAAAAAACGTCATCAATATATCTAAATGCTGAATTGAAGGTCACAGCAAGAGAATTATTTTTCTTTTCATGTAGAAATTTTTGAATAAATTGTGCCTCGTAAGAATATAAAAACAGTTCAGCTAATAAAGGAGCACAAATTGTGCCCAAGGGAATTCTAACAGACTGCTGGAAGACCCGATCGACAAAGACTATGCAGGTATTGTCAATGAGGAACTCCAGCATCTTTTCAGTATTAATTTTAGAGTACTTGTGCTAAGAATCATAGAGGTGTTTATCAAAATATTATTTTAGATAATCGATCACAGATGTGAATATTTCCGTGTTCCATTTTTATGCACTCGAAAAACTTTGGGGGGAGCATATAGTCACTATCGTGTATGTCCGTCCGTCCTTCCGCGTATATCTGAGTTCATATCTCCTGAACCCTTAATCAGAAATCGATATAATTGATCACAAATGTTCCTTAGCACTAGGATTTATGGACCAAGGTATCTCATGATCATTTTCGAAATGTTAAGGTCATTCAGAACATATGAAAGTTCCTTATTTCAACAGTTTTTGGTACAAAAATTGCCTTCTCTGAAACACTTCATCAGAAATTCATCATATTTCACCAAATATTTTTTGAGATGGGGGACTTCAGGAACAAGTTAATTTTGAAAAGGTTAAGGTCAATTACAACATATACCTTAGATATGGAAAATGATCCTTATTTCGACAGTTTTTGAATAGGTATCACACAAATAAGCAACAGGAAAATGACTTTCAGAGAGAGAGAGAGAGAGATAGAGAGAGAGAGAGAGACAACCCATGATCGTTTTCAAAAGGTGAGGTCACTTAGAAAACATACCTTATATAAGGAATAAGATTCCTTATTTCAACAGTTCTTGAAGAGGTATCGATCACATATCACAAAAATTAACAGGCAAATGGCTTTAAGACAAAGGTTACTCAACGTAATTTTCAAAAGGTCAGACTTCTGTGAGGACTCGAGTTAGAATAGGTCCTTAGTACCCCTTGCTTGTCGTAAGAGGCGACTAATTGGGGCTTTCCTTTGGATGAGACCGCAAAAACCGAGGTCCTGTGTCACAGTAGGTATGGCACGATAAAGGTCCCTCCCTGTTTAAAAGCCCTGAGCGCAGAGCATAGGCCTAAATTTTGCAGCCCTTCACCGGCAATGGTGACGTCTCCATATGAGTGAAATATTCTCCAGCGCGACGTTAAACAATATATACTCAAACAATCCATTAATCAATCAAAAGACCAGATTACCAACAACATACATCTTGCGTAGGAAAAACCTTCATTTCAAAATATTCCAAAAGTTAACTAGACCAAGGTCTCTCAAGGTCATTTTAGAAAGGTCAAGATCACTTAGAACATATACTTCATATAATATACTTCATATAAGAAATGTTTCTTATTTCATTAGTTTTTGTACAGGTATTGATCATATATCACACAAATAAATAACACGCAAATGACTTTCTGATAAAGATCACTTAAGGTAATTTTGTAAATGTTCAAATTTCAAGGTCACCACACACACACACACACACACACACACACACACACACATATATATATATATATATATATATATATATATATATACAAACCCTTCATTGCATTAGTTATTGATCATTGAGCAAGTCATTCATTATTTGAAGTAGTTTATTGGTTAGATGCATTTTAGGGGACATCCACCAGGTTTACTGATATTCCTTTTTCTGAAGAAACAGCTCTCTATGATGTCAAGGTCGCAGAATGTCGAAAAGCATATGTTTTAATGCTATCAATTTGAGATAAATCTCATAATTTCCAATTCACTAAAGGATCCGCGAAAATTTTTAGAATCCACTTTCGATTTACATCACTTTTCACATAAGCTGTGACACAATACGTTTGAAGTTTTATATTTTTAATTGATGAGGGACAAGTCCCTATTTTGTTACTTACTGGATCTAGCAATTTATGTCTGTGATCTAGCAATGCATCTCTGAGCGATGTATCTCAGTGATCTAGCGATGTATCTCTGTGATTTAGCAAGGTATCTCAGTGATCTACCAATGTATCCCTGTGATCTAGCGATGTATCTCTGTGATTTAGCAAGGTATCTCAGTGATCTACCAATGTATCCCTGTGATCTAGCGATGTATGTCTGTGATCTAGCGATGTATCTCTGTGATCTAGCGATGTACCTCTGTGATCTAGCGATGTATCTCTGTGATCTAGCCATGTATCTCAGTGATCTAGCAATATATGTCTGTGATTTAGCAATGTATCTCTGATTTAGCGATGTATCTTTGTGATCTAGCGATGTATGCCTGTGATTTAGCTATGTATCTCAGTGAACTAGCGATGCATCTCTGTGATCTAGCCATGTATCTCAGTGATCTAGCAATGTGTCTCTATGAAGTTGGAATCCAGTATAGATACGGTAAGTCATATTCATTCGTCCCATTGACTGACATATTAAATGTTTATAAAACTGAAGCCTGATTTTAAAGAAATCTTTTGATAGGGAATTTTGAATATAAGCAGGATTACCAAATGTGGAAATAAAGGCCAAGTGCGTTTAAAATACAGTTTTAATAATGAGCAAATGAAGAAAATCTTGTTGCAAGCTTTCTCAGCTGGAACCAAAAACATATTCCTCATATAACCTATTTAATTCTTTTGTCATTTCAGGTTTACTGAACACAGAAAGAAAAATGGTACTCACTATTGTTTTGACGTGTCTAATATGTGATTTTAATATTCCTCTTATACTCTCTATATATTATGAGAAGGTGTAACATTCTTCCTTTTCATATTTAGTCGCCCCGTGGAGATCCGGGTTAGAATAGATCCTCAGTACCCCTTGCTTGTCGTAAGAGGCGACTAAATGGGGCGGTCCTTCGGATGAGACCACAAAAACCGAGGTCCCATGTCACAGCAGGTGTGGCACGTAAAAAAATCCTTCCCTGCTCAAAGGCCATGAGCGCCGAGCATAGGCCTAAATTTGCAGCCCTTCACGTCTCCATATGTGTGAAAGATTCTCGAGCGGGACGTTAAACAATATTTAATCAATCATATTTAGTCATCTTCGAGAGAATTCATAATAGAAGTCAAGTTCTGTTGTCAACTGAAAGATTCGGGGCTCTCTGAAGGTATGTCCTTTTAAAATTCAAAAGTGATTTCAGGTCCTAATCTTCAAATATACTAAAATAACTAATAATGGCATGTCTAGCCTTACTGCAGTGGGAAGAAGAACGCGATTATGTAGATTGATCACGTTTAAGATGGTCTATATTTTGGCACTATATGATAAAGTATATGTAATTAAAAACTTTGCATGGCATAGTAGAAGTATATTTGTTGTAAATGCAGAATGAAGACTAAGACTTGAAAAATGATGAAATACAAGACTGAACGTATTATAACGAAGAATGTTAATGCTGACGGCATTTATTTTAATTTAAGAAGCGTCATCTGTAAACAGGGTGGCTCTATGAGCCTGTGATCTGATGTTGAAGAAACCTAAGTATGGACAGTAAAGCTATTTAATATTCAAGTAATGCATGTCTACTAAATTTCGGTACCGTTCGTTCAGTTCCGATGACACATTTCTTCCTACATACGCCTGTAATCCATATACTCTGTACGTACAAAGCGTATAAAATACTTTCAACGCTTAACAGTTAACCCCCTTTATTATGAAAACCAAATTTTCTTTTCTAGAAAAGTTAGCTTATCAATGTTGTCACGATTCAACCTGTTATATATTAAATCTGTGCAGATTATGCACATTGTAGATCTATGTTAACCGACTTTGTTTCGATATCAACGTTTACAAAAAAAAAAAGAAGAAGAGTAGATCTGTTCTGCAATGTAATCAAATCCCTATGCAAACTACACTATACGTGCATCACAAAATTTGAACCAATTAAAAGATGCAACGACGTATCCGATTTAGTTCATAATAAAAAGAGAAATATTAAAGAGTGTAAAAAAAAAGATATATATACATTCAACAAACCTTCGAGGGTGGCTATACTTGTGATGATAATTTTCACTCTATAAATATATCTAAATTTCCGTGGAAGTTATTTAGATATTTTAAGTCTACTTTCGGTTTAGAATGAAAACTTCCTGTTATAAGATAGGACAAAATCTATTTTTTTTTTTTAATGTAACACACATTGAGGAAAACTGTGTTAACACGATCAAATTTAATTACTTTTCAGTTCATCACTTTTTTTTTAATGTTCTATAAGCTTTCAATCCCAATTCATATAAAATTTGTTATGAGAATTCAGTGGGTAGTTTGAATACGATTTATTTTGTTGATTTTGATAAATATATTTTTGCTTTTAAGTTTTTGGGTGGGTGGGGGTATATATTACAGCAAATTAAGAAGGAATAACCCACACGAGAAATTTGCTTTGAATGGAAAATGGGGTATCTTCACAATAATATTTTGAAATTGAAAACTTTCAAATTTACCTTATTTATTTATTTTTTTAAATTTAAATGAAAATAATTTGAGTAAAAAATTAAAACTACTACTATATTCGAACTACATCTGCAAGTCAACACATTAACCTATTGAGCTACCCAGCCAGGCAATGCAAGATTTAAATGGGATATATAATACAAGCATATTGTCGATAATCATATTTCCATCTATGTCTCAAAAGGAAGTTAGCCATCATGGCGATGTTATTATTTGACACTGCATGCAAATCTGCTTCTTACAACTACTAGTAATTTAGATGGCTAATTCCAGTTAAAGTAAAATTGATTATAATCTATCGATTATAAATTAAAGTCATTGATGCCATTTAATTTATCTTTAGAAAACATATTATTAGGTTGTTGTGTAAATCAATCAGTAGTGGCCAGTCATTTGATCATCAATGTTGAAAATCCCTCATAGTTCTCAGCCAATGTTTAGTGTTTGTGACCAAGTTCAAAGGTTAAGGCCGTTGAGGAAATTTGACCTCGATACCAATTTACAGGCTCCATCATCCAATCATCATCGCTGAAGATCCCATTTCTCTGTCAGTCAAGGTTCTTATGATTAAGATCAAATGTTAAGGTCAACAGAGTCAAGCACTTGACCCCGATATTAGTTTATAATTCAGTTATAATTGTTGAAGATCCTATGTCTCGATCACGTGCTATACTGTAGGTTGTGTAGATATTCCAATTAAGACAAATGAGTACATTAAGTGCAAATCAATAGTGTCTTACAGACGATTGATTGATTGATTGTTGTTTCCCGCCACACTCAACAATTTTTCAGGTATCTGGTGGCGTCCAGTTTTTGTTGGTGGAGGAGATAACCCAGATACAATGTACTCACCACCGACCTTCGGAAAGTAAACTGGCAAACTTTCTCCCATACATCAATGCGAGCGAGAGTCGAACCCGCGCCAACTAGACGTGTGGGGCCTCGTGATTTTAGCGCACTCGGTCACGACGCACCCCCCCCCTTTCACAGACGAAGACAATATTGTTATACAAGTTTCTCTGCTTGGGCCAGAACACACTACTAATTATTCCATGGCTTCTAGTTTACTAAACGCGGAAGGGTATATAATACAGGTTTTTTTCAAATGTCTATTGTGTAATTCAGATATCCCTCCAATATTCTATAGATCTTTATACCTTCCTAATACTCTAGATCCTTACACACTCCGATAAATTTAAGCGTCAAGTTTCTCCTTATCATCTATAGCTCATCATCTTGCATAATCCATTTGTATAGTATACAAGTGCAAAAAAAAAACCAACATTGATACTGAACCAGTATTTCACCATGTTAATTATATGTGTCCTACACTCCAAATATTGAACTTGTATTACGATACATGCATGATTAAGATGTAACAAGGCATCAGTTTCAGTATATATAATTAGCTGGCGGTGGTAGTTCCTTCTCCGTTTACAATTATGACACATGCAATATTGTTAGGAATTTAGAGGACATATTGGTATTTATCTATGCAGTATGTTACAAATCAAATTGGTCCCAAACTGAGAAGTCTTATAAAAGTTTACTAAATCTGAAGAAATAAATAAATACATGTATATATAACATGTTTATCAAAATTATCACTGAGAAACATACATCAAATCTCATTTTAAGACATCTAAATCAACGAAAATTCAGTCGAAAATGTTGTACATGTAAATTCATAATTCGATTGATATATATTTTCCATATAGAAGACCAATTCTTATAAAAGCCTACAATATTTTGTATCAAAATTTAGTACTCTGGCTAGTAATTATAAAAATCAATAATTCTTACTTTTTCAGTTCCATTTTCAATATTAAGGCAAAATTGTAACTTACGCGCAATGATTAAAAACTGACAATAATACATTTAAACTTTCAAATTCTAACTGAAATATTTTCTTCCTGCATTAAATGCAAAACGGTCATTTATTTCCAATCTACTAGCATTAAACATGAGCTAGTTTTATTTGATATCATGATTAATTTGTCATGTTGGCACCAACAGAAAAATGAACTTTATATGAGAAATCCCAAGAGAAATCTAAGTGCAAAAAGGAATATCCACCTAGTTTTATGATGTCATAATCACTTATGCAGCCATTCACCAGTTATCGCTGTACTAGGCATATAATTCAGTATTTGTATGTCAGCTAAACTTGAAGCCATATCAAATCCAAATATGCCTAGTTGGCTATCATCTCTCTTTGAATGCGAAAAGTTTACGACACAAAGTACATAGCTGTACAGCATGGGGAAAGCACATATATTATATGAGCATTGATTAATCTGTGCAATATTTCACTTCGCATCAAATTAGTATTACATTTGCACAAAGAAAATTTATTGAGAATCAAATTCAAAAAGTGACAAATCATTATTCCATACTAAAGATGCTAATTACTTTGCAGTAGCTAAACAAGTCTTTAACATACGAATCAAATTAATGCACACTAAACTTTAATGTGAATGAGGCAAAAAATAATATTATAGATACAATCTATATGTACATACATCAATAAACAAACAATAAATAAACACACAATAAATTAAATAAAATGTATAATAAATAAATATGTAAACTCTTAAAAATAAATATTAATTTGAAATGTTACCATCTCAGTTTGAAGTAATAAATAACAGTATTGAGCAACACTGATTTTCATAAATCTATCGTTTACTTCACACATATCATTCTATCAGTTCATGTTGTAATGTCAGACATATATAATAACATGTTATAATACATTATATAATAACATGTTATAATACATTATATAATAACATGTTATAATACCATGGATAAATCATTATATGCTGTTTGTTTAAGTCCCTCCAAAAATTTTTCACAAAACTGAGACATCGTCAAATACAAGTTTAGCAAAGGTCTTGCAGTGAGGGCTCATTAACATGCTAACACCTGCCACGCCTTGAGACCTCCATTTCTTGGGTCATATCTAAAAGACTAATGACTCTTACTTCAAATACTGAGTAATCTCTACCTATGTTTATGTCTTCGGTTTGACACAACCAGTGCATGAGCGGGGCTCAAACTCACAACTCCCTTTTACATGTACAAAATAAATGCTATATCAAAATATCATCTACTTTAAAAGGTACAGGTAAAAATAATTGTGAACCCCAAGGATTCTATATCATTCTAGGAAGTAATATTCCCTGAGACTATAATCACTGCATCATAAATGAAAAGAGAAAACCATCTACAGAGTACATGTACAATGAACATCAAGTACTCTAATCTATATCCATGCATGTACATCAAATATACTGAAAATACAAAGAACCAGTTAGGCAGATCAAAATACCATTCCTCTGATCACAAGCTACATACAGTGAATATATTACAGTACATCTATATTTCATTCAAAATATGTATTGAATGTGGAGTGACATACCAATACACATCAAACTATTATTTTTGCACTATATTTTGTTGATTTATAGTCAAAAAGACAAACACTAATTTTGCTACAATATTGCAACTTGTTATTATATCGAGTTATGTGTATTATATTGTATTGATGGATAAGCATCCAGGTATATATTGCATTGTAAGGCCTGTGTTCCATACCACCCCTACATTGAACATATATGCGAAGATTATTCTTGAAGGAAAACTTAAAATATAAATACATATTCCTTACTAATTGAAAACATGATGTCCACAAATTTGATCCACATTTAATTGAACACAATCATCTCTACAGACACGATAATGATGCTCGCCGTAAAATTACACAGGTAAACTAGCTGGCAGAACTGCTATAGTCAGCCCGTGAGTTTTGATATCATTTTCATAGCCAATTGAACTCCCCATGTTAATGCATGGTCCCAAGTTTGACACCTGATTAACAGTATCGTTTATAATTTTCACTTCTGCAAAGCCCTTTCGCTCTCTTCTAGTCATGCGAACCACTCGCAGTTGGTAAGGATTTACCATACAGTGCATGATGCCTGGAGATGGCTGCAGATGCAATTCATTCGGTTTTCCATTTTGGTACTTCCATTTTAGTGTGACTCCATATTTTGATGACATGTGTGATGGCGTTTGAAAAGAATGTTCCCAAAAAGTTGTGGTGTTGAAAGTGGTTCCACAACGTTCTGTATAAATTCTGGGCACGTAATTCTTGAACTTTTTGTCATTAGGGGGAATAGGGAAGCCGAGCCCAAAAGAATGGTACTTGTAACTCAGGTAGAATTTTGGTAGAAGCAGCATAACAAAGTCTTGAATCTCTTTCATTTTCTCAATCTTATTGATATCAGCTGGAGTGAGCATTGGAGCACGGACACTTGTAAACAACTTCACGATATCATCTCGCAGACTTTCCTGCACTGGTCTATCATAGGCCTTCATCCATTTCAGTATTGATTGGATGATTTCCATCTCTGATTTACAAACTATTGCTCCAGAATCCAATATCAAAATCAGCTCATTGACATCCAACTCCACCAACTTTCCGCTATGGTGGAAATGCTCAAAATTGTGACTTATATATGTAATGCATTTATCGTACAATTTTTCCACATTGTATTTCAGAGCGAACCGAAACCAAGGGATGGCATTTTCATTGCAAACTTCTTCAACTAAAAAATCAATGCAAAGGGTTGCAAGATCTTTCACCAGATACTTATCGGCTAGCAGTGCCAATGGTATGACATTTTCCTCATTCAGCTCCACTTTCCAAGTGTAGAGAAACTGGAGGAACTCAAGGAAGGCATACTCACAGTCACAGGTTTCTTCCAAGGAAAGTTCAGAAGTAGAACACCAAACCTAAAATATTTACAGCAAATGCTTCTGATTTCATGGCACTTTTTGTAAAATGCACAGTAGCTTATTTAACTTTCTAACCATGTTACAAGTAACTGGGGGGTCATAATGATATGAACATATATTAAGCATGCTCTTTCAAAGCTTGTGGTAAGTTTTAAAGATGGGTTAGAGTTGTTTCCCTCTCTTTCTATTTCAGTGATAATTACGTTACAATGACTGTACAATCTGTTGAGTATGTACAATGTAAAGTAATTAACTACAAGAAAAAATCTGCATACAAAACATACCTTGAAAAAAAAATAAAAAAATCTTTACTTCTCAGGCACCACCACATCTTGTCAAATTTTATTCATAAGTTGAAAAGGGAAATAATTCAATTTTATATTTTTCTCAGTTGAACAAAAAATGGAGTTATTCCCCTTTTCATATGCTAGAAGATGGATGTTTTTGTTAGATACATGATACAATTTTTCTTGCTAATATGGTATTTTATGAATTAACTTTTATACGTAGGATTGGAAAAACATTATTTAAAGATAAGAACAATTAATGTAAGAAATCAAAAAAAGTAAGAATCAGTCGATATCTTAATTTTGTTTACTGACTGATGAGAAAAAAAGGGAGATGTTATAGACCTAAGACATGCTCTCTCTCTCTCTCTCTCTCTCAAAGCCTTGTCTGCTGCATTTAATTTGAAATTTTTAGCCTGAGAAACTAAATATGAATTTCTTTTGGTCATAGATGATATTCAAAAAAAAAAAAAACCCACCAAAAAAACCCCCACCAAAAACAAAAAAACCAAACCAATCTTCTTTTTGTACTGTATTTCCCAAAATTAGGAATGACATGTATTTGTTTAGGATCAAATGTATTAAAATGGCATATTATATCTGCATTTAAAAAGGGTTTCTTTCACCAATGCATAATATGCAAGAAAAGGATTCTCCAAACGTCTCTGCTTCATTATGACCAACTACATTATGAGAGAGAGAGAGAGAGAGAGAGAGAGAGAGAGAGAGAGAGAGAGAGAACGAATGTTACCTAACATAATTAATATTTTATGTGCTAAAACAATATACAATGTATTACTGGACAATATATGATTTTCAAACACAAATATGACAATATCAAGAAGCAGTTATAACATGATGCTCGGAGGACCCCAGTCAGAGTGTAGTGAAAGAAAGCCCAATTTGTGTCCAAATATTCAAAGACTCTGCAAAGTCAAAGCACAGGCAACCATTGACAAAAACTGGCATGTGCAATGTCTTAACTGAAAATGAATTAAGAGAAGGGGGTCAACTATGGAATAAGAGATAAAACAAAAACAGACTACATTCCAGTTGATGGAAAAACTAATTATATATATATATATAATTTCACAAAAATCAGATATGTTGAAATATATGTTCAATCCGTAATTAATCAGACTGGATAGAATTATTCCAAAATCACTGAGCTCACTTTGAACCAGTGATTAGTAAAATAGGTCACAATAGCCATCTCATCATTTACTGCCAAAACCCTTACTTATGACCTGCTAACACATTCCCACACTGAGCTTGCACCAGTTGATTTTTCTGATTCCATCAGAATGACATGTCAACTGCTATTGATATTTCAAGCATTTGATCAGTCATTAAATCTAGCAAGTCAATGGTATAGAGCATAAATCAATGATTCTGGAATGATTCATTTTACATCATAAATTCTGTAACTCAGAATCAAGATGTTTGATGGTGCTAAGGAACTTACAGATGACAACATGGTCTGAAAGACCTCGCTTGCAGTTGCTAGCACAATGCGATGACCATAATATGTTGTACCTCCCACGGTGATGCTAACATCACTGAATTCTTTGTTGTTACAGTAATCGCCATAATGAGGTAGCTGGGCTCCTGTTCGCAGTTGTCCACCCTTCAGTACTGTCATTGAACTTTCCATCATCTGTTTATAGCAAGAAAATAAAGATTGATTGATTGTTTAATTCATCCAACATAGTTACAAACTAAATAAAATATCAAAAACATGAAGTTGAAAAAAAAAATCTTACCTAACATTATACCTGAATGCAATTTTGATATTTTCTAGCCACTGGACAAGCATTTTTTAAATTTTGTAAATTTATATAATTTTATGAATGCATAACCATTGACAGTTCTGATAGCAAGTAATTTAAATTGCATATATCAAGCACAATTCAAGCCTTTAAAGGAAACCCAGAATGAAACTCTTGAATCCCACAAAACACAATATGGATATTGATAACAATTACTGAAAGGCTTCTAGATTCATCCTTGATAAACAGTTCTAATTTTTCTTTGTATAATATTACTGGTGTATTAATATATAATATACTCTCTGATGTAATAGTCATTAATTATGTGCAATATATCATGTTACCAACAAATTAATGTTCCTGAAATAATCAATGTAAATCATTTTAAATAGTAAATTACTGTTGAATATCTTTTATGATCCTCAAAGGCAGCTGGGACAAAGCTCCCCATAAAATTAGGAGAAAAATATTCTCTCTCTCTCTCTCTCTATATATATATATATACACAGATAGATAGAGATTACTTCTATTTATTGTATTTATTGATTAAATCATGGACACCTGAACAGTGTTTGACACTAATGTTACAACTATACAAGTCAAAAAGACTAGTAGATTCTATAATTTACTAATCCAGCTGCAAAAGGCAGACGACCGAGTTGTGAAGTTATTAGGTGTGTGTGTGTGTGCTGGAAGAGGATTGCTCCCTTTTACTTGAAAGTCCATGGTTTCTCTCTCTCCCCCCCCCCCCCCCCCCTAGAATTTTTTTTTTTAATTTTTTTAAAATTCAAATTGTGCATTTCTAGTAAATAATAAGAAAAATATATACAACTTTGATGACCAAATTTAGCCTCTGTTTTTATGATTCTTACATCAAACTGAGCATGCCTAATTATAGACCTACAGGTACATTGATTCAAATTAATATGATTTTCTGATTAATCATGTTTATGTTATGGAGATTTAAGGGCACATCTAACTGAGGGCCTACAGTTAATTGAAGACCTACAAAACAGGGTTGGTTTTTTACCAGGTAGAAATACCTTTCTACCTTACCATGGGTAGAAATATAGATGAAAATGGTATTTTACCCAGTAAAAATGGTAGAAACCTGCGAGTTCAGCCTTCCAGCCTTTGGGAGCTGCTGATTGCCACAATATTTGCACTTTGCATAGACTTTGTTGTCGACACGAATTTCAACAAAGTGCTGCCAAACTGGATCTTTAGGTTGTCCACCCTTATACATGGTGATTGTTGTTTAAATTTTTATTTCTGACTAAACAAGCTGAGATGATAACTGATTTCATTTATGAACAATTGAGGAGTGTGAGTGTGCCTATATGGTGAAGCCACAAAATGTCAGCCTTAATTGAAAAATTAGAAGGTTGATTATTTACATACAAATATATATATATATATATATATATATTAGTCTGGTCCGATTTCAGCTAAAAAGAACTTCTAACGGCAAATTATTATTATTTGGTTCAACATAACTTTTTAACCTAATTTGAGTATGCTGAATCTGAAAAAATATGTTGAACTTCATGAAAATGGCGTTAAATAGGTCAAAATGGCGATTCAAAATGGCGGACAGTAATTTTTTTCAAATCGTTTTGAAACGCGCATGTAGAAAAAAAAATGTAAAAACTATGATTACAAAATACAATAGCATCAAGAAAAAGATAGAAATAAGCATGCGACCCTAAAAAAGCCATTGCACGAAAGAAAACCCGAATTTTCTCTGTTTTTCCTCAAAATTCAACGTATACTGTTCCTACATTGTTCTTTGCTTGTGACTTTGCACTTACAAAGGTCCATGCACAGCAAATTGTTACGCTTGCACCCACACCTCAATGTTTTACAACCTGTTGTGCAACTACATGCAATCAAGTCTAAACAAGATTCTGGAATTGGGTCTAAAGTCATCAGAATAGGCACTAGAATACCTTCATTCAACTTCCATCCCATCTCAGTTGGAGATGGTAATGTGGGGTTACTTATATTTGCTTGTCTCCATACCAGCGCTTGATAATGTGCACGTTTAATGTGCAGATGCAAGGCATCGCTAGTGGGGGGCATGTTTTCGGGGCTCTTGGATTTTCCGAATAAAATGTTCCTAACCGAGTCAGTTGACGACACTGTGCCCTGGTTATACAGCTTGCATACGAACTTTTCACAGTCGACTATTTTCTGTTCAGTTAAATTGCCCTCTCCAAAACCCCCAAGAAGCCCAACATTGTCTTTGTAAACCTTAAATCCAGTTTTTTTGGATATCCCAAAGAAAAAAGAAGTTGTGTCACATCCAGTCAGAGCATGGAATGCTAACAGATTCGTGCACATTTCTGGAGAGGTAAAGGTTTTCTCTACAACAGCATGAATAGGAATGTTCTTGGGCTTTGCAGATGTTCCAGCAACCATCCACAACTGTATATTTATTTCTGAAAAGAAAGATACAAGTAGCAGTAAAACATCAGTATCAGATGCTAGTACAACAACTGAACTGCAAGTGGATTCTTTCGCACAATGTATGGCCAGATCTTCACATTTTGACTCCTTTTCTGTTTTTTGTGTATCATACTTAAAAGCATTCATGCATTTTAGATGGTACTTACCCTCTGCAGCTATCAAATCGCTAACGTTTCCTAACTTAACACGAAGTATGTTGTCATACTTTGCATTTTTAAGAACCATGTCGCTAACAGAAAATGTTGTAATGTTGAATAGCTTGTTTAATTTGTTGTTGACAAAATATGCATAACTCCCAATGTATTGGTGTAGATGCATTTCGCAAAGTTCGGGATGCTGCTGCAGAAGGGTGTGAGCAAGATGACGTAGACGGTACATCATCCTCTGTATCGACGTTGATTGTATCAGATGTGTTTGTAAGCAAACATGCTTTTCTTTCCATTAACTGAATTGGTCTGGGGTGAGTAAATGCACTATAGCATTTCCTATGACATAGAACTCTATCATTCGGACTTAATTTTTCTATTCTGTCAATGGCATCATAGTTCCTGGCATCTTTAACTTTCTTACGACGAGATGCCCTCTCGGTCAACGTTTCGATAGACTTTTTGCTTTTTAATTCTAACGTGTCTGTCTTTTTTTCCTGACATATAACACACAAATCTGTATCTATTTGATAACTTTGCTTAAGTGATCGTTCAGTCATGATTTCTAATCAATGAGTGGTGAGATATGACAAGCCTATAACCTTGGCCATCAGTTTTATACCTTATGTCAGAATCATTTGTTAATTCGATCCTCGATTGTGTCGGTCGCGCTATTGTGAAAACCATTGAACACTGTGTCGAATTTCAAGTGCATTTATATCATAAAGTATGCAATACGTTAACTGAATAATTTGCACAATTAGAAGGAAATAAGCATTAAATATCATATCAAAATGCATATATATACTGTGCGTCAATATGCGGTTGCGAAAAAATGAGTTAATTGGGATCTAATCGTTTTTTTCACAATTTTAATTGTTTAACGAACATTGAACAATTTATTCTATTTTTCAGACACATATAAGTTTAGTACAAGCCTTTAAATTGCTTTAATTTGCAATAAACTTTTTTAAAATAAAGCCATATAGATAATTTTGCAAATTTCAACACCGCCATTTTGAACTATTTAACGCCATTTTCATGAAGTTCAACATATTTTTTCGGATTCAGCATACGCAAATTAGGTTAAAAAGTTATGTTGGACCAAATAATAATAATTTGCCGTTAGAACCCATTTCTAGCCTCTTTTTTCAAAATCTTGACCAGACTATATATATATATATATATATATAAAAGGTTTGATGTGTATTCAAATGATAAAATCCAAGCACCTGTCCATCAAACCACCATATGCTTCAATCGCATGAATTAAACGTTAGTACATGAGATGATCAGTTCGACGACGCGACTCGAATCTCGGCTCGTGACGAGGTCGCCAAACTATTAGTACAAAGTGTAGGAAGAAATAAGGGGAGTCGGAATTAAGTTATTAACACTTAACTATGACTTGGATGAGTATTGACTAATTCAAAAACAATACCTCTGTGTTCATCATTCTGAATATTCAAACTTACCTTTCATAAAACACTACCTTGCTTCCTGAATTCAAACAGAAGTCCCGCGCTCCTTTTACGAATCCGGTTGTTTAAAGATTTTAAAATTGTTGAAAAAAAACAACAGCTAAACTTTATCAATTATTCCAACAGAAACTATTAATCATCGTACAAAGTATATAGTTGCCTCTTACAGACGCACAGAAATATTGGTGTCTAAAAATTTCTTTCCGGAATTTAACTTTTCCGTTTTTTTCTTTTAATATAGCTCCTATGTTTCGGGATCAGCAAAATGCTTTGAAATTCCGCATCCAGTTGCCGAGCACATCGTAAACAATATCGTGAACAAGTATGTTTTCATATGACATATCATTTCTACCTGAAACGTATAATTTGTTTATGGTTTTATCAAAATAGTATGCTTTGTGTGTTTAGCGGAACTATTCGTTATTTTAGAATTTTGATACGAGAATGCAGTTTCAAGGCCGACCCGGGGTAGACAAATGCAAATAGATTTTTGAAGTACTTGCCCAAGGACAAGTAGAAATGCCAAATTCACTTGCCCTACCACAAAATTTACTTGTCCCACCTTAAATTAAGAAAATACATAAATAACACTAGTTGAAATTGTTTATCTTGTTTATTAAATCAATTTATTCAGTTCTATATCTGTTTGCTCATCATAACAAATCAATGACCAAATTTCTTGCCATAATTTGAGATATCCTTGGATTCTCTTCTTTTTGCCATACTTTGTAGATACAGATGACAGATGGTTATTATTAATATATTCTGGGTCTTTTTTATATACTCCTGCTAAATGTCACAAACTTGTCCATGTTTCAATTCATTAACAGTACTGTGCATTCACCTTGACATTGAGTGTAAGTGGATTACATATTTACAATCAATTTTAACTTCTCCGTAAATATAAGCATTTTAATCCTTAATCATAAAATCACTCCCTAGTTGTACAAGAATTCCTATTTTTGTAAATTTGCTTACACCATCGCTGAAATGACTTTCCCTGGAAAAGGCTAAGTGATGTTCCGATATATCAACTACATTATATTTCCCTTGCTCAATGAATAATGAAGTGTTATGAGTTGCTTTGACAGAGGTCCATACACATCCAGATAACCTGGGAATTTTTTATATTCTATTTATCTGTTGTGGATGTAAATACTAATACCAATACTTTTTGCATTGCCCTGAAACACACTCATGCTGTAGGACATATTATATCTGATATATTGAATAGATGATGCTAAGTTAGAGTGAATAAAATCTGCAGCTCTCTGGGAATATAGTAGTGGGACAGACCAGAAAGCTAAAGATCCTATCCTTATATAAACCTTAGATTTATGGCACACAGAAAATGCACATGGTGGCGGTCATACATTGTTGTATTCTTGCATTACTATGTGCTGTGTATAATTGATGTCACATTTCATTATGCATTATTAGGCCTAATATGTATTGTGTAGGGGACTACAAGATTATAATTAATGTACATGTTATAAGTTGATAATCTTAGGAACAAGAAGATTTGACTGTGAAAGGTATTCACCATTTTTATGAGGAACTTCTTGTATCAAAGAATTAAATTCTCAAGAGATGAATGAACAGTTTAAGCTTGGACTTATTTGTGTATTTGAATCATTAGAGCTCATGGTTGGAGGCAATGTTTTGCAATGACTTGTGCTCACTATAATGATCTATGGTTTGGTCAAATAGTTTAATTTTTGTTTTCATTTTAGAATTTAAAGGGTTACTTTATTAGATTTATGCATGACAGGAACATAAATTTCATAGGAGTCTTTTCCAATAGTTATTGTAAAAAATATTCTTATCATAACATATTTCAAGAGCCTAATTTATATATAAAAAAATCCATGATATGTTCAAAATAATATTGAGAATCCAAGGGCAATAATTCTGTTTTCATTGGATTTTATCAAGTCCATTATACAGTGAATTTCCTCAATTTTTCATAGATATTTTGTATATTTTTGCCCAAAAATACAAATAAATAAAAAAAATAATAAACTAGTTTCATGAAATTGCTATGAATACTACATAATCATTATAACCAGTTTTTGTAAAATTTTTATAAAAATATTTATAATACTGTTTAAGGAAAATTGCAGTTTTCTGACATTGATATGTGATTCTGTTTATGTACATCTCACATCTTAAAAAATGCAATGACTTATATATTTGATAAATTAGTAGTTTTAAGTCTAGTAAATGGAAATAAATACACTTTCTATACTATATACTATACTATATTAGTTGATGATGCGAATATTGAGCTACTTTAAATAGAATTTGATATAGAAAAAAAAATGCTATTTTTCTAATTGTTTATAAACATAACAGATTATCAGCATAAGAGCATGAAAAACTTCTGATCAACTTCATTGTTACTCATAAAATTAAAATTAGACATATAGGCATTGAATGTGACAGTGTATATTTTTAGTAATGTGATATACTGCAACTTCTGAATTACCTAGATTGAGATGGATTTTATGGTGCGTGGATCACCAACACCCAGAAATCATGACAGAGGTATCCCAAGTAACACCAGGAACCGGCCAGGCAGTGGACGACCACAAAGTGCAAAACCAACAGTAACCAGAAATCCGATAACAGTAAGGATTATGAATCCCGTCACTAATGAGATTCATGCAGGCATTTTTATATCTGTATGCTTAGCAGCGTGGCCTTTATAGTGAATCAATGTAGCAACAGTTGACCAAAGATAGGACCCTAATGACACTTTACCATTTTGTGAAGAAAAGCAAACTTTTCCCTTTTCTATTCTATTGAGTAGTAAATACCCAAACCTAAAGCTTCATTTTAGAAGTAAATTTAAAGGTGTTGTACCATTTGCAATACACAGCATGGGAAAAACTGGATGGGCAAGAGACACAACTGTGGTTAACTATTATCAAATTGATAACTTTTTTTCAGGGTTATGCATTAAGGACTGCACATATTAGAAATATGAATCATGCAGGTGATGCAAATGTTCAGTCATTAGCAAATATATGATAAATGGCAAACAGTTTGAATTTATGAAAGAGGAGACTTTGTGGAGGTTTGCAGTCTCTGAATATGTCTAGTTCTCTTGTCTTGTTATGATTCTAAATGTGCAAATATTGTAATGAAATTAGGTCTACTTGGATTGCATAATCCAAATTGTATATAAACTTATTTTGATCAACTTAAGTTGTAAAAAAGGAACTATTTGTTTTGTTTGAAATATTCAAATATTTCTGTGTCATATGGTCGGTCATTGCTGTGTCTCAATTTAAGTATTGTCCCATCATGGACTGATAAGCTGCAGGTCAATAAGTCAAGATTCTTATAAATGAAAACCAGTACATGCATTGTAGTTGCAGATCTTATGTCATTGGTTTAAACAGTCTGCTGGGATTCCTATGGATGCAAATTGTGCTCCATTATTAGCTGACCTTTTTTTTTCTTTTTTTTTTTTGTACTCTTATGAGGCATAATATTTTCAAAATCTTCTACACAAGAAAAAAATCTCTTGCTGTGGCTATCAATGATCTAGTTCACAATTTCAATTCACTGGGTTGAATTCTGCCTGACGTGTGCCATACCATTTGTTAGGCCATTCTTTTCACACTGATTTGACTGTAGATTACTCCATTTACCACTACCTGGTCAAGATATAAGGCTGGCTGCCAATCAACAGGGGAATGCTTACTTCTCCTGGGCACCTGATCTTACCTCTGGTATGTCCAGGGGTTAGTGTTTGCCCAACTCTCAATATTGTATTCTTTGTGGGATTTGTAAGATTGATTTCTGTTATCTTAACTTTGTCATATGTTGGTGTTTGCAGGGAGAAGAAAAACCAGCATACAGACCTGAGGAAAGGCCAGTCAGCAGACCACAAGGGTGAGCATACATTTTTTGATTTTTTATTAATGTCAAATTAATCTTTAAATATTTCTTAAACATGCTAAAGGAAAGATAAAAAGTATAACCAGCTCAGCCAAAATTTATTTAAAATTAGTTAATGTTTTGAGTACAGGTTGTGCATGCACTTTATATCACCCAGAATCTGTTTGTTGTCTACGCAGAATTTTGGATTATACAGGGTACAGATCAGACAGGTTTCACTGTAGTCCTATAACAATGTAAATCAGCTTGTGTTTTTTTGACAGTGTTCCAGCACTAAACCTCAGGGCATTCCAGAATGATGATCATACAATCTCCAAACCCATTGAATTGATGGATTATCCGGACACAGGAAGGTCTGGAGTTTCCACGATAAGGTACAATAACACAGGATCCCCATTGCATGTATCTATTATTAGAAATCAATCCAGGGCCCAAGTTTTTTGTCATTTGAAAAATTTCATATGAAAATTAAAACATTTACAACTGAAGAGCTTATTTGATTGGGAGAAAAAGGAATGTGGTCACAGTTACATGTAAGCTGTACTACAACAAAGAGATGAATTGCTATTTAAAGTTAAGACATCAGACATTTATACTGAAGGCAATCTATTTTGTAGCTCCCTGTAGCTATTAGAATTGTGTAATAAATTTTGAAAATTTGGATTTTAATGCACAATCATGGTTTTGTAATATTCTGTTATGGTTTCTGATTTACATATACCACTATGTCTTTTACATACCTTTATGATGGGGATTTTTCATAGTTTTGTACTGGATTTGCTGAAGAGGACCATTAGTTTACCCTTGGTCTGTCTGTCTGTCATTCTGAATCAGTTTTTCCACAACTCCCTCTCTTCCTTTGCCCTGTCCATCTTCACCTTTATAGATTCTTGTGTTCCATACATATTATAGTTTTTATTTTATCATTTCAATGTACATAATGTATATGTATGTCTTGCACCATTAATATTTTTTTTGATATATGTCATTACCAAGTGTCTTTTATGCATCATCTTTATGGTTTTGATAAATTATTACAAGATACAGTATGTCTTTGACATGTGTACAGTTATAGTCTATGATATGACAGCATGTCTTTACAGTTGGGGAACGCCATGTTCAACAGCAAGGGATAACATGGACAGACCCTCCAGCAGGACAACCAATAAGGTATATCCTTTGAATTCACTTCCTGAATACCACTGAGCCATATTATATATGAAAATACCATGTATAGGTCATTGGTACCCTTACATTTAGAGCTTGTGAATAATGCAAAACAAAATTAGCAGGAGCACATGTACAGATAAGAAAGGTTGGCTGGTTGTGTATTGTTTAATGTCCCACTAGAGAATTTTTGAGTTATATGGAGATGTCACCTGGTGAAGGGCTGCAAAATTTAGGCCTATGCTCGGCGCTTATGGCCTTTGAGCAGGGAGGGATCTTTATCGTGCCACACATGCTGTGACATGGTCCTTGGTTTCTGTGTTCTCTTTGGAAAGAACAACAAGGGGTACTGAGGACCTATTCTAACTTGGATCCTCAGAGGTTGATAAGAAAAGTGATAAACTATATGTGTATTGGTCTATCATTATAATTTGTATTTTTTATATCAAACTTTGTTTTCCAGCCACAAAGCAGCAAAAATGTCCGACCAGATAGTGTTCCAGGCCTTTACTTTGGATACACAGGTGACAACAAACAGAAAGTGAAAGTATGCAAAGAGAAGCAGGTAAGGGTATTTACACCATGAACGATTATGCCTTGCGGGCAATCCAATATATACCAGATGAACATTTCATCTCATTAATTGTTTGACAATAAACATTGTTTAATTCTTTTGAAGAGGACATCATTTATGTAGACAGAGAGGGTTTTGCACTGTTTTGTAAGTGAATTATGTTGGGAAGAACTCATTATTGTCAATTTGAATAACAAAAAGCTATGCACATGATTTTCATAATAAATGGTTTTCCTCCACATATTACACTTATATGATGAATGAATGTGTATTCAAATGCATGTATTCTACGTTCAGAAAAGCATGAATATAATGAATTCATGCTAATATTATAAAGTGCATTTTACTCTTTGTGGTGAAAAAAAAAATATACCAAGAAGAATAGAATAAATGACATTTATAACAAATCAATATTTAATTAGCTGTCTCCTGGTGCTTCATTATAAGTAGGTTTTACTATATTAAAATCTGTGCAGCATTGATGAAAACAATTTTGACAGTGTTCAGTTTTGTTACAAGCAGACATAAATGTTGAACATCAAAGTTGGTTGATAGATCAGGAAGGCAATCTAATAACCTTAAAACATATTTCAATATTATATCAACAAACAGCCTATCAGAGAAAAGATGAGCAGAAGAATTATCTATACACAAGAATTTCACATAAATTACTGTTGTATGTGCAATAGACCTGGGGGAGGGATTGCGTTCAAACTGAATTTTGTCATGTAGCTGTACATCAGTGTTCCTTGTAATGGTTAGCAGTTGGCCTATGAAGATGACTTCCACTTATAACTTGTATCTTGTGACATTTTGTAAAGTTCAAACCTTTTTCTTTTGAAATTGATTTTTGAGTTAAGCTTTTAAAAATTGTTGGACTACTGCAGATTCGAAATTTCACAGAGTATATATATTTTTTCAGCCCACTGCCTGGGATAAAGATCCATGCCCTGAGGATTTACAACCTCCATCTGAACGGTATAAAGAAATGTACCTGCAGTATACTGATGACATAAAACAATCTTATAGGACAAAAAACCATCCTGTCACAGAGGTTAGTATCTAATGTTATAGGACAAAAAACCATCCTGTCACAGAGGTTAGTATCTAATGTTATAGGACAAAAAACCATCCTGTCACAGAGGTTAGTATCTAATGTTATAGGACAAAAAACCATCCTGTCACAGAGGTTAGTATCTAATGTTATAGGACAAAAAACCATCCTGTCACAGAGGTTAGTATCTAATGTTATAGGACAAAAAACCATCCTGTCACAGAGGTTAGTATCTAATGTTATAGGACAAAAAACCATCCTGTCACAGAGGTTAGTATCTAATGTTATAGGACAAAAAACCATCCTGTCACAGAGGTTAGTATCTAATGTTATAGGACAAAAAACCATCCTGTCACAGAGGTTAGTATCTAATGTTATAGGATAAAAAACCATCCTGTCACAGCAGTTAGTATCTAATGTTAGAGGACAAAAAAAACATCCTGTCACAGAGGTTAGTATCCAATCTTGTAGTATAGAACAAAAAAAATCCGTCCTATCACAGAGGTATCCAATCCTATATAACAAAAAACCATCCTGTCTCAGAGGTATCCAATTTTATGTAGAAGAAAAAAAACCATCCTGTCTTAGAGGTATCCAATCCTATATAGAAGAAAAAAACATCCTGTCATGGAAGTTGGAATCCAATCTTTTAGGACAGAAAACTATCCTGTCTGAGAGGTATCCAAACCTATGTAGAATAAAAAACCATCCTCTCACAGAGGTTAGAATCCAAACTTATAGGACAAAAAAACCATCCTGTCACTAATATCCAATATCATAGGACTGATACCATCCTGTTATTGAGGCTGGTATCCAGTCTTGTTGCACAAACAAACCATCCTGTCACCAGTCCATTCCTAGTGGAAAAAAATATTCTTGTGAACCATCCTGTCAAAGGAGTTTGCACCCAGAATTACAAGATAAAACATTCCTGTCAAGGAAGTTTGAATTGAGTTACATGGGAGTAAAATCATCTTCTTACAAAGTTTATATTTAGTACAGTAGGACAAAACAGCTGTCTTTGCCTGAGGTTTGCATTAAGTCCTATGGGGTATTCAGTTTACTACAGTTACCCTTCTGCATCTCGAACACCGATATCTTAAATACCTGAGATGTCTGCAAGCAACTTTATGTTCCCAACAAAAAGTATATAATTACTGAAATAAACTGTGATATCTCAATTATCATGGTTATCTTGACCCCATGTTTTAAAATCACCTGTGTTATATCTCAAAGTCAGGACAATTTGCTGCTCAAATGTAGTTGTACACAAGCTGTGAATTGTGAGTGCTGTATCTCACTTGTAACTCTACAACTTACCTTCAAATTTTGGTTGACCATTAGAAATACCCTAGTTAAGCATTGTAAACATTAAGAATGGAAAAATAAAATTGGAAAATTTTTAGCTCAAACCTTGACCATGCCTCTTTAATTTAGTGAGGGTGCTGGACATAAATTTCTTTGATAGGCGGATGTACAGAAACAGATAGAAACTGTGAAGAAATCTCACATCAAAACTTATGGAGAAATTCGAGATGAAGTGGAGAGAGAGAGTGCGAGGTATGCAGAGCCCGAGGACATTCTGGACAAGAGGTGGACTCAGAAAAAATCCTATTCCACACAACAAATGATGAAAATCATGGATGCTGTAAGACTGATTTTTGAACCTGCATGTATTAAATAAAATATTACAGGCATTGTAGAATCTGATGACACAGAATTTGAATTATGGATCAGAATTAAAATGTTGATCGTTTCCAAATTTGGAGATCGATGTCATGTTTGTATATCCTCGCAAATGCTAAAACTGATTGTCAATGTACGTATTGTAAATGAAAAGATAAAACTTGATTTGATTTCAATTATAGAAATTGCTATTGACATGATTAATGCATTCCCTTTTTTTTAAACATTGAAAATTGTGTTTATGTACAAAATTTGAATCCATAATTTATACAGACTTTGGTGTTTTCCAGGAGGAGTTATTGGAATTTAATAAGCAACAAAAACTGATAGAAACTGTGATGATTGATCAGCTGTCCAGGTAAATGTACACTGTAACAGGTCTTATCCTGTTTGTTCATTTATATGCCTGTAAACAATTTGAAGTTGTTAATTAAGGTTCTGATAATGTTAAGAGAGCTCCACTTTCATGTGGCTTTGTCTTCTTATGGGTTTCATACTAGGAAAACTGTATTTTTTTGTTTGTTTGTTTGTTTTATAGCCGCCTGAGCAATTTTTCAGCTATCCGGCGGCTGTCACCATTACCGGTGACAGGGCTGCAAATTTAGGCCTATGCTCGGCACTCAGGGCTTTGAGCAGGGAGGGATCTTTATCGTGCCACACCTACTGTGACACTGGACCTCGGTTTATACGGTCTCATCCGAAAGACCGGCACCCATGTCCCACAGTGGGATTCGAACCTCCGACTCAAGGATCATCAGATCTTTGAGCCTGACGCTCTAACCACTGCGCCATGCGGGCGGAAAACTGTATTAATTTCCACTTCTGTAGTTTAATTTGATTAATAATCAAAGAAAATGTTTATGTTGCCACTTTTTTAAAGATGAGGATAGAATTATCTTAATGATATTTCAACCATACATAATGGAGGCCTTTGTAATTAATTCATAATTTATTTAGTGTCATTTGATGTTCCAGAGAGAAAAAAATCACTAATTTGATAGGATGCTATACATGTATATCCTCCAATGAAGCCAAAGTACAGACTGTAGGGTGCAACTTGCAGTTGTGTCAGACCAAGGTCATGCTCGGAAGTCAAGGCTCAGAAAGAATCTGTCATAACGGGGGCACTATATGTCCTTCAGATATTTCTCTCTCTTTTTTTTATATGTAAATATGAGTTGTAAATGAGCTTGCATATTATTTATATTTCATGGTGGTCTTTCATCATTGTCATCCAATTAAAAGATACACTACCTTGGTATCTGCACCTTTTCAGGGCTGTTATAAGCGATCCTGAACAGAATATACGCACACCTGTTTCGTATGATACAAGACGAGTAAGGGGAAGCAACCGCTATCTACACGACTCCAGGTAAGAATGATGATTTATTATGGTTACTCGAGTCCAGTGTATGGTTTATGAATAGATAATGTGCTATTTCAAATATTTAGAACTAATTAAGTAAAACTAGGATCAATTGATCATTGGCCTACATGTGCAGTTTTTGATCAAGCTAGAAGAACACAGAGTTGATATCATGAAATTACATATTGACAAATATATATTTTTTCAATCTTTTAGTGTTTTTGATATATAATTTATGCAGATAACATATCTTACGAATGGATAGATTAGCTGTCTTGTAATTTGAATGTTTTATGAATTTCCCACAAGGGTTAGAACCAGTGCCACTGCCACAGAGAATTTATTGTCAAAGCGGGTTCGTTTTGGTGCTAGAATTCTAACAAGGTATATTGACTATCTTTCAGTAATCTGTCAAAACTGATAATTATTCTTCTTTCATATTTGATACATATGAGTTTTCTATAAAGAGAAGTTTAATGGGCCCAATGAGTGCAACCTTTTTGAAATCTATTATTTGCTTACCAGTTATATAGAAAATTTTATCAGTATTAACAGTGAAATGTACTGTCTGAGTTATTTATTAATAGTCCTAAGACATTTTCAGTAGTTATAAAACTTTCAAACTGCTACATTTAAAAACCATCCCAGGATTGTCTGTATTTTCCTTAAAATTCAGTCTACTTGATAAACATACAAGAAATAAAAACAAAATTAAACTGCAAATGCATGTAACACAGTTACAGTGAAATCTGCTACCTTGTTCATGTGTTGATGTCAATTTCATTTATATCTGTTTTTAGAAATGGACATGATGCACTGAGAGAATTGACAGGTTTTTACTTCCATATAGACAACACACTCACAATATATGAATTCAGACAGTTTGGTAAAAGGTATGATGTGTATGACTAATTTTATCATGTGATGCTGATAATGAAAGAGTAAATCTAAATTGAAATGAATATCTGCACAAATACACAGAGAACTAGAAATGCAAAGCAGGTCAGGACATATCAGTATATATATATGTACATATATCCAAGTTTGTTTTTTAGTGATAAACCTTTGAAGCTCCAAGGTGTTAAATGAAGAAACTAATGATCGAGAATTTTCTGTTTCCAAACTAATATGGTTAATGTATCTATAATGGCGTTATGTAACTTATGCAACATAAACTATTTGATTTCATCCCAGATAAAAGGAATAAGTTAAAATATTTTAAGTAATTTTAACTTTCAAACATCTTTGATTGGTCTCATTTGTATAATGTATGCATTGTCCTGGCCTTCTTCACACCTGGCCGGATAAAATAATGGTGTCAGTAAATTTTGATATCGAGTTTGTCAACCATTGGAATAATGGCCTATCAGGCAATTCATTATGCCAGATCATGTATAAAACATTAATGGGTATGTAGGGGTTACTACAATGAAGAGCTTTGTCATTATGCAAATCATGACATTTTCCATTATTTTGGAGTGACTAACTACAATGGAAAATGTGATAATTTATGCATAACAGTTTGCCAAATTAAATCTAAACAGTGATTTCTTATTTGACTCAACTAGCTTCTGTTCTGTCATATAGTAGTGCCTCTCCAAAGATGTTTTTTTTTTTTTTACTAGTTTGATTTTAAAGCTCCTCCCCTTTATTTTATTTTTTTTTTTTTTCAACATAATGTATGATATTTTTGTAGTGCCAAGGCTTTACCATTTATAAAGAGGGGAAAATATCAGATACTCACTGGCAGCCGGAGTGGTGAGGCATACACACTGTTTGATATTAATTCTGTGAGTACTTTTCTTTTTTATTTCCATAATCGAAATTAATTATGATTAAACTTCTATACATGTGAAATATATTAGATTTCATTGAAGGATTAATTGCAATATAGTATTTTGTTCTCAAAATAAGATTCTGAGATGCAAGTCATAAAATATTAAAGACAGTGGTGTTAATTTGTAGAAAGATGAAGAAATTTAGGTAACTTTATATTTACATGATGGTTCTTGCAAAGGTTAATTACACTTAGATAAATACTGACTTCCTATTACAGGGAGCAAACCTGATAATCTCTACAGAAAACCAGCATTCTCTACCCGACTCAATGACGAAGGCAGACCATGTGTTCTTCAGAATAACCGATGTGGATCAGGCAGCCAAAGAAGAACTTGTGTATGTAGACAGACATAATGGTCGTCTCCCTTTGGTTTGATGACCCATGGGGATCAATGGGTTGGATGGGGGATATTGTATTGGTATTTCTGTCTGCACCTTAAACTTTGACAGTCATGTTTGAACTATGCAACATAAAAACTTAATATATTTTGAAAGAAAACATCATTTAAAATTGTAGCCATTTTTGCAATCTCCATGATTTTGCCACAGAGTTCTACTTACGGAGGTAGAACACACAATCAAAGTGTGTTTATCATTGAAGGCTATGTCAGACAATTTAAACAATTTAGTGGTGTTGAAATGCTGTGTCAACTCAAATTGGAGATTTGTTTCCTTGGCGTAGATACATGTAGAATACACACAAACACAATTTTGTTATGAGTAATACTGCATATATAGTGGTAATTGACATCAGTCTTCTTGTCCAAGACCATAATTTGCCATGAATTTCTCTCTGGACACATCTTGTCACAGACCTGTCTCAGGTTAGTTGAGAAGAGTAAAGCATTGTGCATGCTGTTTTAATCAAGAGACAATACTTTGTAGTGCTCATGACATGCCTACCACCCACAGACAAGGCCTTCAGAAGTCCTGTGACATGGATATACAGAAAACAGTGGCAATGGTACAAGGTAAATCATTTTCTGTTTCATGCCATGCAGAGCCCCTGCTGTCACAAAAGATGTTGTTATGATGACCTAACTATGAGAGTTCTTGTAGTGCCCCCAAATACACCAGTTTATATAGTGCCCTGACTACAACAGTTCATATAGTGCCCTGACTACGACAGTTCATATATTGCCCTGACTATACCAGTTCATATAGTGCCCTGACTACAACAGTTCATACAGTGCCCTGACTAGGACATTTCATATAGTGCCTAATTACATCAGTTCTTATAGTGCCCTAACTACAACTTTTCTTATAGTACCCTGACTACAATTTCATATAGTGCCCTGACTACAACATTTCTTATAGTGCCCTACACCAGTTCTTTAATGACCAGAGTATAATAGTTGGAATTTTGTGGTAGGCATTTTATGTTTAATGAATGGATGCCAGATTTTACCCAATAAGTGGACTACATTTAGAAAAAAAAACCAATATCAGTATTTTTCGCATAATACCAATATTCGTTGTTTTCTTAGTGCAGGAACATGAATTTAAGTGTTATCAGAAGTGTCATATTTGTTTGTAAGGGAATTGATAATGAGAAATAGCTTTCCATAAAGCAACCTATAAATGAAACTGTATTCTATCACAGATCTGTGAAATTTTTCAAATTTGATGAGCCTGAATTGTGATAAAATCAGGGTATATTCATTTAAAAACATTGCCAACAACATCTATACAGCTGAGGTTCAGGAGAAAATCAAGAAGCGTGGTATAAAGACATACACCGGACTGGGTCGTTTCTACAGAGAGAGGGACGAGCGGGGGGATGGGGTGATGTTTAGATTCCAGCTGGAGAAAGGACTGTTCACCTTCCGTATAGATCTGGATCCAGAGGTAACATGGCTATTCTTCTGATGACTGATGACATGTACAATGGGTACATTATGCAATTATAGAATGAATTCTTGATGAAATTTTTTTTTTTTCAACTCCGGAAGACTAATGTATAATGATTTGTTAGAATAATGCATGTAAATACAACTTACGAAGGAAATTGTTGAACAGAAGTGTTAGCATGGTGGAAAACTGTCAAAGTACAACATTGGTAGCAAGGCAGTGAATGAAAATGATGTCTAAGGCTCCTTTTGGGTGAAATGATTCATTGTAGTTCTGGTGTGTAACATACATGTATATATGTTGTTTTTTTTATTGCAGTTACTAGATGCCATATTTGAAGCATTAGATGTTGATGAAAAGGGGGAACTAGATTACAGTTTGTATATGAGGGAAGTCCTAGGTCAGATGAATGAGTACCGCAAGTCAAAGGTCAGAAAGGTGAGTCATCTTTCATTTGATGACAATGGAAATTCAGAATGAAAAATGATACTTAGTCATTTAAGAATGATGCTGAGACAAACATACTGATAGTTTTGATGGGATGAATCACATAAGGGTTGTTTGATTGCTATATGCATCAAGTCAGGAAGGACAAAGATTTTGAAAGTCGTGAATTCAGTCTCTTTGATTTAATTTCTCAGACAGTTTATGATTTCCAAAAGATTATTTTGCAGATAAGAATTTAATGCAACTAACTACCAGTAATGTTTGAATTCATTCACTCTTGCAATATGGATGTATTTGATATTCAAAGAAAAATAGATGTGCAGTAAATGTTTTTTTCAAATGAAATATTTATATGTATAGTATGTTGTACTTAAAAAGAAAAATAATATAATCTAACTGATTGTGAAAGGTCTTTAACGTTTGATGCAAATTAGGGTAGTTAATGCACGAAGACCGACTTACAAGTAGCAGTATGTAAAAAAGACCAAATTTTTAAATCTACTTCAGGCCTTCAAAAAATTGGATTCCAGTAAAAGTGGAAGAGTGACTGTGACTGACATCAGGAAGTACTTTAACCGGAAATTCCGTCCACCCCCGCAAGCAGGTATAGGTCCAAGAGGGAGTGGTTAGATTTCAGAGAGTAATTGACTGCTTTCTCTAGGTTTGAAGTCATTGATGCAGGTTATAATGATCACCAACTAAGTTTTACTGACAAGACTTGACTGAAGATGGTGCAAAAGATGTTTGTGAAAGTTAACTTATCAACAACCTCAAAACCTGTTATCCCATTATCAACAACCTCAAAACCTGAATGTTATTACATTATCAACAACCTCAAAACCTGAATGTTATCCCATCATCAACAACCTCAAAACCAGAATGTTTTCCCATCATCAACAACCTCAAAACAGAATGTTATCCTATCATCAACAACCTCAAAACCTGAATGTTATCCCATCATCAACAACCTCAAAACCAGAATGTTTTCCCATCATCAACAACCTCAAAACAGAATGTTATCCTATCATCAACAACCTCAAAACCTGAATGTTATCCCATCATCAACAACCTCAAAACCAGAATGTTTTCCCATCATCAACAACCTCAAAACAGAATGTTATCCTATCATCAACAACCTCAAAACCTGAATGTTATCCCATCATCAACAACCTCAAAACCTGAATGTTATCCCATCATCAACAACCTCAAAAACATGATGTTATCCCATCATCAACAAACTCAATACCTGAATGTTGTCCTATCATCAACAACCTCAAAATCTAAATCAACCCATCATGAAAACCTGAAGACAAAGGCTATTTATTTTCATTGAGCCAACATTAAAAACAAATTCTGTTTGTCCTCTCCTGACAGACAATATAAAACAGCCAGACTGAAAACTTTTTTAGCCTACGACAAATGATAAATAAACTTATAATGTTCCTGAATCTTCTCATCCTATTTACACCAGTTTTGATTTTAACATCTGCAACTACTTGATCATTAAAACACCTAACTTATATGAGACCATATATTAAGAAGTGCCATGGCAGAATTTGAAATTACAGCCTGACCTGAGAAATAGAGTGCCTCAGGTGGGTTGAATTAAATTTTGGGTTGGAACAAAATTTCATACAACAGTCTTTCGATTAGGCAAATTTTAACAGCCAATGTACAACAACAAATGTCCCATATAAGCTGTATCATTAAATTCTTTTGTATCAAATGATAACACAAAACTGAAAATAAGGATTGGCAGATTTTGAATATGGCATGACAACTTTAGAGTGTAGCCAGCCCTGTGACTGGCTTATAATTTCATTGACACTAAATTTAAAATGGCTGAATGTTAACAACAAGCCTTTAGCCAGCAAACAGTGTTGTGTTCAATAAATTCTGAAAGTTCAGCATTGTTCAAAAATTTCTTGAAAAAAAGAGAACAGAATCATAATATAGATCTACAAGTAGTTACCCATGATTTAAATGCTGGGTCAGAGGAATGCAAGCAAATACTTTTAATAGTATCTAAGACTTAGACATTGTGAAATGTTTTTTCTTAAATTGAATCTTGGATCTTATTCCCATTTATATCAGACAAATTGATCCAGCAAAAATATCCTGAAAATAAATGGATATATAATTCATGAATTGATACCAGTGTTTAGGTTTTTTGTTTTTTTTCTGTTTGGTCAGAAAGAAAAATTTTGTTTAGTTATGTTATTTTTGCACAAAAATCTTATATTATAAGAATAATTGTCATCCATAAATTGACATATTTCCGTTTGATTGTGTTTAAATACATCTACTGTATAATAGGTAATTTTTGCAGTTGTTCATTTTTTTTTTAGAATCATGTGGATAGGAAAAATCTGCAAAAATTACAATTAAAAAAAAATAATATATATCCGTGCATATAAGTAGAGATAGGCATATTGCAACCACAGAAAATGAAAATGGAATATATTTGCTGTGTTGTAGGGATCACAAATATTTCCTTCTGCAGAAAATACCTGTTAACCGTGTATTTGTTAATGCTTAATGAAGTAAGCAAGTGTAAGATGCATACAAATACATGTTAATAATTCGTCAGTGTACACCGTACGAGAATAAACCATACATGATTGTGCTGTACATGATGCATACTTACATTGCTATAAATGCAGTATGTATTTAAATGCATTGTTTTTGATAGAATTAGATAGGCGATATATAATGTAAATTTTTTTCTACTCCACAGCTGGAGTTATTCCAGACATGAATCCAGTCCAAGCTTTCCTGGAGGCTGTCACAGCCTCATCCAGACAGGAGAATGTGTCATTTGTGGAGTTTGAGGAATATTATGAAGGACTAAGTCTTTCGATTGAGGAAGATGAAGATTTTATTAACATTCTTCACAATACATGGAATGTATGAAAAGAAATGTATCGAAATGCCGAAGACTTTTTAAAAAAAATTGTCATGGAGATTTTAGATGCAGTATAAAATTTAGAAGACGAATTGATGGTGTGTAGCAGGACCAGCCAGAATTCTGTAGATAGACAAGGACCACCATGATAAAAAGTGCAAAAGCTGAAGTAAACTGGGAAACAACTTACAACAATATATAGAATGTTGGATGTTAGAGACAAAATTTTATAGTCAAATACATTTAATTTGACTTTGTTTTACTGCAATGTTAGGAATAGGAGAGATATACTGACATGCTTCTGTAATGAATGAGAGACAGAGAAATCTTCAATATCACACAAGCTTACATTTTATTTTTTTGGTCTTTGCCATGTTGTCATTTACTTTAAGGCTTATATGTACCTAGTATGATATATGATTTTGACTGTTAAAGAATGAATGATCTAGTCACTGCAGTTTTTTTTAGTATATGTAAATGTTCAGTCCATATTTTATTTATTTATTTATTTTTTCTGGAGAATTTGAATTAAAATTATCAGGATGTGTTTATGAAACATTATGCCCTTAAATGTTTGCAAAGTCCAGTTGTGGCAAATTTGATCTTGACTTTGGTGAATAAGCTAATTATTAAATTAACTGAAGATTTTGCAGCATGAAATTTTAAATTCTACAGCTATGTGTATATGGATGTATTGTGAATGTGGTACAGGTCTTTTCAATTTATTAAGGAGGAATAAAATTATCACAAATTTTCATTGAGACAAATTTCATTGATACAAAAATAAAGTTGGAAATACATTTTTTTTTTATCTTTTGAAATTCATTATCTGTCTGTTACAGGTTTCTCAGTAGATTAATTATTAGGTGTGTAATTTATAAGTTCATTAAGCTGGAAATCTGTAGATTGTGTTCAAGTCTTATAGTTTTAATTTTTTCTCTTGATTTTAAACTAAAAATACCATTTATCAATGCATGATACAGAGTTTTAAATATTCACTACAATAATTTTATCATAAATGTGCTGACGGAGCTACCGTTAAAGCCAGCAGAGCCATATGAACATATGAGCGGATCCAGACTTTTCCGCGTGGGTATGGGTTCCACCTAATGCAATTTTTTGGGGATCCAGTTGAAACTGTCAACTAACATTTGGTATTTTACAACTGGAAGTGTATACAAATAGGCAAATATCTTGGATTTTTCTACGTGTACCAAGGCCATGGTGTGTTCGAATCCACAATCGTCCAATATATACTACTCAAAGTTTGACAAGGATCATATAGTTCTTACATTATAAAATCAATATATGAATTGATAAGACACGCAAATTTCATCATAGTGTTGGACTGACCCCTCTTGAGCCTCAAAACACAGGTTAGGTAGGGAAATGCATGCTGCAGTGATCATGAGTAGCACGTGAAGCATGGTACCCACATTATTCACATTTCTGAGTGCCTGTCGTTGATTTGAATTTGGCCATTGTCTTTACATCTGACCTCGTTTAAGTCACTGTTACTCTATGAAAATGCCTCCACAACGTCAAAGACGTCGTTTGACTATTGAAGAATTGGCCAGATGCATAGGAATGCTCGAAAATGGTGCAAGACAACGTCACGTTGCAGAGCTATTGGGTGTCAGTCAGAGCGTTGTTTGCAGAGCTTGGAACCGGTATCAAGCTCATGGTTCAGCTTCTCATCGACATGGAGGCGGCAGAGAAAGGTCCACCACGCAGCAAGATGACCGTTTTCTCTTGATTTCAGCACGACGTCATTGGTTTGCAACGGCGACTGCGCTTAGAAATGATCTTCTGAATGCAACTGGAGTTAACATTTCCACGCAAACTGTGCGTAATCGTCTTCATGAAGGTGGTCTTCGTTCCCGGAGAGCCTGTATTCGCATCCCTCTTACTCAGCGACACAGACAAGATCGTTTGAATTGGGCCAGGGCTCATGTGAATTGGAGGGTTGCTGATTGGGCCCCTGTACTTTTCACAGACGAGTCGAGGTTTTGTGTTGACTTCACAGATCGTCGTGCACGAGTGTGGAGAAGGGCAGGTGAACGATATCAGGACGCTAATGTTGCTGAACATGACAGATATGGTGGTGGGTCGTTGATGATTTGGGGAGGAATCAGTCGAGCTGGACAAACTGATCTCCATGTCCTAAGGCGAGGCACGATGACCGGAGTGCGCTACAGGGATGAAGTCCTGGATGTGTACGTGAGACCATATGCTGGTGCTGTTGGTCCTGACTTCATCCTCATGGACGATAATGCACGTCCACATCGTGCTAGGGTGGTGGACGAGTACCTGGAACGTGAGACAATTGTTCGTATGGACTGGCCAGCTCGTTCTCCAGACCTCAACCCTATCGAGCATGTCTGGAATATGCTTCAGGTAGCGATTTCACGCCGTCCTGTACAACCAGCCACCCTCCAGGAACTTGAAAATGTTCTGATCCAAGAATGGAACAATATCTCTCTTGCGTCCATTCAAAACCTCGTTGGAAGCATGAGACGACGTTGCCAAGCTGTCATTGGAGCTAATGGAGGCCATACCCGCTATTGACACTTGTTTGTGCAGTGTGAAATGGAATGTGCAGAGTTTAAACAATTCCGTGATCATGAAATTACCATGCTTTTCAGGGTACTCTCCCTTTACCTTAGGAGTATGCGATGAAATGTCATGTTTGCCAAATTTTTCTGTCACAATTTCTTGAAGTAAACATTTCTGAACATAAATCACTCTGTGTTGGTTGTCATTCACCTTTGTTGAAAGTTTTACAAGTGCTGAAAAATATGATCCTTATCAAACTTTGAGTAGTATATGTTTGCCCTACATAGCCTCTGCCAATAGAATTATTTTTTTTTTTGTTTGTTTTTTATTTATAGTCGCCTGAGCAATTTTTCAGCTATCCGGCGACTGTCACTATTACCGGTGACGGGGCTGCAAATTTAGACCTATGCTTAGCACTAATGGCTTTTAGCAGTGAGGGTTCTTTTACGTGCCACACCTGCTGCGACACGGGACCTCCGTTTATAAGGTCCCATCCGAAAGACCCGTGACTCTCACTTCGTAATGCCGAGCTCTTGGCGAAGGAGCAATCACTACCTATTTTAACGTCTTAGGTTTGACGCGGCCGGCCCGAGCGGGACTCGAACTCACGACCTTCCGTTCACGAGGCGAGAGCTCTACCACTGAGCCACCGTGATCGGTTCCAATAGAATTAAAATTCGATTTAAAGAAAGCGGGAAAACCTTTACTGAAATAGGATAGATAAAAATCACGAAAAATCTATTTTTAATGGTTAGGTGGTGATTATCCTTAAAATTTGTCTAGCAGATTCTATGCACAAACTGCACCATTGACGTAATTAAGTTTTTCATTAGAATTAAATTTAAACACTAGAAATTCGACACTATTTATCATAATACAATCCCAAAATACCAATATGCGTCTCAAAATACGTGTACCTTGATTATGAATATCTGTTATTTAGCTGTGTTTTCAATGAATATTGCAACCGGTCGCGGTAGCTCAGTGGTTAGAGCGTTCGCTTCGTAACCGGGAGGTCGTGAGTTCGAGTCGTGCTTTGACCGCGTCAAACCTAAGACGAAAAATAAGTAGTGATTGCTCCTTCGCCAAACCTAAGACGAAAAATAAGTAGTGATTGCTCCTTCGCCAAACGCTCGGCATTTAGAAGTGAGAATCACGGGTTTTTCGGATATGAAGTTAAAAACGGAGGTCACGGTAGGCGTTGGCACGTTAAAGAACTCTCACTGCTACGGCCCTGAGCGCTAAGCATAGGTCTAAATTTGTGGTACTTCACCTACAGCTGGTTACGTCTCAATATGAGTAAAAAATTTTCGACGGGACGTAAAACAAACAAACAATCAATCAATCAATGAATATTGCAGTATATTGATAAACGCACATACAAAAACTCCCAGTGACGTAATGATGATGAAAAATTTCGTGGAAAATGTACATAATCCACGCCATTTTTGATGAGGAACTTCTGGGATTATGACCAAAAAGCATTTCTTGGTGCAGCTTCAGCTTGCAATACGAGCCAGCGCTTTATGTTAGCTCCTCCATACGCTCGCTAATGTCCTAATATTTTCAGTCCACCGTCATGTGACGTCATAGGTTTCTGCAAAATCTTTGTGCACACTAGAAATATGTGTATGCATTTTGCAGTTTAAAGGTGAGTGGATTTATAGAGATCAAGAACGTATATTATCCCAACTCGTTACTCCTTAATTTAGAATTATTTATTTATTTATTTAGACCTATTTCAGAAACAGAGAAATATTATATGTATATGATATATATCGTGATGTCAATAAATCCACTCGCCTGAAATTTCATTAAACTGCAGTTTTTCAGCTAGATTTGATGAAATGCTGCCTATACATGCAGCTACATATGAAATAGGCCTGGTTAAAGTTTTTCCTGTAAACGCTATGATCTGCAATTCCTCTGATCCGTTGACATATCCCATGATGAGCTTTGGCGCATCTTGGAAAATATGCATACAGAGAAACTGCAATTTATAATATCCTCGTGTTCAATGGAAAAATATACTTGATACTTAAACTGATATTTTACATTTGGATATTCCCTTTGACACCCCCCCCCCCCCCCCCCCCCCCCCCCGCGCTACATGTGCGCACACACAAGCACGCATACTCTCTCTCTCTCTCTCTCTCTCTCTCTCTCTCTCTCTCTCCACAATTCTCGGGTTTAGGTTTTTTGCAGCACTTACTGATACTGATAGAGGGAAGACTATTTTAGTAGCAGTAAATTCATGATGTAGAGTCCTGAACAGTCGTTTAGCAGCGATGGTCCAAATGCTCAGATCTGACATTGAACTAAGATTATTGTATATTTCCTATTCTTCCAGATTTTTTTTTAAAGTTAATTAATTTTGCAAGAAATATAGAACTACCATTAATTTATAAGCATTTATTATTATTATTTTGTCTCTATGTTGGAATTTGTCATATATGTACAGCTGTCTCATACTTCCGAATACCGGACGACATCGTTCTTTTGAAATTCCGCAATATTCAAATTAATTAGTTTTATTTTTACGTTCTGTATACATGAAACCTACACAAAATGCGAGATACATATAACTGTTAAAATCTTTCTGTTTAATGACAGTGTTGATTTTATAATGACAAACAATTCAATACATACCAAATGATAAGGATTTCACAGAGAGCTATTATTAGCTGAATATAATAAAATGTACATAAGCAAACTGCCGCGGGTTGTCATTATGAATATACGCATGCATTCAATTTACACGTGTCAGTGTTTACAAAGTCGTCATCGAAGAAAGGTAATTATTTATATCTAACTTTTGGGTTTCGACCGGTTTTATGGAAATTTAGTAGTTTTTATTAATGTCTCCCATCAATGAAATAAAAACAGTCATTTTTTAAAAAATTTAATTTGCTCTCCCAAGCAGTGAACTAATCACCATGCGTTACCTATACTTTGCTATCATTCTCTTTCATACTCTTTGTTTGTACCCTTATGTTACTTTCGTCGTCAGTGTGAGTAAATGAACTCGACAAAGTATGACTGGTTAATGTATTGGTTTCGAATGCTTATTTTATTGCGAAAGAAAATTTAATCACATGAGATAAAAACAAATCAGTAAATATATTGATGATTTTCCCTCCGAAAAATCAAAATTGAAAATTCTAGACGAATGGATAGTAACAGTGGTAATATAGATCTCCTCGGATGTAAAGAAAAACAATACTGGTTTGAGACTTGAGTGGATGAGACAGTTCAAATGTTGTATTCTTTCGTGAGTGCATGGGAAATAATGTATACTAATGGGAAAAGAAAAAAAAAGTACCTTCACAAAGAATGTCAGGACGAAAACCACAGTCAGCGGAGCAGAACTTGTAAACATCGTAGTAAGTCATTTAATCGTCGGAATGCGTCAGTTAGTGTGCCCGATCATTATGAAGATTATTTCTATAATTACGATACAAGTATATGTAGCGATAACTGTCACATTTGATCTAAACTTGTAATTCTGAAGATTTTTAAAAATTTAATGAAGTAGCAGTCTACGGAGGGATTGTACAGAGAGTGATTTATGAAAAGTCTTCCGATGAATTATTTTAAGAAGGAATAACACATTAGAGAAATTTGATAAGGATAAATATGTGTGTGTGTGTGTGTGTGTGTGTGTGTGAGAGAGAGAGAGAGAGAGACTCTTATGAAGTCATAATTTCGAAAACAAGATTATTTTCTCCAACTGAAGAATGACAACCGAGTTACAAGCAAGCGCAAAAATATGATTCTCAAATTGTGGTCCATATAGGATTTTTTTTTAAAATTTCATAACATAGTCCTGTTTAACACACAATCTAACATTTTATTTACAGTGTAGCTAGATCAAAATTCATAAAACACACAGTAATGTTTAAATTTATCTTGAATCAAAAGTAGAAAAGAATTGCAGATGTCACAACACACCGTAATCTAGCTCTTATAATCAGTAATTGATTTTGATATACTCTGACGATGTTCAGTCTCCATTTTTTATATGCAACATATGGTATAGTCCCTGTATAAATTCAGCAAGCATACACTGTAGAATAGATAATTAAATCGTTTCACAAAAAATAAAATCAGTAGGAGCTCTCTAGCTCTCTCTCTCTCTCTCTCTCTCTCTCTCTCTCTCTCTCTCTGTGTGTGTGTGTGTGTGTGAAATTGGGCATCTGTTTTTCTATATTATTATTATCATTATTATTATTTTGCATAATATCTGCGTATTTTGGGGATTTTATGAAACTCCTAAAATTCACCGGAAATTACGTGAAATTTCTGTCAGTGATTATGTCACATATAAATGTATACGGACTCTCAAAACCGACCCCAAAAAATCTATTAAAATCGCTTTCACCAATGGAAAGGAAGGGGGGAGGCAAAACTAGAAAAACTAAATACGATTATGATCCCAAGTAAGTGTACATATGTTGCCATACCAAAAAAAAAAAATCTGTTTATGTAGAAAGTAGATTATTACACACCCAACCAAATAAATCCGCGGTGCGCATCACTTTTCCTTACTGTATAAAGTAATGTTTTCTTGAATGTAATGAGACTGAAATTTAACATTTCCGCATATCACCTTTACACACACAAATTCACCACGATACACAAGGGTATGATCTTCGACGCTTTAAGCCACTTTATGAAGCGCGTTAGCGTAAGGAATTCTAAGATATATGAAAGTAGAATGTAAATTTATATATAAAATAGATTTCATTTTCTTTTAGCAACTCTTCACGCCGACATAATTCATGCTTCATAAAGCGTTAGCTCTTCATAAAGTATGCCGGTGTATCGAAGAATTTTGACCCGGGTTGAAAATTGACCCGTGGTCATTTTTTCAACGTTGAATATTGAGATCATTGGTGATGAATTTAGACCCTAGCCCGCTGAATTTAGAGCCGCATCGTGGAATTTTGATCATTAAACCGGTTTTAAATTCAACAACTTAAAAACACATATTATTGAATTGATATTTACAATTATGATTTATTTAATTAAAATTTTACAGTTTACAGTCATATTTATTTCTTAAACTAACATGTTTATATTAATGTCTTCAATTTCAAATGAACAGTCTGTAGAAAACATGAACCATTTTAAAGATGAAGGTCTCGAATTATTCAAAATGCAAGTAATTAATTTATAATGATCTTTTCGCGGGTAAGTGTATTTGCTTTGTGTGATATTTATGTCTAAATTAGTATACATGGTTACACGATATAATATTTAGTTCAGAAATGCGTTTTTTTATATTTGTTACAGGCTAACAGCACTCAGGTTTTTTTAAATTCTTAAATTCGTAACTTTAGTATCTGGGAAATCATATAAGGCATGATGTATGTGCATTTTCATGCATACTCAGCTACGTACAATGTTAGTAATTATATCCATCTTGAAACCCAGGTGAGGGTGTTATAACAGCTGAAAGTGGTCTCTCTAGGACTTCCACTACCTAGTTCACCAAACAGTCAAACAACCAACTCCGTGACGCTTCTTATTTTGTTAAGTAGAGAATCACACGGGGTGAGTGGGGAGGGGGGGGGGGGGGGGGGGCTCCCTTTTTGTGCTTTTCAGTGTTTGAAATCTATAATACATGAAACAATCCAAAGTAACACAAATTAACCCCTTGCAAGTATTTTAGATTATGCATATGCAGGAAGTCGACTGGACCTTCAGACGTGTTCAATACCCCCCTCACCCCACCCCTGAAAAAGTTTCCGTTTTGCTTTTGTTTCTTTCCAAATGAATTAAACGCTGAACATGAACGATACACGGTATCAGTGTTCATGACATTGATAACGCTTCTGAATGTGACGTGAGGCTGTTCTGGAAAGTTATTAAACGCCAGCGCCTAAAAAATACAAAATTGTATACAGAAATAGAACTAGATGGTAAACTTTACGACAATCCTGAGTGTACTGCAAACTGTTTTGCCAGTCACTTTGTACGGATCTACAACCCAATTGACTGCAAAAACTTTGACTCTTGAGTTCTTTCACCTTGTTGAAAACTCTTACACCTCAGTTAAGAAATCTATCAGTCCTCAACCATACTCCATGTTTCCGGGAGGCGAAATAGCGTCAACTGAAGTATCTAACACTATCAAGGAACTTCAACACAGGAAGGCACCGGGGCCGGACCGCATCCAACATGGACATCTTATATACGGAGGGACCGCGTTGTCTATATATATTTCGTATCTTCCAACCAGGACTCGGATCCACTACAGCCTCATTCAATCTTCAAGAAACTATCTTTCACAATTTAGAACGTGGTAGTCCTGTCTACATTGTATTTCTAGATACACAAATGTTCTTCGATAGTGTCTGGAGATAAGGTCTAATGCTCAAATTACGTCATTTTGGTGTTAAAGGATCCCTATGGAGTTTCATTGGTGATTGCCACACGGACACATTCTGTTCTGTTACTGTGAAACAAACGAATTCTGACTGGTTTCCCGTTTCCCAAGGAGTAAGACAAGGCGAAATTTTTTCGACCTTTCTTTGTCTAGTGTTCATTAATGATCTTCTTCAGGAACTTCAAGACAAATGCATACATACCGGAATCTGCAACGTAAAATTCTCCAATCCAGCAGGGGGCCTCCGTAGCCGAGTGGTAAAAGCATTGCGCTCAAAATCACAAGGCCTCTCACCTCTAGTCGTCGCGGGTTCGAATCCACCTCGCGCCGATATATGTGAGAAAGTTTGCCAGATTCGGAAGGTCGGTGGTCTCTTCCAGATACAATGTTCTCCTCCACCGACAAAAACTGGACGCCACCAGATAATTGAAAAAGTGTTGAGTTTGGCGGACAACAATCAATCAATCAACCCAATCCAATCCAGCGTTAGTAGATGATATTTCGTGCATAGCTTTGTCACCAAGGGAACTTCAAGTCCTTTTAGATACACTACAGCTATTCAACTCGGTGGATATTTACTTTCAATGCAAACAATTCCAGCGTTCTGCGATTCTCTCCCTCAGACACAGGGATTAAATCCATCACATGGAAACTTGGCAATGAAACTATTAAACTCTCTCAAAATCTTACACTCATCTCGGTATTCTTCTTGACACAAATATGGATCCAAGCGATAAGATTGGAAATGTATGTCATATATTGCTCTAAAAATCTACGAACATCTCAACCCTGTGACCTTATCCAAGCTGTACAAAAGAGTTATTCTTCCTTGTGTCTTATACGGAAGCGAACTATGGTGTGATTTAAGACAGAAAGATATTTGTTCCCTCAACATCTTTCAACACTTTATCTGTAAACATACTATGAATCTCCCCAAACAGACACGATCAGACATGTGTGAATCACTTTTCGGACTTCTACCAATAGTTTCTGAAATAGACAAACGAACATTACAATTCTTTGGTCGCCTATGTCGGATGGAAACAATTAAACTTACTAAACAGATCTTTCTTAATCAGGTTTTCTCATTCATCAATTTCCCCAAAAACAAACACTATGGATTCATTCCGGATGTGATCAATCTCCTCAACAAGTATAATCTTCAAATATATCTCCATTCCTCTCTCCAAAGTGGAACGACTCCCAGCAAAGCAGAATTGAAAAAAAACCCTGTTAACTCTGTAGTATCCAGTCACTTCTCAACCACTAGAACAGCACGAATACCTAGAGACCCTGATTTCACACTCTTCAGACGTATAACTCAAAACAGAAATCCAAAATTGCTTTGGAAAATTCTTACAGACATTCACGAAATTCAACTTTGCAAATTTATAGTTAAGCTGTGGACTTTCGCCGATACTCCATCCGAAATATGTAGAATTTGTCGTCAATGTTACTTAAATATATTTGAACATGTTTCGATAGCTTGCATAGAAACCTCTGTATTCAGAGACGCTTAGTGGCATACTGTAGTAGAAAACTTTGATATCAGTCTATCCGCTGAATTGTGTGGACTAAGCTGTCGTGATCTGTATCTTTTTCTTTTAGGCGGACGGTCACTATCAGGCCTTATATTCACTGAACAATCCTCCAGTTTACACCTTCTTAACTTTTGTTTATTAAGGGATGCAGAAGCCTGGTACTACAGAATGTCTCGTGTGTTAAATAACTCATTACAACCATAAATAAACAATAATAAAACAATGTAACTTCTCCGAGTACACGTAGCATATCTCATACCGTGCCTTATAGCAAGTTAACTAGTTATGTATACATACCTAATGTTTAGACATGCATTTATGTATATTTTAAATTGTATTTTGTCTCCATAATCGGGCACCTGTGGTAAATTTTTACTTACAACATGTATTTTCTCCCATTTTCCCCCCTCTACATCCTACCTTCTGTATTATGATATATATAGTTTCTTCTATTGTATATGCTATCCAAATCTCCTTTGGAAGGAATAAAACTACGAATGAATGAAAAATCAATAGAGGCAGTACAATTTGTGTATATGGGAGAATATGATAGACTATGATACAGATCTGCTTGCATTGTTTGTTAACTGGCAATGTATTGTGTTATATTGACCTTTCCCACAGTTAAAATGTTCCTTACTTTTTCTATAATAATAGGAATGTAAACGATTTTTAACTTCATTACATGGGCGTAATTAACGCGTTCCGTGAAATATGCCGACGTGAAGCGTTGCAGTTCATAAATATCTTCAGATACTTTAAAAATTGAAATTTATTTAGATTAACGTTCAATATCGCACAATATATATCAAATATATTATTCAATGATTATAATCAGTATTATTGAAATATTATTTAAATGTGACGTTTATAACCATGATGAACTCCCAGAGGTTCGACGTTTTAAATATTTATAGCAAAAAAAAGAGAAAAGTCTTCCTGTAAACAAACTATTAATAGTTTGTTTACAGGAAGATACTTTTTTTATTATAGATATTTAAAACGTCGAGCGCCTGCGGGTGAACTGTCCTTGTGAATATGCTACATATAGATGTAACAGCTAAGGAACAGCCAAAGGATACTTTCTGAATTATTTGTAATTTGTTAAATTAACACTGTGATACAGTTGCTTTTATCTGTCTTTATCACACCACACTGATGTTATTTAAAACATCATAGTTATTTTGGAGATTCCACGGATCCCCAAAAGAAAGAATATTGAAATGTGAATATTTACAGATTCGTGATCGTAACGTAACATCCTGTTTTACTTTACTTACAGGCTGAGAGACGCTGTTATCTTTATGGATACATCAAATTCGTTTTCTAGAGCACTATTGTAATGAATTTCATGTCACACGTTGCATTATTTGAGTTTTTCTATTTACATTGTATATTAAAGCAGTTCAAAATATTTTGGGGCTATTTGTAAGTGAAGCTTTTTTTTTTCAAAATTTACAAGAATAACATCATCTATATATATATATATATATATATATATATATATATATATATATATATATATATATAAAGCACTAAGGATGACTAAACGACACGAACAATCAAAATTGTCAAATTTTCGGGACACCCAGTCCCTTCTTCAGGACAAACTACAGATATGTTACATTAAGAAAACATAAAAGAAAAACTAGCACTAAATCTAAAACTACAAATAAAACTAAACTAAACTTTCAAAAAACTATATATTGGAATTGATTAGAGAACAGTTTAATGATAAGGTTTATATGTCCGGTCAGTCGGGTGTACTGAGTATGACTGTCCGATTCACACCTAATACGGCTAATTAGGCTAATTAAAAATATTTAAAAAAAAAAATATATATATATACTCGCATACATACTCATTTACAGGCGAGGGTTAAATGGCTATACAAAAGTTGCACTTGACTGTATGTCTGGAGAAAGTACAGATGCAGAGTAGGCGTTTCACCGTTAACAGTTTTTGTTTCTATAGTATAATCATGTTCACATATACTGAGATATCATTAAATAAAATTGTCCGAAAATTTATCTAGAAATATTTGAAATATATAAGTGTAAAGTTTTACTAATGTAATGATCATATCTAAAACAACATATTTGTCTAGAATGTGAAATATAACATTACTTGTATTTTACCAATTTTTGTCCAATCAAATCATCTCAAGGTGTCCATACCATTTTGACGAAATTATTACAATAAACAAATAAATGTTTATTATTATAATTTTTAATTTTTTTTTTAAAAATGATTACCATTTAATAACTGTTGTCATCTCCGTGCATATGCCTATCACATTTTAGTTCAACTGAGCTGAAAGGTCCAGTAAGGATCTCTTATGAAACCGCCTTTCCATGTCATCTGTTTCCTGCTTTTTCACGTTTTCGAATTCCTCTCCGATTCCAGCCAAACTTGGCTCACAATCTCTGATTCAGTAGTATTCAAATAAAACGACAGGCTCCATCCAAGTAAGATGTTATTCTGAAATTTTGTAAAAAGTGTCGGGTATTTCAAATATCTTCTCGAGAACTACGCTGCTAGTTTCCCCAAATTTAAAGACGTTATGAAAGCTTAGATATCGAAAATTCAAGTTTGTGTTAGCTATGGATTATCAGGTCAGGACAGGAGCACTACCGGGATTAAAATATGTACCTAGAAATAGAGAGGAAATCTTTTTCCATTTATCTTCATCTCAGGAACAGGGGAGCAGCCAGTGTTAAATTAATATTCAAAAATCCGCACAAGTTTTTTTTTTTTTCAAAACATTAATCATCAGGTCAGAGTGAAACTACAATTTCGACTTAAAATGTGTAAGGAAACCATAAACGCCATATTTCGTATGACCATAACACTGCAGTTTGATATGCAAGTATCTTTATGTAGTGTAGAATCAAGTTGATCTTACCATGGTACCTTGTCACATTGATATTAGTTTGCCAAGAGCTACATAGGGCAAACAAATCTATACAAATCGTTTTTTCACCAAGCACAAATCTGAAATTTGTCAAATTGATTTGCAAGTACCCTAAGGGGGTGTACATTTTGTTTTATTCAAATCATGATCATCGAGGCTTGGGTGGAACCACTGATAGGATCTGAAGTTGTACTTAAGAATATGTTGAAAGAATCATCAAAAATCTTTTTACAATATTCTTTCCAACAACCACCAGTCTATTATTTGTCGAATGAATATGCTCAATACCTTCGCCCAGTTTGTCATATGTATATCTATGCATTTCAAAGAAACATCTCTAGTACATGTTTGGCGAAGTCTGTGAAATCAATATGCAAATTACCTTATGTATATTTAGATTTTCTCTTTATGAAACAGAGTGGGATTACAATGGGTTTTTATGACAAATGTATGGACAAGTATGTATGTATGAACACGGTACTTCAGTTGACTTGTAAGACGTGTTGAGCTCTTGCCGTGAACAATATGTAGTCCCAAGCGGTTACAAGAGTAATGGCAAAAAAATCGATCATAACCTTTGTGATAGTTTATTGAATTTGAAACATGTGTAAAATTAATGTTTTCTTCTATTTTTACATTAGCCTACGTAGTGTTTCATGGAGAAAATCAAACCATCCTGGATAAATCCTGCCCCAAATCAGACGATAGTGCGTGAGAAAAAAGAATTCATTCAGGAAAAGCGAAAATCCGTGTACTTCTGCTTCTTTCTCGTTAATGTTTTGGTCGTTGTTGTGTTATACAACATATATAAGTCAAACCAATATCTGGACGAACTCACCACTGTGACAAAAAACTTCATAGCCGATGTCGATCAGTTAGGGCGTCTCCATCGTGTATTGCTGAACAACATTCGAGCTCAGGACAAATACCGTGTTCTAGAAAAGTTGCAAATAATACCTAATTCTACAGACAGAACTGTTTTACAGAATGTCAAATGACCAAATGCAGTGAGTGTTCGATACAGCCAAACAAAATGACGACAAGTTTGAGTTCTGTGCATTTTCCTTAATTTCAATATTCGCATGTATTTTGGCGGTTGCAATTGAAAATTAATACATGTAACATTCTTCTTGCAAACCTTTGGGACAGACGTCTCTGTGGGATCTTTCAAATCCAATTATGTTCGATGGACGAAAAATAGATAAGGACTTCAATACCTGTAGTACTGGACGATTCGAAAAGCTGACACTAGGAAGTTGCCGCTCTACAGTCTTGATGTAAATACGCAAAATAAAAATAAGTTCTGTGAAAAGTGGTACCTTTGATTACTTAGAGTGTTTGAATTGACTTACTGTTTTATTGTAGTCTTGAGTTTGTCTAAACATAGACATTGAGTCGGACCCTGAAAACTCAAACCATTGAATATTTTTTTAAATTTAAAAAGTGTACAATTCATAACTATCTAAACAATGCACATTCTTTATCTCTCACTCAGGTTTTAAGTTTCCGGGTAAGCCGAATGCAAAAAAAAACCAAAAACAAAACAAAACAAAACCAAAAAACAACCCCCACCCCCAAAAAAAATTTTAATTAAAAAATCCAACAAGATCTACGTCACTTTTCATCCTTATTCTTACACTAATCATGTGTGGAAACATACCTATTTTATTGGAGAGCATAAATGTTAACCAGCCAGTGAAATCGCGAAATGAATCATTGTCCATAATTCAGATTTATGCACCAACAAGATGACTACTTGGTGCATTTTATGACTGAATATTTTAGTAGGTTGGATTTAATGCGCTGATTGTACGGCCATGTGTGTACAATGCTGGGGTTTATGAATTGAAAAAATAAAAATGTAGATTTACATCCGCAAGTCAAAGTCCTACGAATGTATGTGCATATAAGGTGTTCCTTGATAAAGTAAATTAGCATTAATTTTTAATGAAATTTTTGGAGATAAGAGTGTTAAAGGGTAATACATCAGAAAAAAAAATCAGAAAAAAAATTGTGCCCGTTACAAGGTTTATTTTGTTTTTCAGTATAATATCACTACAAAGATTATCCAAACATTTAATAAGAAACAACAAACCTGTTACAAATGATACACGATATAACATCACAGATATAAATGTGACACACACACACACACACACACACACACACACACACACACACACACACATATATATATATATATATATATATATATAATCAATCGAATAAATAACATTTTCAATTAAATCTTGCTTAATAATATACAACATTTAAAACCAAGAACCTGTCCGGAACAAATAATGGTAAGACAAACAAAACATAGCACGATCTGTGGTATTAAAATCTTGAGGGATCTATTGTGGGTCTGGTGTATATATACATAGTACTCAGATTTCTGAATCAATACGCTCATTATGAAACCACATAAAAAAAAATCATATTACTCAGATTTTTGAGTCAATACACTCATTATGATTGATTGATTATCTGTTTGTTTTACGCCCCGTCGAGAATTTTTCACACACAATGAGACGTCACCAGCTGTAGGTGAGGTACCACAAATTTAGACCTATGCTTAGGCAAAGGGCCGTATCATTGAGGGTTCTGTAACATGCCAACGCCTGCCGCGACACGGAACTTCCGTTTTTAAGGTCTTATCCGTCATTCTCACTTCTAAATGTCGAGCATTTGACGAAGGAGCAATCACTACCGATGTTTACGTCTTAGGTTTGACGCGGCCATGGCATGAGCGGGGCTCGAACTCACGACCTCCCCGTTACGAAGCGAATTCCCTACGACTGAGCTAACGCGACCGGTCACTCATTATGAAATCACATAAATAAGATAATCATATTACTCAGAGTTTTGAGTCAAGACACTCATTATGAAATCACATAAATAAAATAGTCATATTACTCATACAGTGTCTCCATACAATTTGATTTGAGCTGAAAATTTTCTTTTCTTTTTGATGATTACAATGCTTAAATAACGTATTTCTAATGACCAACCTAAATTTGAATATGAGTTGTTGAGTGACAAATGAGACAGAGAACTCACAATTTCTCTTTACGTAAACAAGGATCGTGTCATGTTTTTGTTTACATATATATATTACTTAATAGAAAATGAAAAGTCTAAGATAGCTAACAGTATTTAATCTCGTAACTCCCATACAAAATACAAACAGAGAGATCGGCAAACACGGACCCCTGGTCATACCAGAAATGTGATCAGGTGCCAAGGAGGAATAAGCATCCCCTGTCGACCGATTAATCCCGTCGTGAGCCCTACATCCCAATCAGGTAAACAAAATGAGATGCGACAAACACTAGAAACCTTTTAGATATGTTCAGAATGAACTTCTAAATTAAAAAATCTGCTTTAAATGTTTCGTTTACTAGTAAATTAAACCTATGTAAACAACAACAAGACAGGAGCCTAATTTAACAAAGAATTGTGAGCTCTGTATCTCTCATGTAACTCTACAACTGACAAGGAGATTTTTGCCGACCATTAGAAATACTTTGATTAAACATTCTTAACATTAAAAATTAAAAACAAAATTGAAATTTTCAGCTCTAATCGTGTCCATGCCCCTTTAAGGGAAAAAGTGTTGTGTACTGTACATTTGTACTTGATTGCCATTTGTGACCTAGATTTCTCTAGACGTTCAATGTTTTGCTGGAAAGATTGTATAACCGTTTTTATTAAATATGTACTAGAACGCTCCGGAAACTTCATTTTTAGTATAAATACACTGTGACTTCTGCGATATTAAGCATTGGAAATTAGGCATTCGTAAGTAGACATTCGAGTAAGAAATTATTAAGCTAAAGCTGGGGACTACAAGAATTAATTTCATTGGAATTGACAGCCGATTTGTGACAGTTTTGTTTGTGAATTCAACTTGACATTAAACCAGCATCGGACATTGCTATTGCACACCTATCATAAGTTATTGGTATGTTATTGTACACCTATCGTAAGTTATTGGTATGTTATTGTATACCTTTCGTAAGTTATTGGTATACTATTGTATACCTCTCGTAAGTTATTGGTATGCTATTGTACACCTCTCGTAAGTTATAGGTATGTTATTGTACACCTCTCATGAGTTATTGGTATGCTATTGTACACCTCTCGTGCGTTATTGGTTTGTTATTGTACACCTCTCGTAAATTATAGGTATGTTATTGTACACCTCTCGTGAGTTATTGGTATGCTATTGTACACCTCTCATGAGTTATTGGTTTGTTATTGTACACCTCTCGTGAGTTATTGGTTTGTTATTGTACACCTCTCGTAAGTTATTGGTATGTTATTGTACACCATATGTTATTGGTATGTTATTGTACACCTCTCGTGAGTTATTGATTTATTATTAGTATATTTTTCTTTTAATAATTGTGAATAAATTGAATCCTTGAATTGACTTTGTGATTTGTTTTGCTAGTCCAAAGGGGATTCTGACCCATAACAACTCTTAGTAATTTTTCTATGTCCTAGGACATGAACCCCTGCGGCAGAGGTGGGAATTTCAAAATGTTTTAGAGAGCTAAATGCTCTTCATTACCACGTATTAACAATGAACCGAAATAAAAGAGATGATTCCCAGTATTTAAATATTTAAATTCATTTTTACTATATAACCACTTGAGCTCCACTCAAGAGCTTGAATTCCTTAGCCATGGGCGATGAATAAAAACAGGTAAAGTTTTACTTATGACAACAATGTAATCCGGTTCATTGTTTAAGGTCCAATATATACTTGGTAGTTTTCAAACAAAATATAAGTATACAAACAAATTACTACATAAATGCATCTTTATCCTATAAAGCACAAAGCTTTGCCCTACAGCAGTATACCCCATGCTTCAGGGGCAATGGATTTTACAATCTAACAGTGGTAATCATAGTCATTATAAATACCTGTGCCCGTATATACAGTTTCCAAGGTGAAGAAGGAGATTGCTAAAGACGGTCTAATTTTGCCAGGTTTTGACACGATGCCTCAAGCCCCTGTGATTCAGTTCTCATGAAATTCAGTTTTAGTTTCTGTTACCTTAATGTGATGTTTTAAACTGATAAAGATTTTTTTGAAGAACAATTAATCATGCACGTTCAGAAAAGAGATTGATTAAGTTGCAATGTTAACGCACTATTGATGACAGACGATCACCAATTGCAATAGTTCACTTGAGTGATTTAGCATAGAGATTTTCCGTTTTGGTAAAAAGATAAAATGAGAACAAAAACCAACAAGAAAAACTTCCAATTTTTCTTCTGTCTGGTTTTGTTTTAAACTCAGCACATTTTAAAATAAATTTAAAACGAATCCAAGGGTTGTCCGTCAACTTAATACATGTTTTTCAGCAAGAGTAGTTTCTCCTCGTTGTGTATATTTTTAAGGCCTATCTTGATCTTCATTACCAATAGCTTCAAGTCCACACTGACGAAATAAAGAATAATTCCACACAGTTTGTTTTTTATCATTTTCTGTCATGATGATTAGACCTATAATGTCACCACATAAAATATTGGATATATCTGAAATAGTCCAAATTTAATTATGAGATGTCTGCTGTCTAAACTATTTGATATTAGGAAGCGCTCACCGCCCAATTCCTCCGGTAAAGCGTGGTCATTTCACTGGATAATCTGTTAATTACTGTAGGTTAATTATTATAGTCAACAGGTATCTATTGGACTTTGGGCGCCCCTTTTGTTTGACAATGACCATACCGCAGTTTATGATTATTTAATGGCACAATCCTTTTAAAATGAATATTACAGGTATATGAAAGAAAGGAAACCAAATGCACGTTGACAGTTAGGTACCAATAACTAACCACTGTACATGTCATAATCCGAAGGACCGCCCATTTAGTACCTCTTGCTTGTCCTAAGAGGTGACGAAATGGGGCGGTCCTTCGGGTGAGGCAACAACAACAACAACAACAACAACCACAAAAAAAAAAAAATACAAAAAAAAAAAAAAACAACAACAACAAAAAAAAAAATAGATAAAAAAAAATTAAAAGAAATAAAAAAACAAACGAAAAAAACAACAACAACAAGAGTCCATGTGTCACAGCAGGTGTGTCATGATAAAGATTCCTCTCTGCTTTAAAGCCGTAAGCGCCGAGCATAGGCCTAAATTTTGCAGCCCTTCACAGGCAATGGTGGCGTTACCGTATGAGTGAAAATTCTCAAGCGAGACGTAAAATAATATACAATCAATCAATCATTACAGTGATAAAAAACATACAGTAATACAGATATTTTACAAATCAAGCTCGTTCTTTATGTAATATGTTCGCAATAAAAATGTTGTATGTTTACCTGTAATCGACATGCAAAATCGACTAATTAAACATATTTTTACAAATCACATTACAGTGGCAATGGCTCGTGACTGTTGCTTTGTATTGTCTTAACAGTCCCTGATTTGCTTTTTTAATAGATGGTTTCTAGAGTTACTTCCCGTTGGATTTGCAAATGAAAAAAAAAAAAAAAAACCACCAAAAAAACCAAACAAAACAACAAAAACAACCCAAAAAACCAATGTACCAGGTACATTATTTTGCATTCTGTAACATGCCGTGAAGTGAAGGGGTGGTGTTTACTACTGGGTGCTGACGTATTTATGACAGAATTGTGAATTTCGCCGTACACACACGATATGACCGGATCCTTGTGTGCGTGACGAGATACGAAGATAGAGGATAGGATAAACGAATTTTACAATGAACCTGGTATACATGTACATAAAACTCGATAAACGATATTTTCAATGAACTGAAATCTGATACACAATAGACAGATGTTTGCAGATATCATAGTATAGAATTTAAAATCACCATTAAATCTGTACAAGTATTCTTTTTTTTTTTTAAATATTAAATGTTTCAAACTTTCAATGTAAATGAATGATACCATTGTGCCCTATATTTTGTTCGATGTTAAAAAGTAGACAGTGTATGTTGTCAATATGCTAACTATGAAAAATGATACGATTTGATAATTTCGACAAATGATATATACGGATATCATTTATTAATATTAAATAAGTACTGGTCTACTCAATGTAAAGGGAAATGGTGATATTCTATTGCATATTTATAAAAGATGTTGTTTATGGTGAATGTGCGCAAGCGCGAGAGAAGAATACTATTGGAAATATCATGGAAGATGAGGATATCCTTTACAGAATGTAGTCGTACTGAATGCTGAATGCTAATCATGAAATTTAACTTCTCCATTGTTCAAAGTGTTCTCTCTACCCCGTTTACCGTCTAACTGTCTTTTATCGCTGGATGTGACCCACCATCAGCCAATCTATTTTTAAATGTCTCTAAGATATTAATACAGTAAACCCGTTTATAAGGACAATATTTCTCATGTGTTTTTCAGTTGGTGAGAGTATTAGCTGATTTGATGAGCGCAATATTGTAGATATCATTCATCATTTATTTGAAGAGATCTTTAAATGACTTGCTGTTCGCATCAAATGAACTGACGATATCTTCAAATAATTAAAGACATCTGTCATTTCAGTTTATGTTAATTTGACGCTCTGTACAGTAACTGATGCTAAATGATTTCTGTCGGAATTGGACAAGATAAATAGTGCACAGGATGACAATTTTACCAGTTTCTGAAGCAGATGTTTGTAAAGAACAAATTTAAGAGAGAGAGAGAGAGAGAGAGAGAGAGAGAGAGAGAGAGAGAGAGAGAGAGAGAGAGAGAGTAATAACAAATGCGTATTAGTATAAGATTTACGATGAAATCTTGCTATGATATAAAATACATATAAAATTGTGCACGTCTAAAACATTACAATGCATATCAAACTGTGTAAAGGAAGTTGATTCGCATTAAATTAAATTTTAGATTGAAATACAAGTGAAAATGAAAGATTACACAACATTTACTATGATTTCATTTTGAAACACGTCCAGATCATTGGCTCCTGACATATATTTAGATTCATAATATTCCAGCTTCCCATTATTTGATTGACAGTGTATACTGCTTATACTCGTAGATTGCAAAAATGGCGATTTCAAATGTCGAATTATAGCGAAAATTGTCACTGAATCATCAGACAGTATAAAGATATACAACATTCACATATTAACAAGAATTAATCGCTAATGACATTTGCACATTGAGTTAAAACGTTAGGGGTGTGACAGTACGATATTTTTTGAACTAAATTCCTTTCATTTTATCAACGGAGGTGAAGATTGCTAGGGTGAATAAATATATATCATGGTACCCTTTACCTGATCAGGATGTAGGGATCAGGGAGGGGGGTGACCGATCACCAAGGTATGCTTACTTCTCTTAGGCACCTGATCCCACCTCTGCAGGGGGTCCATGTTTGCTCAACCCTTTATTCTGTATTCCTTATAGGAGTTATCTTCACCTTTTCATGTCATTAATTTTAAAAAACAAGATATTAAAGATTGTTAGCTATAGTATGAGATAACGTTTAATGTCCAACCGTTGGTTTGTAATCTAGATGTGCAGTTCATTCCTTTAGATGTATGGACCATTTTTTCTAAATCTTGGGATATTTTCTAGAAATTTAGGGATCTTTTCTCATTATGTCATGGATTTACTGGAAATTTCGGAATTTGTGTAATTTCAAGAAAACAATTTCAGTACTTATCATACTTTAATTCTTCGTGAAATCATGTTCAAAACGTGCGCTGATTGCAGACATGAGAAAATCTTGATATACAGTAGAATGCATTATTAAACTCCTGTTGCCTAATAGAAAAGTGAAGTTTTAAATGGTCCTCGATCACGCTTTCAATTTTTACGAGTTATGATTTATGATTATAGGTCATTGTTAATATGACAATGAAGAAAAGGACAAGTGTGAAAGTAAGATGTAAATGAGCATTTTATTGAAACAATCATCTAGATCTTTTTGTCGACACAATGGCTCAGATCAGACTGGTTTTAAATTCACTGCGATACCTCTTCGTGTATGCATGTTGATAATGTAGAGGGTAGAGAAAACTTTTTTTCATCTGTTATCTGATTGTCCTTTAAGGTATTGATTTTTTTTTCCAAAATATACTCATGAGAAATGGTCACGTGCTTATAAGCAAATTACAACAGCTAAATGTACATTGACTGAAATGCAACATCCTTAACGCACGTTCTCATGTCAATGCATAATCATCACATGTGCGGCATAAATAAATCTTTATGAACATCATCTTTTTAAAATTCATATTGCTTCTTCATAAAACAATACAAAATGCTTGAAATATCCACCTAAATAATGAAAAGAAATTGAGTATTGAAATATTTTTCTTTCCTGCCTTCATCTCACTGTATCAATCTAGCATGGAACACTGACGATTCTGCCTGTGTGGTGAATTCGGATTGATTATAGATTTAATTTTCAAATACATATCCTGTTTCAACTTTCTTTTTCTACGACATTCAATATCGAACAGTCGGTTGCCAGTACATTGTCATTACCTGAAATTTAAAGACAATCAGGTTTATGCGAGTATCCTAAATTCTGGTTGGTTTCTACAATCCCTGAAACGTTCTATTTTACCATTTTCCGTTCTCGCACATTTTTGCTTTCACAAATCGTTCAGCGTGCGCTCACCGTTCTCTTACCGTTCAAGTGAGAAAATAGAACGTTTCTAACAGTCTGGAACTTTCAGTGGATGAAATCCCCCCCTCAACCCCCACCCCCCCCCCCCCAAACCCCCCCCCCCCCCCCCCCCACAAAACCTTAGCATAATTATAATGATATTGTGAAACACCTATACTGGTCCAAGCAAGGACTTGAACTTGTGCGGAGTTTTGTATGAACAATTTGTTTATGTAGAATTAGATCGTACTCTTTTTCTGTAATTTTCTTTTCATTTCATTTATATAAAACAAAAAAATACAAAATACAACAGGATAGTTCGATGCAAGGAGATGGAGGGGACATTTAAACTTTCAATTTGATCGTAGATTTTTATTGCAATAAAACATTTTCAAATCAGTGGTGGAATTTTGATACATCGTGTACACGTTTAAAAGGTTTAGCGTTTATATTGGTTGCTAAGTCAACACAGCGTAACTAGAAGAAAGAGGATATACCACTATAAACATTATTCATTGTTGTCTTAGAAAAAGAGCAAAAAATCATCCCCTTTTAATTATATATATTGTGGTATTGACACGGAATGATGTGCAGGCAAAGAAAATAACGCACATTAACTCGTTATGGTAATTCGTCAGTGTGAAGTTCCGTGACTTTTTGTTTGCTTGGTTTTGCTGTTATGACCCTTTGAGAAGTTTTCACTCGTACAAAAATGTTACCAACTGCAGGTGAAGTGGCACAAATTTAGACCTATATTATGGATGACACCCAGGGCCTTCACAATAAGAGTTCTATATCGTGCCATCGCCTTGCATGGCAGGGCCTCTGTTTTCTAAAGATCCTATCTATGGTGGCTGATTAGTGCCATTTTACAATTTGTCGTCTTTTCGTTATTTCGAGGTGAAAAGACGACAAAACAATAATTAGTGACTTTTCGGCCCGAAATAACGAAAAGAGGACAAAACGAAAAGTCAAAAATATAACAAAACGAAAAGACGATAAAAGACAGGCGTAAAGACGTATAAACTAAAACCGCAACTTAGCGATCTATACTGTCGTTTCACCTCGAAATAACAAAAAGAAGACAAATTGTAAAATGACATAAATTTGCCACCATGCATATCCTAAAGACCCGTGACTATCGCTTCTAAATGTAAAACATTTGCGGTCATAAGACGACCTCGGACTGCACGACACGAAACGATCTAATCACAGAGCTACCACGCCTTATTCGTGATTTCAAACGACTACTTAGTATCATCTATATCAGTTGATATTTTCTTGATAAAATACTTAATGGTTCCAATTGTTATTTTACTTCGTTAACATAGATAAAATTCACTCAGTCGGCTCAGTCTACTTGAGAGGTTAGAAGGATGTTCTCAGTTTTATTCTGGGATAAAAGACAGACTTTTAATACAGTTTAATGGAAGAACATATCATGAAATGTTAATGTGTTTGAAGTTGAGAGGTAGATATATATTTAATGAATAGATTTTACACAAAAGGTAAAGTAATGCATTTCATATGAAAGGCCACCAGTAGTAGTATAATAAAAATAGCACACAGCCGATTGAGTATATATTCGAGAACTAGTTTCTTCAACTAGTCGAGTATATACTCAACCGGCTTCGTGATATATATATATATATATATATATATCAGAACCAGAGAGCCGGATAGCTGAAAAATTGCTCAGGCGGCTATAAACAAACAAACAAAACAAACAGAACCAGAGAATACATCGACTTTGAATAATTCGATTTGTTTGCATGTGTAGGTGTTTAAAATCCGTGTAAATGTTTGTTTTTTTTTTAATTTTTTTATTTTAACACCTTCCACTACATACAAACAAACAACATTGACAGATGACACATTCAGCTAACAAGTCAGTGATAAAACTATTAATGTATGAAAGCATATATTTATGGTGTGAAAGGTCTTTTTGGAAAGTTGGAGAGAGAGAGAGAGAGAGAGAGAGAGAGAGAGAGAGAGAGAGAGAGAGAGAGAGAGGTACAAATGTATCATTGTCTTAGCAACAGATATTGATAAAAATACATAGAACAATTCAAAATTTGAGGAGGGAAATAAATGAAATTGAACATGTTGAAGTGACGGAAGAAATATAGGTATAACATATTAATTTACATGATCAATAATACAAGATTCACATACCATTTGCCAGTGTTTTTCATATTCATCATATCTACAATTTCTTAAAAGCAAGTATTTCTCAACCATAATTCTGTCTGTAATTATTTTTGTAATTGCTGATATATGAACTTGAGGCTTATTTTGATATTTACTAGAAAAAATGTAATGTTTAACTATCAGCAGAATCAAATTTTGAAATCTATATATATGTCTATTATGGTATTTACCAAATAACACAGTAATTTTGTCAAAATTTACAGGGATATGAAACTGGTCTAAAATCCATTCTTCTACCTCACACCATAGTTCCCTTATTTTTTGACAGTCAAAAAATAGATGTTCTAAAGTTTCTATATCAACTCCACAAAAAACACATATTGGGGAGTCTTTAATTTTAAGTTTGAATAAATATTGGTTGGTAGGAAATATTCTGTGAAGTATTTGAAACTGCAGCCATTGATATTTTGACTCTGATGTGACTTTAAAGGGAAGCTCAAAAATCTTATTCCAATTGATTTCAGGAAAGGTATATCCATTTTCATTCCATTTTATTACAGAAGTAATTGTTTCCCTCTTTTTGTGCAAAAGATTGCTGTACATATCTTTACAACCTTTACTATTTTTATAGAAGAGTATGATAGACTTTGGAAGGATTGGTCCTATTAATTTTTTTCCCTATGTGATTAGGAAGCACAGATAATATTGCATTTTTAAGTCCAGCATATTCAACAAAGTTAGTTTTTACATGAAACATAAGTACATCATCTAGAGTTAGGAAATTCCCATTGCTGTCGAAAAGATCTCTAATGAAGACAATCCCTGCGTTATAATAGTGTTTCAAGAAGACAGACTCATTACCTATCTTTACTTTAGGATTAAACCATATGTGTTCGTTTAGTATGTTAGGGTCTACCTGACTGTTGATATTGGTTATATGCACCCAACTTGAGAAAACATCTTTCCAAAACATATTATCTATTCTATGGGATGTATTTAAAAGGAAGTCTGACCCTTTTAACAGTAACTCTGATATTTTTATTTCAAGGATTGATTCTAAGAGTCTTACCCATTTGTTATTTGCATGTATTATTCTTCTAATCCATGATGATTTTAAGGCTACTATAAACTCATTATAATCAGTCATTTTTAATCCTCCAAATCTATAATCTTGGACAATTGTATTTTTCTTAATTTTATGAACATTACTCCCCCAAAGAAATGTATACAACTCAAATTCAATTTTTTTAAAAATACTCTTCTCCAGGATTGGGTAATGTTAATATTAAATGGTTAAGTTTGGGGATAAGTAATGATTTAATAATTGATAATCTGCCAAGTGGTGTTAATTTCCTTCCTTTCCATTGATCAATTAATTTTTTAATGTTTAGCAATTTGTTATCATAATTGATGTCGATCATTTCCCAGAGATTTACAGAAAATTTAATTCCTAGCATTTCAAAGTTTGTGTTGCTCCAGTTCAGTTTCCATCTAGAATGATGAAATATCTCTTTTGAAAATTTCTTGCTACCTATCCATATCATGTTTGTTTTTGAAAAGTTTATTTTTAATCCAGAGATGTTTGCAAAGAAATCTAGCTCTCTTAAGATACCATCCATAGATTCCGGTGAACCATCTGAAATAATAGAAGTGTCATCGGCATATTGGGATATTTTATACTCTTCATCTTCAATTATAATACCTTTAATGTCTTTATTATTCCTTACTAAGATTCCCAGTATCTCGGCACATAATATAAACAAGTACGGAGATATTGGGTCCCCCTGTCTACAACCTCTTTGAGGAGAGAGAGACTCGGATATAATACCATTCTGTATAACACATGATTTAATACCATTATAGAAAGTTGCTACCCATCTTTTGATTGAAGGACCAAAGTTAAATATATTTAATGTCTGATTTAGAAAATCCCATGATATTGTATCAAATGCTTTTTCAAAATCAATTAGCATTAATAAACCAGGTATGTTTTTTGTTTCTGTGTATTGCAGTAGATCATAAATGAGTCGAATATTTTCTCCAATAAATCTGCCTTTTATAAATCCTGTCTGATCGTTGTTGATAATCTTATCTAGGAATTTTTTAATTCGTTCCGCAATACAACCTGATGCTATTTTGTATATAACATTTAGTAAGCTAATCGGGCGCCAATTTTTTAAGTATTGTTTTGCCTTACCTGCTTTAGGTATGCATGTTATTATACTAAGTTTGTTTGATTCTGAAAATTGTTGATCTTCATAAGACTTATTGATTGCACGTGTTAGAAATGTTCCTATATCTTTCCAAAAGAATTTGAAGAATTCACAAGAAAAGCCATCTGGTCCTGGACTTTTGTCATTTTTCATTCGTTTTAAGAAATAGAGAACTTCTGAGTTTGTTACTGGACCCTCTAAACTGTTAGACTCTTCTTCACTAAGTTTCGGAAAATCATACAAATCTAATCTTTCATAAATATTTTCTGATTCAATAGTATTTCTTTTTTTGTATAAGTTTTCATAAAAAAGTTTGGTTTCATTTAAAATTTCATATTGAGATGTGATGGTTGAGCCGTCATCTTTTTCAATTCTAGGAATTTGCTTATTTGTATAATTTCTAGATTCCATACTAAGAAAATATTTAGAAGGTTTTTCTCCTTCTTCTATCCATTTTATTCTTGATCTTAAACATTGGCCTTTAAATTTATGTTTCCTTATTTTTTCTATCTCTTCATGTTTGTCTGAGAGTTCTTCACCAGAGGTTTGATAATTATTCTGTTCTAAATCTTTAATTTCTTTTTCAAGAATAGACTCTCTCTCAATAAGCTTCTTTTTCATGTATGATGCATAAGAAATAGTTTTGCCCCGGATTTCCATTAATAGTGTATCTAAGAATAGCTGATCATTTATTGTGAAATTTAGGTTTTCGTTTTCTATAAAATGTATATTGTCTAAGTTATAAACAAGACATGCATATTGTTTTTTAATATCTAAAATCTTTTTCTTAATTATTTCTACATAATCTTTGTCCCCTAATAATGAATTGTTAAACTTCCAAAATCCTTTATCTTTTTTAAATTCATTTAATTTGCAATGTAAAACAACAGGTGAATGATCTGATCGATAACTATTTTCATATTTAATGTTTGTCACCATGTGTTGTAGTGATTCTGGTATTAGGAAGAAGTCTAGTCTAGCCTGTTTCACAGGATTTTTCCTTCTCCATGTATACCTTTTTAATTCAGGATGATTAGTACGAAATATATCCTTGAGATTCAATACTTCTATTAATTTCAAAACTTCAGCACTGGCCTTTGGATTATTGTGATTCTTATAATTCATTGAATCTAGTTCCTTATCTAAAACAAGATTAAAGTCACCTCCCATAACTATATGTTGTGTACAATACACATCTACAATCTTATTAAGTAATTCTGAGTAGAAATGGGGTATATCAGAATTGAGACCATATAGATTTATCAACAAAAATGGTATATCCTCAATGATAACATCTAACAATAAGTAATTTCCATTATCATCCTTAAATTCATTAATTATTTCAAAGTCGAAATTATTATTTATAAGTGTTGCTGCTCCTCTTGCATTTGATTTGTAAGAGCTGAAAAATACTTTGTATCCCCATTGTGTTTTGATAATGTTTTCTTTTTCGGCAGTGAAGTGTGTATCTTGCAAAAAGTTAATATGATGATTTTTTGATCTGAGAATTTTGAAAACATCTCTTCTTTTATTCATGTCACCGAGCCTCTGACAATTTAATGTAAGTATTTTAAGATTGTTTTCACTTAAGTTTTTATCCATGACATCCTAAGTTCAGACAGGAGAATTGCATATGTACCTCTACAGAAAAAGAAAATGCCAGAAAAGCCGAAAGACATTGAAAAACAGACATTTGAATAAAAGACAGGATTATAACTAGCCACATGCTCGAAATTGCTAAGGTGTCCGAGCAAGATCCACCAAAAACTAACAGTGATATATTACTTGTAGAAAGGAGAAAATGAAATCTCTAATAAAGTAAATACATGTTTACATTTGTGGAGAATAACTCATTGCATAGTCCATACCACAATTTATATATAAGAAGTTTGATTCAGCTGTACTTAGTGTTTTAATATCATTCAGGGGGAAATTATTTTTCAAAAACAATTACAACGTTCTGTATATACTGCAAGTATTTCTGTTGGACTGTTCCCTGCCTTACAGCCAATAGAGAAAAGGTTAAAACAAATATGTGAACAGCGCTTCTGATTAGGAAAAAAATTGGACTATACAATAAGATTCACCTCGTGTTATGCATATCAAGAATAAAATTTACTTAGTCAATTATATACACAGTCAAGTGTTAGGCACACTATCCTCACACAGCACTTGCCCTATCTCCTGGAACAGCGTTTTTTACAGCACTAAGTCCGGCAGTTTTAATATGAGTGAACCTACGGGGTCCTATCTTTTCACCGAACCATCGTGATACTACAACGAGCGAATTTTCCGTGTCATTGTCTTTGAGCGCTTTTAGAAGTGATCGTCCGGCCCCGTGTTCGCCGTCGTCGTCTGATCCTTCGTGCGTGATTCCGTCCGAACTTGTGAAGCGGTACGCATATACGTTGTGGCTGGCACTCGGGATGGAATCCAGACGCATTATTTCCAACAATGCTTTTCTGACCGCCTTGAATGAGTCTACTTGTGTAGAATGGGCAAGAAACCGGTTTCCATTGTCTTCAATAGATTTCCCTGGTGTGATCAGTGTTTTGACCTCGTCTGACGTAATCACTTCGTCTGCTGTCGGTCTTGAGCCCACTTTGTCCCGGTAAACGGAGTTACTCTGAGTTACTCTGAGTGAAGACAAGCCTGTCACCTTTAACTTTTGTGTCGATCTGTCGTTCCGAGTACTTTTTCTGGATATCAAACAGCTGTTTCCTTTTCTCGCGCGTCTCCTCCGGTAATTGTTGAGCAACTCTGATGGCTGAGTTCTTGGCTTTTAACACTTTAATTCCGTTCATCACCACATCCTTCTGAGATTTGTCGGTGAATTGCACACAGACCGGTCTTGGGAATTTTCTGCACGGATTATACTCCCCTAACCTGAAGACTTTCAGGACTCCTAGGTTGTCTGCCACTGACCTCTCTATGTCCATCTCAGAAATAAAAACATCTCTGATAATATCTAGAAGGTTCTCTGTGGTCTGTTTTCCTTGGTTCCTCTCAGGCACCCCACTAACAATTACGTTGTTTTCCATGGACTTAGTTTTTAACTCCAATATTTGTTTATTCTGGGTATTCACCTGGAATTCAAGTCGGATCACATAATCCCTGAGTCGCTTCATTTCGCGTTCCATCTTTTTCTGGCAGTCTTGCAATTCAGAAATTGTGTATAAAGTGTCATTCGCCTGTTCCTGCACACTTTCCAGTCTTTCGTTTATGCCGTTTCGCGATCTCACTTCTTTTGTTAATTCGTCCAGATCTCTTCCCTGCCCGTCCAGCCTCATCATGAAATTCGCTAAGGTGTTCTGGATGCTATTAATGCCCTGCATAATGTCTCTAACACGGAAATCGTCTGTAGAATCTTTACTGGTGTCCATTTCCTCGGCCGCTCGCTTCTTAGGGTTCTCCGTCATTTTTGATGAGTATCTACTCACGGTCTATTCACTGAGGGCAACACAGGTTTTTCTCAAATAAAACTATATAAACACTTAGTTTCACTCTTACATCTGCATAACATTCAAGAGAAGTTCCTTCAAAACTTATGTAACCGCAATCTGAGTCTCATGAATCATATAAAATCCAGTTTTTGGTGAAATAAAACCGCTCGAACTGAAAAACACAACCTTACATGTCGAGCATGCGCAGTAATCCGTGTAAATGTTTATTTGAAATATAGATGCATGTTTTGGAGAAAATCTTTTATATCTTTTCGAAAAGTTTTGTTTTGTATTCAATCAAAAATTTTTGCCCAGTATGATATGGACTTGTGATTGGTAATTAGCTACAGGACTAAAACGACCCTAAAATATCAATGTAATGTTAGAAGTATAAAGAACTAAGTTGTTATATACAAAACACAATGAATTGAAATCTGTTTCACTTGTTTAATTTTCCGCGAAATACTAATTTATTTTACCGTTTTAATGTGGTGTCAAAGGTACATTTGTATGTCTGTGTTGGTCCAACTTTCCATAGATATGCGAAAATATTGCGCAAAGATATCGAGGCATGCATTTTGTAAAAAAAGTAATCAATGCACACTGTTCCCATATTTCCGTTTGGTTATGTTCGCCGTATGTGTTCATCTTTTTTCAAACGTAATACTTTGTTGAAACATGTTTCAAATTATTTTTCAGTAGCTTGCCCCGGTTTGAATATTTGTCATACGGAGAACATACTCTCATGTTTCGAATCATTTGAGAGACATAAATACCATATGCGGTTGGTAGTGGAACTATCAGATGATGATGATGCATGTATTCAGATTGATGTTTAACTTAGTATTTTTTATATTAGTGATCACAACATATGCATACTTTAAAGTTCCATTTTTATTGATGAAACAGCTGTCTTTGAGGCTAAAAAGCCCAGTCTTTAATTGTCGTGAAAGAGATAAAAATTAGTATTTGTCGATGCCATTGATTGTGGAAACGTTTTGGGATTTCAAATTTACTAAACGTTCTTTTAATAAAAAAAAAATATCTGATTTACACCACTTCTCGCATATGTTGTGGCACAATAGTTTGAAGTTCCTTCTTCACAGCTGTTAATATTTGTATGAAGAGTAAAGATAGAGGTTTTTAGAACACTTATCGGATCTTGAAAGGTTTTTTTTATATAGCTTTAGAATCCAGGATAGGTACGGTATCTTAACTTTAAAATATGGATGTAATTATATGTTTAGGAAATTCAAAGCGTAGACTTTAACTTTAAATATGGTGGAATACAATACTGAACATTTTTATGACGAAGATGGTTTTTACGGCGTCTGTTCCTTGTGCTAGAAAAGATTAAATACACATAACTAACAGCTTAATTCATCAGAATTATCACCCGTAAAACACAGTGGTTTAACGAACCTGTGATGTGCAACATCTATAATCACAGAAGTCAGTCTGAAAATCTGAGTACTGTTCTTTAAATGACTTATTCAAACGTTTGTTTTGGTGTTTTGAATATATTATATTGAATTAATCGAAAGGATTGGGGACAAGTTCTAACAACTTACCATTCCCTCTCAAATTAAAAGAAGTAAAATTTTTGTTGTTGTTTTCATGTAAAAGAAATTGTTTGTTATAGTAAGGTAAAGAGGACTCAAATGAGGCATCGTGGTTTTCTGTATGAACGATGTCCATTCTTACGCTTACGTCTTTGTGTTTTGGGGACATGTTTCACAATAATTTCATTCTTATGTGGACTTGTGAGATTGCCCACATTTTCTACATTATTATTGTAGTCATATGGAAAAGCAGATCATTATTGTAGTCATATGGAAAAGCAGATTATTATTGTAGTCATATGGAAAAGCAGATCATTATTGTAGTCATATGGAAAAGCAGATTATCATTGTAGTCATGTGGAAAAGCAGATTATTATTTTACTCATATGGAAAAGCAGATCATTATTGTAGTCATATGGAAAAGCAGATTATCATTGTAGTCATGTGGAAAAGCAGATTATCATTGTAGTCATGTGGAAAAGCAGATTATTATTTTAGTCATATGGAAAAGGAGATCATTATTGTAGTCATATGGAAAACAGTCTTAAGCCAGTGATCTTGTAATATATGCAAATGGATATTTAAAATTGGACTACTAGTATCGTGGTAATTTTTCTTTAGAATACTGACCCCCATTGCCAAGTTGGAACGATCCGAGTAAATGAATTGTTTATAGGGAAGTAGACTGCCTCCATTATTAATTTGAGATTGATGTCTTCATATTTCTATTTAGTGATTCCTTAGTTTTTCCCGACTTCGATCAGTTCACAAAGATTATATTCAATATTGTAGATTACGTTAGCAGGCACCTTCGTCCAGTGAGATTTCTCAAAAAACCCCAAAAATTCTTATAAATCAAAATATCACAGATTTTACCGTTTGTGTCCGAATATTAGCGATGGAGTATCTATTGTCAAAAAAAAAATTCGAAAATATCTCGCATACTTTATATTGGGTATATGACGTATCATGGATATTTGAGGACTTGCATATAAAAATAGCATCTTGCGGTGTTGAAAATATTTAGAATCTGGGGTATAGATACCAAGAAAGGGAGTTTCATTTTATGTTTATATCGCCCAATTCTTTCTTACTATAGTAGCTACATTTTCGTAATTCTGAACTGAAATGTCTCTAGCAAAACAATGTTTTGTCTTGATCAAAATTTCAAAAGCTCTTGTTATCTCTTCGCTATAGAATCCGTATTCATGAGGATCACAAAGACTTGTCTGATCATGGTAGATGAATAATAGTGTGTGGGAAGAATGACAAAAAAGTTGTTTAGCTGTATCTTGTTTAACTTACAGCTCGAGAATTTCTTTTCTCATAGGGCACGTTAAACAATACACAAATAGCACTCATACGGTGACTATGGAGATGTCATTCATTACCGATGATTGGCTGAAAAATGCAGTCCTATGCTCGGCGCTTATGGCATTTAAGCAGGGAAGCATCTTTAACGTGTCACACCTTCTGTGACAGGAGGCCTCGGTTTTTACGATCTCATCTGAAGGACCGCCTCTTGAGACAAGCAAGGGACCTGAGGATCTACTAGTATTATAACCCGGATCCCCGTGGGGATGGCAAAATAGTAAAATACAAGGAATTGATGAATAATGATTATCGTATAAGTGAAGGCAGTGATAATTTCTTCGTGATAATTCTTCTATGTTATACACTGTATCTATGCCTCTATATAGGTTGTCGATTATTTCATAGAATGTTTGTAATTCTAATTGCGCTTAAATCGCAAACAGTTGTCTAGAACTTGGAAGATATGTTGATAAAAACTTAGATACAACTTTACCTTAAAACGAGCTCTGAAAGAGTAAAGTGATTAAGACGGCAACAACAATGATAAAATGTAGCTTTCAAAAGATTTCCTGGGGATCCGGGTTGTTAGAATAGGTCCTCAGTATCTCTTGCTTGTCGTAAGAGGCGACCAAATGCAGCAGTCCTTCGGATGAGACCGCTAAAACCAAGGTCACAGTATGTGTGGCACGATGAAGATCCCTCCTTGTTGAAGGCCATAAGTGCTGAGCCAAGGCCTCCATTGTGCAGCCGTTAACCCTTCACGTCTCCAGATGAGTTAAAAATTCTTGAGCAAGATGTTTAACAATATAGAACCAACATATCAAAAGCTCCCTTTTTGATGTTCTATTAGATTTAAAGAAATTTCTATTGATGCAATAATTAAAAATTATGTATGCACATTAATGTCTTCACTGCAGATAGTATTATTAGCAGTTGTAATTATTCGAGACGAGAACTCAAAAACCTGTCAGAACTTGTGTTCAAGCTATCGCATGCTATTCATACATATTCAAATCAAGAAGTGGAAATGTTATCTAGACTACTCTGCTTTTTATTACCAAAGTGCCGAAAAGACTTTTTATCAATCCAACAAAAAGTCGTCCTAATGTATCATTTAAGCAAAGTAATTTTCGTAATATGATCTTCATCAATTCTAACTTCAAAACCAATTCTTTGTCTTATGCACGTCAGATCGCTGCATCAGTTCTTTGGAAATTTATTTCCAAATATATATGATGAACTACTTAAAATCATATTTGAATTTCATAGATCGCTACGAACAATATATATATATATATATATATATATATATATATATATATAGAGAGAGAGAGAGAGAGAGAGAGAGAGAGAGAGAGAGAGAGGAACACATACAACGTTAATGACAATGAAATAATATAACAAAATCTATACCCGGATACAAAGAAGATAAGATTCGTTAGCCAAATCTTTATTAAGTTTGTATGATACCCCATTTAAATTCATGTCGGTAGTTACCAACAAATTGTTATTGGTATTTATTCAACGTTCCGCAAAATAGATTATTAAACGTTGGAAGCATCCGGGATGGATGCTTGTGGTTTTATTGAATTTTAGATTAAAAAAACACATTTTGAATTGTTTCTTTTTAAGTTTTCATTATTCATAAAAATATGGTTAACTGATGGAAAACCCATGGCATCATCTTAGTGTATGTTTATTATCTATTGCCAAGGAAATAATTGTTCAATATAGAGAAAGTTTCCGTCTTTGGATGTATTTAAGAAACGATGTTTCGTGAAACTTCAACAAATTACCAATATGTTGAGAATTGCTATTTTAGTAGCAGTTTTGTTCGCTGCAAGAGCAAATACATTGGGCGACAATGAAAGCGGAGAAACTGTTCTTAAACGCTTACTACAAGACGAAGCATCTGGTGGACAGGTTGAGGAATCAGATGGTTTTGAGCACGACATTGAGGAAATTTCTTTAAACCTAGAAGGAGAAAAAGAAAATATGGATCCTGAAATGGATATGGAAGGTAATGGTATCAACACCTCAGAAAGTACAGAAGAAAATGATGATGACGAAGACGATAAATCTGGAAGCATAGAAGAAACGTCTGGAAAAGACTGGAATGGATATGAAAGCGCTGACAGTGAAACGGAGGAGAATATTGAAAGTACTGAAGATGATTCTGCAAATGAAACCGCTTTTGAAGGTTCGAATTCTTTAGATGATTCTGCAAATGAACATACTTTTAAACGTTCGAATTCTTTAGAGTATTTTGTAAATGAACATAATTTTAAAGGTTCGAAATTCTTTTGAGCATTCTACCAATGAACATACTTTTTAAAATTCGAATTCTTTAGATGAAGACGCTGTTGAAGGTTCTTTAAAGGCTTCATTGTCCCAACTGAATGATATGATAAAGAAGGCAAACCCAAATTTAACAGAGGTATGTTTCTGTAACTGTCTTGACTACATCTTTAAATACTAGAATGACGAAAAACATCATATTTAAGAATAATAATTTACACAAGGGTACAGAATTAATGACTATGATAAATCCTGTAACTAAAACTGTTTTGAAAGTCAACCAAACGAAGTTTTGAAGATGAGGATATGATTGAGGGAGACATCAAACTAGATAAGTAATCTGCAGCAGAACTTGTCGAGTTTTACAAACGAAATCCACAGTACCTGGACCTTGACTACACTGCTACGGACACGCCTGTAAGTAAAGCCATGCCACCGACAAATATCACTCACAATCTTTCAACTAACTAAAAAAGCAACAATAGTGCTGGCAATAATGGTAAGAATATAATAGCATTAATAAAATGATATAATGGATGGTTAATTTAAATGGATAAAATCCAACTTAATGTAATACATATACCTACTGTGCAATCATTACATTTCATGGGGAGCTTTATTGTTGTGTATTCAAAAGGTACTATTAATCCACAAAATTCAAATCATTAAAAATAAGATATTTAGAGGATTCTTCAATGCACAGAAACCATATTAACGAAATTCCGTCTCTGCAAAATTGTACAATCTTGACAATCCAGGAAAAGTAGTCCCCAGAAATTTGAATGATTTCACAGCTTTAAGAAAATAAAAGATAAAAATTGTGACTATTAATCTAAAATATTTTAGTACAAGAAGAAAATTCATCTTTGCTGTTATCTTTTTTAGTCAACAGATGATATATCAAAGCGTAAGGTAAAACGATCAGGGAAATGGACATTGCCGATCAAATATCGGATCGAAAGTTCAGCAATCAGTAAGAACACCTACAATAGCTTGCAAATCTATTATGTAATTGGACATCAATAAACTCACAGCAGATTCTCAACGGTTCAAAGTCAGATTATTACCTTATGTCAATATATTTCTGATTAAGATGAAAAAAGTTCACTCGTTCTGTGACAAAAGTGAAGATGGCGAACAGGTGTCAATTTCATAACTGCTATAAAGAATTAAAAGCAAAAAACCCGAGAGTAGGGTAAAGGCGGACCCCTTAGACACATAAAAGAGGGATTAGGGGCCTAGGTAGCCTAGGTAGCTGCAGAACTGTAGCGTTATGGTTTTATATTTTAGTCTTTGACCATAACACTACAATTCCTGTAATGCAAAAATGGTGCATTTACCACTTTCCAATATTGTTCAATCAAATACTTTTCATTCCCTAATTCTAGACACATTTTATTGCCAATCTGTATATTTTATCCACTTCCTAACCATTTATAGCCCTCTCTATAGACCAAAAAACTCTCTTGGTTTGAATTTTCTGCCATCCGACAGCCATGACGACATACTGACGAGATCTCATTAAAACGTCTAGTATATATATATATATATATATATATATATATATATGCAATGTGTTGTCTAACCACTTACGCAAGCCAGTCGCCCGCGTGGCGCAGTGGTTAGAGCGTCGGGCTCAAAGATCTGATTATCCTTGAGTCGGGGGTTCGTATCCCACTGTGGGACGTGGGTGCCGGTCTTTTGGATGAGACCGTATAAACCGAGGTCCCGTGTCACAGTAGGAGTGGCACGATAAAGATCCCTCCCTGCTCAAAGGCCCTGAGTGCCGAGCATAGGCCTAAATTTGCAGCCCTGTCACCGGTAATGGTGACAGCCGCCGGATAGCTGAAAAATTGCTCAGGCGGCTATAAAAAAACAAACAAACAAACAAACTTACGCAAGCCTATGATTATCTCTAGCATTGTGTAAGGAAAATAAATGAAAGTGTTTGTGTTTTCTCTGAAAAATCAGTCTGTTAATGAGTCAATGAAAAAGGTAGTTAATCTTTATTTTGTACCAGATAGAAAATCGAGGAATTGGCGGTTTGTTTACATTATCACCATATTCCATGTATCACGTCATTTTTCGTTGATGTAGCTCTTTAGTAAACGGTATTCGAGATTGTAGCAGTGAGATATTTGTTATCGTGCCAATGGCTACCTACACGTGGGACCTTCACTATTAAAGTCATTATATTTGAAGGACCTGTGACTTTTATGATGTTAAACTTCCAATGTCTCCGAAGGACCAGTTACTACCTATATTAAACGTTGTAGATAAGATGCAATACTGTGATCGAGAATCAGACCCTTGTCTCCTGGTTGTGAAACGATTATTATAAACACGTCTTGCACATAGATTGATATTATAACCACGTATTGTACATAAACTGATGTCATAACCACGTATAGTCTATAGACTGGTGTCATAACCACGTATAGTCTATAGACTGGTGTCATAACCACGTATAGTCTGTAGACTGGTGTCATAACCACGTATAGTCTATAGACTGGTGTCATAACCACGTATAGTCTGTAGACTGATGTCATAACCACGTATAGTCTGTAGACTGATGTCATAACCACGTATAGTCTATAGACTGGTGTCATAACCACGTATAGTCTATAGACTGGTGTCATAACCACGTATAGTCTATAGACTGGTGTCATAACCACGTATTGTATATGTAGATGGATGTATAGACTTGAACATGTATAATACAGGCTTAAACTCTTATTTTTGTGTTTTACGTAGGGGCAGTTGTGAAACAGGCGATCAGCATATGGCAGCAAGAAACGTGCCTGCGATTTAATGAAAGGGTGACATTTTCGCCACCAGGAATTACATTTACTGGAAAATTCACAGGGTATGGACTTTCATATTCCAAATGTAATTTCATGATATTGCAATTTTGTTTAACGTACAACGGTCTCCGTTAAGACATTATGGTTCTGCATTTTCATTTGTGCGAAAAACCCTAAAGTGTATGTGATATTCTACTATTATTAGGCGCTCCAAAGTCTTTGAAAATCATGGTTAATATTTAACTGTTGACCATATTCTTTAAAGTGAATCTTTACTCTCGAAACTATAAATAGGGAAAAGGCATTGTCATCTTCGTAAGTTGATATCCTAAGCTACCACATTGTCCAAGAAGTTGAAAATGTTTTGTTCTCTGATATTAATTGTGGCAAATATAACTAATCTACATCTAATTTATATTTACACAAGTTTGTGTTTATTGTCTTATCAGTACAGTACATGTGTGAGTCTTAAGATGTAGTTTTCTTATATCTGTATTAATAGACAAATTTATACAGATCTTCACTAAGGAACAAGTGAAAAAAAAACTCAAACGGATATTATTATTATTATTATGATGATGATGGAAAATGGAATGTCAGGTAATGATTTACAAAGCTATGTGATTAAACATTATTTTTTCAGTATCAAGTCCCATGTGATTAATCTGCAACTTTTTGTGCAATTTATGTTATATTTTGTAACAATGATTTGCATTGATACAGTCTCGTCTAAAGTCAGTATGTCATAAATTCTGTGGTAGTTATAACGATCTACTTTGCCTGTACAACCTTGCATTAGACCAACTGCTGACTGATGTGTTTCACACCAATTCTTAAGCCGTTCTTGGCACACTGATTCTGACTGCGGATTACTCCGTTTACCTGATCACGATATAGGGGTCACGACGGGTGTGATCTGTCGACAGTGAATATTTACTTCTGATTACCCATTTTGTATTCCCAGAAGCCGGTGTTTACCCATCTCCTTGAATTACATTTTCTATAGGATTTACTAGAATGAATAATGTTCGTTATCCTAGCATTTTCACAGTATAATTTTTCAGTTTCTGCATTGATTCTTATAATTATCATTTTCTGTAATAAGTAGATTTATCTTTGTGAAATATATCGTAGAAAAATTTGAATATATATATATATATATATATATATACTCTGCAAAAAAAGAAACGCATAGCCCTTTTGAAATTTTAAAAATGCAAATTATGTATTTTACCAGGTAAACTGAAATGGTCAATTGAGTAATTGATTTTTTACAGGTAAGTATGAAACTTTAAAGGTCTGTTCATTTGATTTGGCTCTCTGCCAAATTAGCTCGGCGACTCTCTAAAATTGCACATCACCTCTATCGCCATGGAATTTGGCTTACGTTTTTCACGAGAACTTTGTGCTTAATTCAACCACTACATTAAAGCGTATAAAAGGACGAAGTTTGAAGCTTGAATTCATCATAACGTTAAAATGCTGCCATGCCAAGGTTGGACCCTGCTACTCGAAATATCGTCATTGGCCGTCTCCAGGCCGGAGTATCCCAAAGTGAGATTGCACGAACTGAAAACGTAAATCAGAGCACAATTTCTCGGCTGTGGAACAGATTCCAGCAGACTGGCTCTACTAATGACCGACTTCGACAATATGGCATTAGACCCAGAAGACCGTATTTTGGAGCAGTTTTGACACCGTTACACAGACGAGAAAGAGTCCGATGGTGCAACAGATTGAGGGGCTGGACATTCCGCAACTGGCGTAGAATCTGGTTCAGCAATGAGTCCCGTTTTCTGCTACAGAAACATGATGGAAGAATCCGTGTATACCGGCGCAGGAATGAACGTTTCTCTTCCTCGTGTGTCCAAGAAGTGGATAGCTTCGGTGGAGGTAGCGTCATGATGTGGGCGGCGATCTCTAATGACCGTAAAACAGAACTGGTACATGTCCCGGGCAATTTAACGGCTCAAAGGTACAGAGACGAAATTCTCCAACCTCACCTTATGCGCGTAATTGACCGACAGAGGGATTTATTCCAACATGACAATGCTAGGCCTCACACAGCCCGCTTAACAATTGACTACCTTCAGCAGAACAACATTAATGTGCTACCATGGCCTTCCAAATCACCGGATTTGAATCCGATTGAACACATATGGGACCAACTAGATAAACGTGTGCGCCTGCGCCAACCTCCGCCTCAGACCCTCGATCAGCTCCGTCAAATGTTACAACAGGAATGGCGAACAATTCCACGCAATAACGTAAGAACATTGATTGACTCTATGCCAAGGAGATGCAGAACTGTGTTGGCAGCTCGAGGTGGTCATACACGGTACTAACTTAAACGTGACAGGAAATGTTCTTAACTGTGATGATCTGACTTTTTTTTCACCAATATCTAAGGTTTGGACTGTAATTTATTTTCAATTGAAACAATTCTAGTGAATATCTACATTTTTTATTGTAAAATCATAGTCCAAAATACATCTACTAAAATCTTAAAAAATCCATTATGCGTTTCTTTTTTTGCAGAGTATATATATATACGGGTAGGGGCGGTAGTGGGTATCCAAATATATTACATATACTGAATATTTTTGTTCTTTTATATTTAATATTTCTTCACTTAGTTTAGAGTTCCCTGATCTTCGGTGCTTTATACATATAATTCAAAATGTCCACGAAGGTACATAAAATCTAATAATTCCTAATTTCATTCTACAGATGCTGGGCACATGTAGGAAGACGACGGTCTGGAAACACTGTAAACTTGGGAAATGGTTGTAAAACGGTACAGTTACTGTAAAGATTGTTTTGTCGTAAATTATATTGTACGTAAAGAGATAGATTGATGTATTATAGAGTCTAAATATTGAAATGAAAGTAATCAAATTTATGATACGCAATCACACACACACACACACACACACACACACACACACACACACACACACACACATATATATATATATATATATATATATATTCTACATTTTAAAGGGGCATAGATTTTTGATAGATTGAAATTAGCAGTTCTTTGTTATATAAATAAAGGTCGTTTATAAGTAAGGGTACACTTTGCAATTACATAGGTCCGGTTCCCAAATCGTGTTTGTAAACACTGTGTTGGTCTGTATATAAATTGAGACGAATGCTCGCACATTTCATAGGCTTGGATAGAAACGCTTGTAAACCACATTCGGAGGTGAAAAAGACCGATGTTTCAAAAACGTAATTGTTAAAGTTAATTGCATTCAGCATTTAGACAAAAATTAATGCTAAATCAATTTAGGAAAGGAAGCACAAAGAAGTAAGATCTGAAAAGTTTCGGAATAGAAGAATTTTTCTCCGAAGACGTCAACTTTGGCTCCATGTTAACTGTCGGGTCACGTATCATGAAAACGTAGCGAGGACTTGTGCCTTGTTTTCAATATCAAATGTTTAGATATCTCGAATACATTTTTTGCATCAGATTTTGAAATTTTGAATTATTGCTGTTTGATTTAAATATATCATATATTATCATATTATCAATTAGCATTTATTTTTACATACCATTTTGCCTATGTTTCTTTAAAGTTACAACTTATAGCGACAACATACATTTTCTCAAGAGTAAGTTACTAATCTCATAACCATTTTCCAGTACGGTATGTAAAGTTTTCAACAATGGTTTTATGTTGAATTTTAGGTAGGGATTGCTCTTCATGAAATAGGACATGCAATCGGTTTCTATCATGAACAAAGCAGGTCTGATAGAAATAAATATGTAACGATCATAAAGAAGAATATAAAAAATGGAAAAGTACACAATTTCCTCATCAAGCCCTCCAAGATATATGGAACCAAATACGACTATGGATCAATTATGCACTATAGAAACACGGTAGGAAGTTTGTATTATAAATTTGTAAGAAGTTGATTTTCTATCACATGTAATGATATCAAGTGTACTGATATCATGTTTACAAACAACAACGAGTTACAAAAAGTTATTTTACTCTCATTTATCATAAAACCTTCCTATTGATTGTTTAAAATCTCGTATTTAATAGGCCTTTGCGAAAGAAACTGGCTTAAAAACAATCATTGCGAAGCAACCAAATTATGAGCGGACAATGGGACAAAGAATCGCTTTGTCGTTTTACGACATTAAAGCCGCTAATTACCACTATTGTCAGGCTATGTCTCCTACTATTGTCAGGGTATGTCTCCTACTATTATCAGGGTATGTCTCCTACTATTATCAGGGTATGTCTCCTACTATTATCAGGGTATGTCTCATACTATTATTGAGTGCTTTGAAAACTATTGCGAGGCTAATGTTTGCTGTTTTCATAATATCAACTAATAACAGAATGTAAACAACCAGAAATGATAATACCAGACTATATCATGTGGCTTAATGTGTGCTGATTTTTATGCCGTATTTTTATATAAAGATATGTTTATTAAGATATCATTTCGAAATTCTGAAATGTTTCTATAAAGCAACGTGCATTGGTTATATTTAATGCCACACGAATTTTCAGGAAAATGCCCTGGAGGATTAAAATGGACAAAGTGTCAAAACGATGGATACAGAAATCCCAACAACTGTGGAAGATGTAAATGTCCAGATGGTTGGAGGGGAAGGTATTGCACGATACTGAGCGCACCCAGACCAAGTAAGTTCAGCTATTGGTTAGCGGCTTCAAGAATTAAAATGGCAAGATTAACGGTGCAGTTTTAAATTTATGTGTATCATTTTATGTATGGTGCTGAAATTGAACAGCGAAATATAGAAGCGAAGTTTCTTTATTTCAGCATCTATATCATGTGGACAACGATACAGAATAGCTACCTCAAGTTATCGTTCCTTGCAATCACCCGGATATCCTTTCCCTGGATATTCAAAGACAGCAGAATGTACATGGAAAATTACGGTAATTCGTTTGTTCCGGTATAGAAAGAACTAGGCATGCTGGGACATGTTTATATGAGGGTTTGTCCGTAATTCTTAACATACATATGCCATTTGACCTGTATACAACAGTGCCTGTATATTTATAAATTTAGGGTAATTTATGAGGTATATCATTAGTCACAAGTCAGGATGAATTGTGCGTGCCATCCATTAAAACACTGCTACACTCATAGCACAGGATTTCGCTTACAGTATTACAATTTATTTGGAATTAAAGGTTTAGACTAGAAAACAAGGTGTTGCAATCTTGCTCCTGACTTAGAAATCTAAATGACAATGGCGATGTGCTTAGTTATTTTTTATTCAGCTGACGTTCTTGAAAAACACGACGAAATAATAATAATAATAATAATAATGGGGGCGGGGACTTTAAACTAAATTCAAGTCTCTATTCATAGGTCGTAGGTTTATGGATGCAGATGAAATGCGAATATACGAGGATTATTCGATATGCAATGTATATTGTACCACAGCGCGATAATGCTTTGCACGATTTCGTGGATGATGATACTCTTGAATAGCTCTATTCAATACCTTTCCAATGGTTTAAATACAGCACCACATAGTTTTAAACTTATAGCCAGTTGTTGACCACTGTTGTAAAAATGTTTGGGAAACGGGTTGCGAATATTGACGAAATTAGAGATTATATAAAAGTTCGCACAACACTCTTGTCACACCCACCATACTCCCCAGATCTAGCCCTATGCGACTTTTTCGTTTTTCCAAAACTTAAAAAGTTCTTATCTGGTCGTCGTTTAAAGTCCCAACAAGTCCTTAGCTCAGCCATCAGTCAGTGCCTCAGAGGTCTACCTAAATCAGCTTACCGTGACGCATTTCAGTAATGAATTCAGAGATTGAAAATGTACAGTTTGAAGGGATGTAATGTTCATTTCACTATTTGAGTAGAATGCTTTTAAGATATCGTACAATACACATTACATATCGAACAACCCTCGAAACGTGATATTTTATGCTTTTTTTTCATAAAGTGATAAAAATCAAATATATATGCCGCATATAGTACCTCAAATTGATTGTATTAGGGCTGAAGTCAATATCAGTTACAATAGAAATATATACATTGTATATATGCCATGCTTTTGATATATCACTATATCTTTTCATTAACAGGCACCGGTTGAAAAACGTGTCAAACTGTACTTTTCTGGGAGTTTCAAACTTAAATGCAATTTACGATGTTTGGATTTTGTTGAAGTTCGCTACAAAAGTCTCTCTGCAACAGGACCAAGGTATACAATTATAAAACAAAATCGAATTAACTTTTTCCATGAAACATGATATTTACAATGGAAGTCAAATCAAAGATAAGCTTACTTTGACAATATTATAATTTTTTATATTTTTTTTGTACCAAAATCTAATGATATCTCAACATTTCTGATTACGTATTTGTAATTTAGGCATGCCGCGCGAATTATTCTAAAATTTGGTAAATATAGACTTGGAGCAACACTGTGAGAAGTCAGCGCAATTGTAAATATGATGATTGTGACACAAAAAAGATTGCCATCGTAGCGTCTGACAAAGGAGTAATCTTAATACGAGCCGCCATGACTACAAGCAAATCCAAAAAGCGGACATTAATTTCGCATAAAAAATGATTCTTGAAACATCACCGTTTCGGGTTTAAAACCTATGTAACCTTATCATTTGTTTTAAGATGTCAATTTTTTATATGTATGTAGTGATGTAGATTAGCCCGTCCTTTGATGGTAAACCAAAAGGGTAACTTGGAATTGAACTCATTTATTTACAGATTCTGTTGCTACACCAGACCAAGACGTATATTTATCTCTACTGGACGACAAATGTTGGTTCTCTTCAGGACATTCTCGGGAAGTAAAAGGAGTGGATTCCGTGCGAAATATAGATATATTTAAGCAAGTGAGTACAAGTTTCTTTTTCGTGTTTTGGTGGAAGTTATATAAAACTATACTATCAGATTTAAATATACCTTCTCGAATACAATTTCGTATGGTGTTTATTTTATGTTATATACCGTAGATTACTAATGAATTGGTTATGAGTTTTCTACAGTAAATTTATTTATACACCAGCATCAATTTAAACAAGACTTGGGGGGCCTCCGTGGCTGAGTGGTTAGAGCATCGGGCTCAAAATCACAAAGTCTCTCACCTTTGTCGGCGTGTTCGAATCTCGGCCGCGGCGTTATGTGAGCAAGTTTGCCAGTTTACTTGAGGAAGGTCGGTGGTCTCCTCCCAGGTACATTGAATCTGGGCTCTCTCCTCCACCAACAAAAACTGGACGCCACCAGATAACTGAAAAATTGTTGAGTGTGGCGGAAAGCAATAAATAATCAATCAATCAATAAACAAGACTTCATGTTGAGCATTCAGAAACGTAGATCACGTTTGTCGTGCATTTCCATAATCTACCATTGAGATGTCTTTCTCTGAAAGGAACCTGGTTTAATTATAAAAACAGTCAACCGCTTAGGAAGATTTTAATAGACAAGTTTACAAGACCTACTGTGTAAAAGAATTACTGTACCTATGCTCAATCTAGCATATTAATAAAATTGACGAAGTACAGTCTGAACACTAAACTGCCAGTAATTCATCGTAATTTCATTTCAGGGCACGTGTATCCGAAGACGACCAGTCAGTGTTTTATTAACGAAATCAAGTACTGATATTCAGATCTATAACTGCTCTAGTTTAATATGCATTCCACTTAACAGATTCGTTTTGTATGATTTTTATCTAAATAAAAGTATATGTCCATTTCTTGTTTTTTATTTGTGATTTTCCTACAATAAAATTTCTGTGCTTCTCCTCTCTATTATCTTGAGAATCGTACAAATATATAAGATATATTTTAACTACTGAATATTTATCATCGCAAATTATTTCAGCTCAATTGATCAAAATGCGGGCGCAAAAGCTGATCATATTTAATGTAGAGCCTGTTTCTCTTTGTCAACATGTTTACTATTTCTCGACAGGTAAAAACAATTTGTACTGAGTTGAACATGATATCGTTTCGAGAACTTATTAACCTATCAAAAAATTAAATAAAGCCTCTTTAAAAAGAAATCTTAGGGTTTTCTTGGTATGCTATTGGAAACCTAAAAGAACCACATTAAACATTCTCTAACGTTTTAAATAAAGGCACCAAAATAGCGATAGTGTGTGATCAAATGAGGACATAAATGAAGAGTCCAGTAAAGTTACATTTCCCCTGACCTGCTGTTGAACAAAACTCAATAAGTTGGAGATCATTTACTGTGAAAATAGATTTCAAAGTAAGAGCTTACTCACTTTTTGCACGATTTTTTTTTTACCTTGTTTTTTAAATCAGCACAAAGCGCACGATGCCATTGAACATTAAAAAAATAGATACAATGAACATGAAATCTATAAATTTACTGGGAATATTTCTTATTAATTTTGATATTCAAATTAAACAGGGTGATGTGGATCAAAGAGAGTGTGGATCCAAAACTAAGGCGTATATTACCGAGGAACCAATCTATCGAAAGCCACTTGGGTTCATTGCTTGCAAAACGTAAGAGGTGATGCAACCGTACTTTTGTCAAACATTTGCCAATTAACTTGACCCAAGCTACAGAGAGAGCCGTGACAAATGCACGTGAAATTATTATGTTATTGCAGAATTTTGAGCACACACACACACACACACACACACACACACACACATATATATATATATATGTGTGTGTGTGTGTGTTCTACGTTATATTCTGTTGTAAAATAAGTCAAGCATTGCAATGGTATATGTCTGTAAATACCATTCTGATATTCACGTTTATTGTGCATGCATGTAGTAGGACGTTATGATATGATATAGAGCACTGAACTATCATCCCAACCACTTTGAACCCCCCAAAACCATATTATCATTACCTACCACTTTGATAATCTTTTATAAATAGAAATATCTACATGCACATGTATTTTATCTAATGTGTACGATGTTACGTTATTGCAAGAGAAGTGGTGGTTGATTAATTTTAATTATTTCCTAGAAGGACTAGGTTTTTTTTTTTTGTTTTGGTTTTTTACAACGGATAGTGATATATTATTTCTTGATGATTTACTCTCACTTAATCAATGATTTAAAATATTCTCACTATAAGATAACATTGTGTATTTTACACTCAAGTGATCACATACATTTATTTATAATAGTCTGTTTTTAATCTACTTGTTTGCTTTCAGTTAATTTAACACATAAATAAAATCCAAATATCAATTGAAAAAAATAGTAAAGATTATAAACAGTGAAATAAATATCTATGTCGCAGGGTCGCTGTTTTGGTCAGACAACACAAAACTGGGTAGATCTTAGACAAATTTATTTACATAGGAATCGAATGGATATATAAACCTAGAAAATAAGAAAACAATCTCACAAACACGCACACAAGAAAACAGACATACGTAAAACAGAAAACAAAGACATTTACAAAACACGATTTGCCATTTAGAATACGACCACCGGTAAATTCACAATACCAGTATTTAACAAATAAATTATCAAATCAATGTAAATCTTACCAGGCATCCAGTATTATCAGTTTAAAATAATAAATCGAGTGAATCGATATAAAATTTTCAAAACGAAATAAACTGCCAATGACCGTGAAGGTATTCAGCTAAAAGTGAGGATTCTTTGGCGCGTTTCTTATTTTATATGCGTGGGTTAGTAAACATGCATAGTTAAATAGTACTCAGTGAAACCCATTCGTCAGCAATATTCTGAACTCAGGTCCTGGTCAGTCAAACGTAGAACTGGACTAAAAAAAGAAATCACAACCTGTACAATGCGTAACGTTCATACTCGCTCACACACCTGAAAAACTGGTTTGCATTCAATTGGCTATGCGCGCTAATTGAAATACAGTTATATTAATAATTAAAGCGCATAAATATAATTTAATTAAATCTCAAATAAATTGCAACTGTGACATTCTCCCCTGCTAGGGAAAATGGCTCCAGACATTTTACACGAGAAAAATCACAATATCTATGTCTATATACAAAATATTAAACTGAAAAGAACATTTACAAACGTACTGTACTGAACATCATCCATGTGACATTCTCCCCATCATTACACAAAATAAACAGGAGTAACTTGATGTACCCACTCACCATATATGTTAGGTGGTCTCACCTGTCTAGAAGAACGTCTAGGGAGGGTGTTAGGTGAAATAGCTCTTATGGACAAATTACGATTGAAAGTAGAATCAGTAGCATCATACATACCAGCTGTAGAATCCTGTAATGCCCTAGAACTACGATGAATAATCGGACTAGCATTAGAACTACTTACTCTCCGCTGAGGAATGATGTATACCTGTCTACCTTCAGAGTCAGAATCTGAATTGGAAAATTCAGTTCTTGATGCTGTGTCATCACCTTCCTTACACTCACCTGTTACAGGAGTAGGAATAACAGGAGTAGGGATGTTAGAAGTATGAGTTTGATCATCTGCTTTGATTGGCAGTGACTCTGAACCTGTACTGATCTGCTCTATATCTGAAATTTTGGGTATGTAAGAAATAGGTAATAACATATTTCTATGTAAGGTCTTGGATTTATCCTTACGATTCCCATTTTCTTTTTCAACCACAAACACAGGTATATCAGAACTGGGTTGTTTAATAACAATGTAAGGGTCTCTGGCCCACTTATCTGGCAGTTTATTCTTGCCCTTTAAACCAACATGTCTGATCAAAACACGATCACCCACCTGTATTTTTGATTCCCTGACCTTTGTATCATAAATGTTTTTATGACGGCTTGCGTTTTTCTCGGCTTCACGAGAAGCAACTTTATACGAAAACTCAAGTCGTTTCTGGAGTTTTTTCGCAAAGTTGTCGCGACTGCGTATTTTCTCCGAAGTACTAGAGTCAAGTCCGAGAAATGCATCTATAGCGAGTCGCGGATGTCTCCCAAACATCAGGAAGAAAGGGGAATAACCCGTACTCTCATGCTTTGTCGAGTTGTAAGCATTTGTCAATGTACTTACATATGACTTCCAGTCATCTTTCAGTTTATTGTCCAGGGTGCCAAGCATTTTGATTAATGTCTGGTTAAAACGCTCGACCATACCATCCCCCATGGGGTGGTTGGGAGTTGTCCTAGACTGCTTTATTCCAGCAATCTTACAAAGCTCTCTGATGACATGGCTTGTGAAGTTTCTGCCCTGGTCGCTGTGTAATCTGCACGGAAAACCATAATGAACAATAACATTGTCAAATAAAATTCTAGCAGTTGTTTTTGCAGTTTGATTTCTTGTTGGAAATGCCAAAGCATAGCGAGTGAAATGATCTGTTATTACTAAAACATTTTCAAAACCTCCTTTACACTTTTCAAGAGATAAATAGTCCATACAAACCAAATCTAAAGGTTGGAAACTATCGATATTCACAAGTTCTGCTGCATTTTTTTCCGGCGTTTTGAATTTCACACAGCGATCACAGGTCTTGATTTTGCTCGAGATCTCCTTGATCATTCCTGGCCAATAGAACCTTTCCTTCATCAGCTGAGTTGTCCTTTCTCTGTCATGGTGTCCTAAGTCTGCATGTAAATATCTAAATGCTGCTTCTCTGAAAGTAGCTGGTAAGACCAATTGTCTGACATGCTCATGATTTAAAACAGATGTTCTATACAAAATGTCATTAACAATAGACAATATATCCAACTCTCTGAAATATTTACACACTTCTAATGACTCTGATTTCAACTCTGACCTAGTAGGCACATATCCCTGTCTTACAAAATGTAAAACTCGACTGATATCTTTGTCAGATGACTGCTCCTTAACCCAATCAATACTTGAGAAAGGACATAAATCAGGTTGTGGGGTATCGGGTAATGAAATACTGGCAATGTTTGAATCATTATCTGCCTCACCATGTACAATACCTACAGCCATGCAAGTAACCGAGGAATTTACCTCATCCGGAATAAATACATTTTCCAGGTATGGACAAGTTTGTCGGTCTGTAGTGTGAGCAATACAAATGGACTGGACCACATCAGGAATAACTTCTCTCCTCGATAAGCCATCTGCATCAGCGTTATTTGCTCCCTTCCGGTAACGGATAGAGAAGTGGAAGTTGCTTAGGGCTGCTAACCATCTGTGGCCCGTCGCATCTAGTTTGGCGGTTGTGAGGACATAGGTGAGGGGATTATTGTCAGTGATGACTTCAAAAGTGCTGCCGTAGAGATAATCATGGAACTTTTCGGTCACAGCCCACTTCAAGGACAGAAACTCAAGTTTGTGGGCGGGGTAGTGTCTCTCGCTGTTCTTTAATCCTCTACTAGTGTACGCGATCACCCTCTTCTCACCATCCTGATGTTGATAGAGAACTGCTCCCAGACCATTTGTTGACGCATCTGTGTGTAGGATGAAAGGCTTCTCAAAGTCAGCATATGCTAGGATGGGTGGTGATGTCAGCTTCGTCTTAATGTTCTCAAAAGCCTGTGTTTCCTCATCTCCCCATCTCCAGGGTGGCTGTTTTACCTTTGACTTACCTCTCTCCTTTGGGTTCGTTGAATGTCCCTTTAGAAGATCGTTAAGAGGCTTAATTATCTTTGAATAATCTTTCACGTACCTTCTGTAATATCCAGCGAATCCTAGAAATGTTCGTAGTGTCTTGACATTGTGAGGAACTGGCCACGTCGAAATGGACTTCGTCCTTTCTGGATCCGTTGCCACTCCGGCCTTACTTACCACATGTCCTAAATAGGTAACACTCTCTCTAAAGAACTCGCATTTCTTAGCCTTAAGCTTAAGATTATGTCTCAAGTCTCTGAAATACAGCTGCCAGTCTGTCGATATGTTCGCCAAACGTCTGTGAAAACACTAGGATGTCGTCTAGAAAAACCAGACAGTCTCTAAGATTTAACTCACCCATACAACGTTCCATGATGCGCTGAAAAGTCGCTGGCGCGTTCGTCAAACCAAACCCCATTCTGTTGCACTCGTAACGTCCAACACCACTTACCGAAAAAGCTGTCTTCTCCTTATCTTTTTCCTAAATCTCCACCTGCCAGTAGGAACTCGTTAAATCCAGTTTGGTGAAGAACTTAGACCCAACCAATTTGTCAATCGTATCATCAATACGTGGAAGGTTGTAAGCATCCTTGATGGTTCTGGAGTTGAGTTTTCTGTAATCTATGCAAAAGCGTAGACTTCCATCCTTCTTTCTAACCAGTACAATATTGGAGGAGTATGGGCTCTGAGATGGTCGAATGGCTCCAACATCCAACATCTCCTTGACATGTTCCCTCACTTCTGCATACATTCACGGTGGGATTCGTCTATTGGGTTCCTTGAATGGAGTGTCGTCAGTGAGATTGATATTGTCCTTCAGAATACTGGTCTTACCGATATCAGTTGGTCCTTCTGAAAATAAATGTGTCCAACGAGAGAGAAACTGTTTTGCGTAACTTGTTCAGTAGTTAGGTCCTCCTCGCATAGCTCAATGTCCATTTCCTGTAGAGACTTGTTGGACTTCTTACCATGTTCTGATGACTCAGGATTCCAAGAGTCCACCATCTTCACGCCGTGCACCGAACATAAAAGGAATTTCGGTGGTATATGTACAACTGAGGCAGAAATGTTACATACTCTAACAGGAATAGTAACGGTGTGTTTACCCTGGGTAAGGGAAACAACCCTAGGACATATAATAAGACCTCCTGACAATGAAGTATTTGTTTGTTCAGTCATTCCTGACACAATATTGTGTTTATTTCTTACCAAACCTCTGATTACTTTCATCTCGTTTGGTGCGACTTGAATGGTATATTTGTTTGTTGTCTTCACCAGTGTTTCGTCATTCATACTGTCAAAAGCTACTCGCCATTCATCAGGAACATCTACCATAGAATTCTGGTCATAAGCATCCCTGCAAGAACGTATGAAATTAGTTCCAATAATCATTGGTACATGCTTTGAATAATTTGTCTGGGAAACTACCAAAGTAGGAATAGAATGAGTAGAATTTCCAAAGCAAGGTACACAAATATCGAGCTCAATATACCCACTGTATGGCAAAACACTGCCATTAGCACTTTGAACATTAAGTCCAAATTTTGAAATGCTAAATAACTGTGGCTTGGGTTTCATGTTTTTGAAAAACTCTTCTGAAACACAGGTAACCATTGACCCCGAGTCAATAAGAGCTCTGGTTTTTATGCCATTGACAATTATCTCAGAATCATTGGATTCACCAACTAATCTATGCAACAGATTTGAGGAATTTGTCATAGAAGTAGGGCTTTTCTTAAATACATCTTCCATTTGCCCCGCAACAGAAGATGAAACTAGTTTAAAGTACCACCTGCTCCTAAACCAGACTGTTGACTAGCTTGTTGGTTCTGCTGCTGTTGCTGACTACTGTATGGCTGCTGAAACCGCTGCTGATGTTGCGGCATTTGCTGCTGGGGATAACTTCCTCGTCCCTTCTTTTTGCCCCGAAAATTTCCACTGTAATTTCCAGAATTACTGGAGGAATTTGTCTGAAAAGGAGTCTGTAGATTTAGAACCAAATGTCTGATTTTGTTCCATTTTGTGAATTCTGTTATCCAGTCTCTTCATGTGAGTAATCAATTCAGATAACTGTTTCTGCATATTTTGAATTTCAGAATTTTGAATAGTTAATGATTCCACAGTTGCCATAGTAGCATCTGTTCTTGAAACAGATTTAAGGCTATACTCCTCTTGCTCTATCTGCCTTATTTCTCTAACAAGGGGTTGAAAATCTTGAACAGTTTCATATTTATGTCTCGATGCATTTCTTAACTGAGCACTTGTTAAACCAGACAAAAACTTTGATCTTAACATTGCGTCTTTCACACTTGCATCAATATGTCCCAATCTTACAGCTTTTGTTAAACATTGTTCCAATCTTGAACCAAAAGTAACAATCGACTCACCTTCTTTCTGATGGTCACTGTAAAAATTTTGCATTATGTTCTCCGGTGTAGAGACATTTCCGAAAAAAAATCTTCCAGTTTTTCGAGAATGGTGTCAGTCGTAGCACCTTCGCCGAGCGGAATGAGCATTTCTCGTGCTTGACCCTTTAAGGAACTTCTAACAAGCTGTAACAAATCATTTTCAGTTAACTGATTTTTTAAACATCTAACTTCATAAGACCAAACATCAAAACTGACATCTCCCTTTTGTTCACTGCCACTAAAGGGAGGAATTTTCACTCTGCTAGTATTAGGACAGATAGGATGGTCAGACAACATGGTAGAGCTTAACCTTGGGGGAAAAGATGGTAGTTTAGTATTAGACTTGGGTCTAGCACCAGTAGATTGAAAGTCTGGTGTTTTAAATGCACTTCTTACCAATCTCTCATATTCATCTTTAGGTATAACTCTGAAATGTTGCTCAGAATTAATTTCCTCAATAAGCTCCTTTAACTCATTAGCAGTATTTCTTACAGCCATTATCGCAAATTCTGGCGCAAAAAGAACAGCAGCGCAAAGCACACTCACAAAATAGAAGAACACGTACATACACATGCAGTACTGATAATGACCACTGTAAACGTCTGCAGCTGAAATGAAGTCATAGAGTAAACACAATGTACGAAGTCATTCCCTGTCCATAGATTCATGACTTTCCGTTGTCGCTGTGTTAGTACACACTGCAAATATGAACTCGTGACATGCAATAAGAAAATTTATACCTATAATTGCACATTGGAAAGGGGGGTGATAGCATGTTGTAGCTTACATCTACTGAAAAAAAAATACAAACTGACAATACACAAAATGGCAAACAATAAAGAGCTTAAACAGTCAACAAACTGTTGCTATTTACACATTATGCACTCTAAATTCCCATGCATAAATTTTCAAACAGACCAAAGACTCACGACGTTTTCCTACCACAGCAAAAACTACGTAAGTGGATCTCGATCCCGATCAAAATTCACACACGCTTCACTCACACACAGCCGGCTTCTTACAACAGTACAAATACATAGACATTATATTATACAAAACAAGCACATACAAATAACACATTAAACAGTTTAAACAAGACAAAAAGCATACAAAATAATATCTGTGATGGTGAACACTACAAACTTTATGGTACCACTGAACACAGTTGAAATCAGCCACGATCACGTTCACACGAGAGAGTTTCGGATCACAGCACCAGGAGCGAACTGTCGAACACGACTCAAAATGTTCATCACATGTCGTACGTACGGATCGTTGAATATCCGAGCGGGAAACTGTTGTTTTCCATTAAAAGGATTGTTTGGAAATAGTTTATATAGCTAGCAAGAATATTTATAATACACGTGTATATCAGACTGAAGAATGCATTGTGCGCACGTATCACCTAGGCGGATCCCGAGGAAGAAATCGGCATTCACAAAACTTCCTTATGCGTTGTTGCGATGTCCTCTCGTCCCTCAGTCGAAAGATTTTCACTGGATCCTGGTTTCCATTCCTATAGTGACATTAGTTCACTAACGTTGGGCGCCATTGTCGCAAGGTCGCTGTTTTGGTCAGACAACACAAAACTGGGTAGATCTTAGACAATTTACATAGGAATCGAATGGACATATAAACCTAGAAAATAAGAAAACAATCTCACAAACACGCACACAATAAAACAGACATACGTAAAACAGAAAACAAAGACATTTACAAAACACGATTTGCCATTTAGAATACGACCGCCGGTAAATTTACAATACTAGTATTTAACAGATAAATAAATTATCAAATCAATGTAAATCTTACCAGGCATCCAGTATTATCAGTTTAAAATAATAAATCGAGTGAATCGATATAAAGTTCTCAAAACGAAATAAACTGCCAATGACCGTGAAGGTATTCAGCTAAAAGTGAGGATTTTTGGCGCGTTTCTTATTTTATATGCGTGGGTTAGTAAACATGCATAGTTAAATAGTACTCAGTGAAACCCATTCGTCAGCAATATTCTGAACTCAGGTCCTGGTCAGTCAAACGTAGAACTGGACTAAAAATAGAAATAACAACCTGTACAGTGCGTAACGTTCATACTCGCTCACACACCTGAAAAACTGGTTTGCATTCAATTGGTTATGCGCGCCATTCGAAATACAGTTATATTAATAATTAAAAGCGCATAAATATAATTCAATTAAATCTCAAATAAATTGCAACTGTGACATCTATTTACAAAAGAAATATGTGTGTATTTGATTAATAACTGCATGTATCTTAAATTATTTCAGTTTAAACACCATTAGGCTAGAAATGTGTATTATTAAAATATGTATTTGTTTGTTTTTAAATAAGCAAATAATAGTATGATTTGAATAGTTTAATGATATGAATAAAATGGATACATAATTATACACCTGATTTTAGCGTATAATCTTCAGAAACAGCAGCACTGGTATGAATATTTACAAATATTATCACGGTGCGGATGTCACGCAACCTTAAAGCTTAAAGTGGTGGGTGTGGGTGTGTGTGTGGGGGGGGAGGTAACAAACATAAAGGCGTGCTTAGGGATTGGTAAACTGCGGCATTAAACTTAGATGTGAAGGGTGCCAATCTGACCCCTCCCCCTTACTTCACCAATATAACCTTTTTACAAACTTGTTAAATTTTAATATATTATTATAACTTTTCTTAATGTTGTAGGAAACCAAACAATCTCTTGCAATGAAAACATGATGGCACGATACAGCAGGGGTTTTATGATGAATGTGATGTACCCGACTGATTCTTTAGAAAATGTTTACCTTTCTTTGGACTCTGAAATAATCGAAATCATGATTAAAATGATTATAAAATCCCCATTTCTTCTACCATTAGCTAATGTTTACATTAAAAAAAAAAAAATACAAAAAAAAAAAAAAACCAAAAAAAACAAAAAAACAAAAAAAACAAACAAAAACAAAAACAACCCCCCCCCCCCCCAAAAAAAAGAAAAACAAGCGGCTAGCCATCATGTTTAACACTGGTTAAAAGACTTAACCCACCTCTGCAGATAACGTTCGTCAATATCTAACTGATGGTTAGACAATTTATCCGCTGGTTAACTTCTGAGAAACATAATTTAAGCAGTGACTAAACATTAACCGGCGGATGTGGGATTTAACCACTGGTTAAGCTTCACCAACGATTTGAGCAAACCAGTCCTGATGTGTTTATTGATGATAGTGTGTATGGATCTTATGTACATCCCCCCTCCCTTCAACACAAAACCCAATCATAAAGCAACATAGAATTCAGTGTAATAAGCAGCAGAATACGACATTTAAATCTAATTTCATGGAATTTGGATGAAAAAAAAGAAAGTAGAATTAAATTAGCCTGGCGATTTATTCGCCATAGAATCCTTCTTTAAAGTTGTTTATCCCTCGTGATACAGTCTCGATGCGCGTAATCCCTTATTGGTTCACATCATTTTGTTCAGCACCTTTACATATAGTACTATCTCATAAGAACGTGCAATAAGTTGAAACTGGCTCTGCAGAACGACTTATTTAGGTGATCATCGGTAAATCACATGTTTTGGAGAAATGACTTATTCATGTTTGCTTTGGGTAAAGGGGGAATATATATACTGGATAAAAAAAGTTAAGGATCATAATTTTGACCTCAAAAATTTTTATTAACCAAAGAATTATTTTGACAAATTTTAACATGTATAGTTTCTCCAATGTGTCCTTAACACAATAGATTTACCTGGTTTCATATTGACGTCATAAGTGCACGATGTTTTCGCCCAAACACAAGCAAGGGGTCAAAATCAAAGTGTGCCAACGTGTATATTGAAATAAAAAAAAGGTGATTTTCATTTTATTGTGGGTATTTATTGCTCTAATCAACTCTTAGGTGAACAATTATTGACATTAAAAGCCATGAGGCGCCATTTAACTGCTCTGGAAGCTGGTCAGGCAGTAGGTATGCTTCAAGCTGGCCAAGTTCAGAGAACTGTCTCTAGACATTTTAATGTGTCCCAAAGTGTGATTTCAAGGTTGTGGAATCGTTTTAGACAGACAGGTAATGTTTCTGAGAGACCGAGATCAGGTCGTTTAAGGTCCACAACCGCTCGCCAGGATCGCTATATGTCACTTATGGCTCGTAGACACAGGTTTCAGAGTGTTGTCCAACTCAATACTGATTTTCATGCAGCAAGTGGGGTGCGCATAACACCACAAACTCTCAGACAGAGACTTCATGCTGCTAACCTGCGGGCTCATCGACCTGCTGTTCGTCCCATTTTGAGGAGAAGACATCGTGTAGCACGACTCAATTGGGCTCAAAATCACATAAACTGGCAACTGCGTCATTGGACGCCTGTTCTTTTCACAGACGAGTCACGGATCTGCGTGGACTTTCATGACGGTCGTAGGCGTGTATGGCGCATGCGTGGAGAGCGGTACGCTGATTGCTGTGTAGCAGAGCATGGTCGTTTTGGAGGTGACTCTGTGATGATTTGGGCCGGAATCAGTATCGGTGGATGTACTGACTTGCACGTGATTAATGGGAATCTTACCGGTGCGATTTACAGGGACGAGATACTGCATCCAATTGTGAGACCTTATGCGGGAGCTATAGGCAACGCCTTTGTGTTAATGGATGATAATGCTCGTCCCCACAGAGCACGTATAGTGACAGACTACCTTGCTATAGAGACAATTGAACGTATGGATTGGCCGAGTTTTTCTCCGGATTTAAATCCAATAGAACATGCCTGGGACATGTTGCAGCAAGCTGTTTCCAGACGCCCTGTACTTCCGACAAACCACCAGGAGCTTACGTTACCTTTACAGCAGGAATGGGCAAGGTTGCCACAAATTGCGTTCCGCAGGCTCATCAGAAGTATGCAGAGGCGTTGTCGTGCCGTTATACAGGCTCAGGGTGGACATACACCCTACTGATATTGCCTTTATAAAGATTCAATCATTTGTAATGAAATTTGTTATTGTTGCTCATACCGATTTTCAAATTTTTTGGGGGGGGGGTTACCTGACAATGGTTGCTCTGGCTGCTTAACGTATTGCTGAATTTGTAAAAACAGGTTTAAAATGTATTGTTCGATCGTCGTTGAACATTTTAAGTACATATTTAACATAATTTATTTGGTTTTGTTATGAATAAAATAATTCTGAAATCATGATCTTTTTTTTTGGCCAGTATATGTACAAGATCTATACTCATTATCCACACTTCAGGTCTTGCGAGTCCGATACCGCTTATTTGCATACATATGTGGTTTATAAAAAATTGAAATTGATGATTTTTGTGAATTTTTTGTTTATGAATTCGGTTGTCTACAGCAATGTAAATTCAATTATGTCTGTGAAAGTTTGTTCATCAATCCAATATTTTCACCAAAAAAGATTGTTTCATTTTCAGAAAATATCAGAGGAAGTATAAAGTCAACAACATGAGGCAAATTCATAACGATTGTGGGTATATTTAGGATATGGCACATTAAATGAGATGGGTAACAGTCTTTGGAATACCTACTTGAGAATACATATACAATTTTTGTATGAACAGGAATACATGTACCATTGAAAGGTGCGTGTTTTTTTTTAAATTTTGTTTTCTTGTTAATAAAAGCGTACCAAATATGTTATAGATGTGGGGAGGTAGAGAGGTTATTTAAACTTTCTAAACGCCAATGTCATTGTAAACTTGATATTCCAATAAAACATTATCAAAGCAGTGGAAATCTTATATATACGTTATTCCATTAAAACGATATCACTTTTTTAAGGCAACCGAAGGGATATGGAGAAAAATCATTCTGAGCTTTATCTATTTTTTTCTTGGAATAAAACAAAAGCAAGATATATTGTTCTTGAGCTTCTATTGTGATTTTAAAACAGACAAGTGTGTAAAAATATTTGGTAATGATTGTTAGCTTGTTACAATAATTTGTCATGCAGCATGCAGTACAAAGTTCCGTGGTGATTACAAAATAAAACAGATCTCAAAAAAAAAAAAAAATAATAATTAATGGGTAATGGTTCGAACTCCGAACATGTATTGAACAGAAAGAATAGTATCAACTGGCGCAGCCTATTGGATCCGATTAAAATGGTTTCTATAACAGGAAAGCTATGGACATGCATGTACATTGTCAATTTCGCGTTTTCTCTGATAAAAACGAGATGAAAAATAATATCAGTATTTTAATGGAATAAAACATAAAGATGTACTTTAAAGGAACAATGATTGATTGATTGTTTTAAGTCCCGTCGATAACTCATATTGAGACATGAACAAACACCTTCACATTTGTTTAATAGAAATAAAACAATCGAATTGAAATTATTCGATAGGTTGGTTGTTGAAAGGTTCACCGAAACTAAAAGTCACACACACACACACACACACACACACACACACACACACACACACACACACATATATATATATATATATATATATATTGATTATATTATTTATTGTTTAACGTCCCGCACGAGAATTTTTCACTCATGGAGATGTCACCATTGCCGGTGAATAAAGAGCTGTAAAATTTAGGCCTATGCTCGGCGCTCATGGCCTTTGAGCAGGGAAGGATCTTTGCCACACCTACTGCGATACGGGGTTTTTGCGGTCTCATCCGAAGGACCGCCCAATTTCGTCGCCTCTTACCACAAGCAAGGGGTACTGAGGATCTATTCTAACGACCCGGATCTCTACGGATATATATATATATATATATATATATATATATATATATATATATATATACTAAGAAACATTCTATGAGAATTAAATCATTTTTCATGGTTTGCACAATTCCGGTCTTGTCAAAACCCTTGAAAACACATGCTTTCATCTCTTCCATTTTTTCATAGTTGCTGATGGCCCAGCACACGTGGATAGGCCTACGCTTAACCACTGAAGTTGGAAGATCAACAAATGGATTCGATATCACTCTCAAGACCTAAACTGATTGTGATAATTCTTTATTTACGTATCATGAAGTAGATTTTGCCCATTCACGAAATTTAATACCCACCAATATCAATGAAAACACGGTATTATTGTTAGTGTACAATTTTACGTTCCATTTTTACCTATAGATGGCGCTCAGATTCGCAATAGTGATTTTTTTTAAAATTATCGTTTCAACATAACCTGTCGCGGTAGCTCAATGGTAGAGCGTTCGCTTTGTATTTTGTAGGTTGTGAGTTAGAGTCCCGCTCCTGCTATGCAACCTAAGATGATTTAGAAATGAGAATCATGAGTCACTCGGATATTACCTGAAAAATGGAAGTCCCACGTCGAGGCAGTCATTGGCATGTTCAAGAACTTCATCTCTCAATGCTACGACCCTGAGTCCTAAGTATAGTCACTTACAACTGGGGGCATCTCAAAACGAGTGAATAAAATTTTCGACAGAACGCACAAGAAGCAAACAAACAATCAAACATTCTTTTGATAGAAGTGGACAGGCATAGCCCACACCCATCTCTCTTCGCAAGCCTTCATATTTTGATTCAAGAAAACTTGTGTGAGTCGAACATTAGTCGTAAAGTAAACCGTCACCGGTTCCAGCATTTACACGTGTTACAAAATCATCATCTTAACATCTGGAATTAATCATGTTTCGTCTTGATGATATGAACTAATTTGAAAAAAGAAACAACATCAACTGCATAAAGATGAAAAATCAATTTGACAAATCTTACCGTTGTGATTCCTGAGAAGATTTTCAAATAATAGTCTCATATATAGTAAATTTAAATCATTAAATGCAAAATGTATTCAATTGTTAGGAATTTCAAATCACAAAACCACAACAAAATTTTTTACCAAACCTAAATACATTTATAATTGGCAAGTTTATAACGTTGTCCCAAGCTATTGTATTTCTGCGTAACTTAATACAAATTCTGGCAAAAATGTTATAAATCCCTGCACATACAATGTTGGTGAAAATGCGACACTACCTATGAATAGAGCTTTACGTCCGTATAGAATGGATGTATAAATTCCCTGGCCACATGGGTTGTGGCGTGCAATGTTTCACGCGTTAACAAAAGTGGGTTTGCTACAGGGAAATAACTCACATCATAACCATTAATAAACCATAAAACTGTGTGTATCTATCTACTTTAGTCGATTAGCTTCTATAAGATTGTCCATTTGTTCCTTATTTGGTAATTGAATAAGAATTCATTTTTCAACATTATGTGCCTTTAATCGTTTTTGTGTGTGTATCATGTAAGATGTAAGGTGTGTCTATAGCTTAGTGTAATGACTACGTTTTCCATTAAGCCCCCATTAGCAAACAGCTTCACTACTAATCATAATTCTAACGACATTTGAACTTCATCATAGCTAAGATAATGGCTTGGACGAAGTTTATACCACGCGTTGAATAAACAAGGAAACGGAAATACATGTAATAGAAAAAACAGATGCAGATAAACACAGTTTATTAAAAATATGCATCCATGTTTTAATGGATTTCCCTGGAAACTTAAGGAAGTGTTGCCCCTCTTATTCCATTGCACATGACATTAGTGACTGACACTGGGGAATTGTGACCGGAAGTAACAGAAAGTACAATGATACCAGTCTGTAGGAAGCTCGGTTTTAAGATATTGTGGAAATTTTCACTAGCATTGGATGTTCACAGTTTCTACATTGATAACAGCAATGTTTTAAACGTCTATGTACAGGCAGCTTATTGTGTTTTGGTGCTCTACCATTTTGTATCTTTAATCTTCTAAGGAAGAGGGAAAATATGGTTCAAAATCACATGCGCAATTGATTTATGATTTTCTACTATTTTCACACATTTCTTTGAATTACAAAATTTAATTCATACGTAATTTTTCATTGCTCAATCTCGTAATTTCTATAGAAAATACAAATCAGAAAGATGGGCAAACACGGACCCCTGGTCATACCAGATCGGGTGCCTAGGAGGAATAACCATCTCCTGTCGCTTAATGACTTAATGGTAAGTTATAAGGAAGTATAAGGAACCATTTATCTGCTTCTTCTCTCTATACTTGAAACGATAAGCGAATTGCCAATCCTTGGCTATGAAGATGAAAATCTTGCTTGATGTCACATTGCAAATTTATTCATATGGAGAAGTCCCAGCAATATTGTTTACTCATACTTGGCGCTTATAGTCAAGGCGTTGTCTGAAGAATGCCATGTCCTTACTGAATGCATGTTATGTTGGGGGAGGGGGTTGAACTATACAATGTCGTGTTGAGATAGCATCATTATCATTGTTCATGTCATTGTTCATTTTTTTTCTATTTTTCGACTTGTCCTCATATCCACTTGGAGGATGTGTTCTATTTCCTCATTCGTCATCTCAGAAAGATGCGACGAACATAGACAGCGAATAAAGGGAGATAAATTAGAGACTCCTTCGAAAAACATGTAGATATTTGCTCTTGAGACAAAGTCCGCCTATTCACCAACACAGTTTCTCCTCACAAATTTGGAATACTATTATTACATTACTCCGGCATATTTATATGCGTGAATTAAGCCTTATAATTCATGCCCTTGTGTATCTAACACAACCTGAAATTCATTTGGTAAGTTTACATTTTGCTTTCATTTGTGTAGAAATGGGTTTGAACTCTACATATAAACCGATCATATTCATAAGTCGTTCTGATGTAATTTTTAAGTTGACTTTCTTACTTCAGTTCATAAACTGAAGTCCGTAATAGCTCCAAGTGACCGGGAATTGTATAACCGTCTGTATTTTCACTTATCATAGCCTATGTTGCACATTTTGTATAATTGCTTGTTGCAATGCAGAAACACTCTGTTTGGTCGTACAGTACTAAGACCCAGCTAAAAGTCGACCAAAAAACAATAGACATTTTTTAAAATTCATTTCTGCATATCTTAGGAAGAATCCAGAAATTTGGAATAAACTTTGGTAGCATATCTGATTATATCAGAATAGAGGGTAGAATTTTATACCATTTGGTTTATTGCTTTGTCATCGGCAAACGTTTGGGCCCTATATTTGGAGTTCTATACCTTTACTCCTAGCGATATCATTGCCTGTGACTGAAAATAAGTGTTTGTAAATTAAAACAAACAAACAGAAACTGAACGAATATTTGCGTGTGTTCATTTATTAAAAAACAATAATGCGACAGAAAAAACCACCTTTTTCATGTTGTATAGAGAAGATATTTTTCTAAAGTCAAATGTAGTTTGCTTCCAGCTATGCTGCAAGTGTCCTGTAAATAAAGAATTATATTGTAGTATATAAGACAGTCTGAATTTCATAAAAATGTCTTGGGATGCAATTTCAGATTTATATTTGACTCCACATGATATGTTTTACAAGTTCATCGTGATGTTATAAATGTGTAACCGATTCAATTGTATACAGATTCCGTTTGCCACATGAATGGATTCTGATCATTGGTTTATGAAGAAGTATAATTCAATATTGAAGTGGCGTCTCCAATAATCGCAAAACTGCATTGTGACAATTCAGATAAAAGAATATTCACTTACTCTTCCTTAGATATATTTAAAATATGCACGGAAACCCTTTCTGCTCTGCCCTGAGTAAGTCCTGAAAAGGACTAGCATGTCTCTCCCGATAGAGGTAAATACACCCATTGGTCGTTTAGAACAACAGAACCTGTAGATAAACATTAGTTATAATATTCATTCTTTTATGTCGTATTCGCAAAAGAAAGGGTCAAGGAAGGTTAGATGATCTCTTTGATATAAAGTATGTCGAGAATTATTAAATGATCTGGATGAATCATGTCAATCACTACAGTTAGGTATATTTTCTGTATTTGTTTCTATGTTTTACGTCCCATCGGGAATATTCACTCATATTGAGACGTCACCAGCTGGAAGTGAAGTATCACAATTTAGACCTATTTCTAGTGCTCCGAGCTAAGCATAGAAGTGAAGGTTCTGTCGCGACACGGGATCACCGACTTTAAGGTCATTTCAGAAAGATCCGTGATTGTCACTTCTAAATGCAGAGTTTGGCCGAGGACCATTGTTACATATTTTTATTACGTCTTTACGTCTTACGCTTAATGCGACCATTGCAGGAGTAGGGCTCGAATTCACAACTTACAGGTTACGAAGACCCAGATACAATGTACTGAAAAGAGACCACCGACCTTTCGAAAGTAAACTGGCAAACTTCTCACATATATTGGCGCGAGCGAGGGTCTAACGCGCGCCGACTAAAGGTTAGAAGCCTTGCGGAATTGAGCGCGATGCTCTAAACACCCGGCATGGAAGTGATATATTTTCATTAAACCTTGTAAATGATAGGAATCTTTTATAGGAATTTTAATTCATTCACTGGTTCTATACCAAAACTTAGTAAACTGTTTTATACTGAAAAAAATACTTTCAATAATCAAGGACAATAACTCTTATATTGGTATTTTCTCTACTGTGTGCCTTTCATGGAATGGTATCCTAGATTTCCACAAATAATTCATATTTTCTGTTTAATAATGAATTATCTATATTTGAAAGAATGTCATGGGAAGTAACTCATATGTATGGTATGTTTTGTATTATATGGCTACCAAATGAAGTCTCAGACATATACAATTAGACACACACACACACACACACACACACACACACATATATATATATATATATATATAAAGTAGGATATCATTTAAGATTTGACAAATCAAATCAATTTTGTAATACGAGAATTAAAATTAATTGTCTAGGTTTTTATTTAAACTCTTTTATTTAGTTTGTAAACTTTTGAAAATTATCAAATTACGAATTATTGAGATTATTATTCAATTCCAAGCCAAATTTGAACTTCAGTATGTCGATAGATCCCAATTTGTTTCCTTGAAATGTTTCTCTGAAGGTAACCTCACTCTCATGAGACTTTACATTATTACATGTTCAAAGTAGAACTATAATAATTTAATTTTCATTTAGTATATTTTGATTTAATCACTAACAAAAGGAAATGTATATATTGCAATCTTTTTAAAGATGTCAGACATACATAAACAGAACATACTAGTATGTGATATGTCAGCATAAGGAAATATCATATTTGCTTTACAAACAATAGGAACTATGATTAGTATTTCTGTTGTTATCGTAAACACAGAATTTACAAAATACCTTGGTCCTGTTACAGAGAGACTTTTGTGGCGAACCTCAACAAAATCTAAACACTGTCTGTGACATGCAAGCTGAAAATTCCAAGAAAAATACAGTCTGACGCGTCGTCCAACAGGTGCCTGAAAAAGAATTCCTCATGTATTACTTATATGCCGATTTATAGGTTATGGGAACTGTGTTGAAATCTATTTTTCACTCACATGTTGAACTTTCCTTTTATCAAATTAGATATATTCTATATGAACAAATGACAAGCTTAATACCTCATGTTCTATTGATGATGTCAGGTGCATGACAAGGTGAAGATAACGAACAGTGATCCATTTTATAACTCTTATAAGGAATACAAATTAAAAGAGTTGGGCCAACATATGCCGAAGGTGGGATAAGATGGCCAGGAGTAGTAAGCATTTTCTGTCCACCTGTCACATCCAGCGTGACGCATTAGGGTTAAGGTGCTCCGAGTAAAGTAATAACAGGACGTTCAATTTTAAGTGAAACTTCCTTAAGCGTCGCATTAATAATTGTGTGTCAATATATAAACAAATATCATACCACAAAGGGAGACCACTCGTTGAACCATTGCGTTACCATGCAAATGGCATAGAGCTAATTTTTTTTCCCTCTAGACTTTCAGTTGTTTATTACCTTGGTACAGGTGGAACATGCACTGAAATCACTTATAGTTTGGGCTTAACATATTGATATTGACATGATAAATCAAATAAAAAGTGTTGACTGGAACGATATATTCTCGTTCTTAACAATTTCTATTATCTTTATCAAAACATGTTAGTTCTCATATTCATCGTCCAATCTTATCTAAATGTGGTAAAAAATTCTACCTTCCGTACCAAAATCCTATATTTACAACTAATTACCTTCTGAGATATGCATTGAGCGAAAGAAAACATAGTTATCTTTCCCCTGTACCATCGCGGTTAATATTGCTACATCAACTCTCTCGACAACTTTACTTAGCACATGGGGGCGATTTCAAGATAACAATATAATATAAACATTACTGCACCGCATACTAAACATGGAATAGTTGTGTGTTATCAACGAAAAACTTAAAAGAAATCATTTGAAGATATTTTACAGGCAGATTTACACATATACAGTTGTACACCTCATAACGCTAGTAAATAACAACAATATATTTTGATATTTCCTCCGCGATATAACTAGAGACATGTATGCCGTGACGTACTGTTATATTGTGACGTCAGCTAGTGTGAAGTGCACTGAGGTACATTTTGTAATTTTTTTTCGGGCGCTTTAACTACATTGTGGAATCCTATACTTTGGTCAGGTAAACGGAGTAATTCGTAGTCAAAATCAGTGTGTAAAGAACATCCTAATAATTTGTATGAAATACGCCAGAAAACATTTAACTCAATGGCAGTTTGTACTGACAAACTAGATCGTTATAACGACCATACTCGGAGAATTTACGAAATGCTGATTAAAACGAGACTGTTCAAAATCTCAGTAACATCAGCTTATTTGTCAATAGCCTGCCGCAATTAAAAAGTGATCATATGCAGGACAAGCACTTGTGTATCGCATTAGTTGAGAGACATAAACACCATCTGTAGGTGATGATGGGATATTTCTAGATAAATATGGGAAGCAGAATATGGGGAACCTGAAATCGTCTAGTTTATCATAAAGTTGAATTGCATGCGAAGATTGTATTTGGTACAATATAACAATACACTGAAAGAATTTTTCGGATGTAGGTGTAATTGTCTATATGCTTTACTGCAAATGAAAAGAATTGAAAGTTGTGATTTACTTCAACGAATAAATTGAAAAAGTGTTCACAAAACATATTTACAACAGTTGCATTGACTGACTTATTCGCTATTTATAAACATTGTAAATACATAAAGGGCTTTATTACATGTATATAGATACTATTTGTAGCAATAAAATGTTCATCAAATCTAGAGAAATTTAGCTTGCATTACTTAGGCCTTGACTAAGCACCAACTTATCATAAAATAATTAGATCCGCAGCGAAGCGTTAGAGGCAATTTTCACGTTATTGCACGTTAAGAACATGGGGATAAAGATGGCAGAACAGTCATCGTTTTGTAAGCCCTGGTAACCGGTATATAAGTATTATCATAATTAACTTTCCTAACATTTTAACTATGATCTACAGTTAAGGACCAGCAAATACGTGTATTATTCACATTTTGAAATGCTCGATATAATTAGTTGAACATTGAAAAAGCGATAACTATGATATTGCAGGCATTCATACCGATGCCAACGATGGTTCAGTTTTCTGACATAGCTTTATGACAAAGGTCTTATTGAATAAACGTGTATCTAGATGAATATTTACTCACAAGTTCGCAAAACTAATTTTCAAACCCAACTCGACCTTTTCCCACCAATATATTACTACATCCCAGGCACAATGCATTGTGTTCTATATTTTGGTTATTTACACTTCACATTCAATGAAAATATGACCAATGGCTACGCATAAATCTAGCTGTAATGCCCAATGTTCGTGATCTGTTACCATCAATTCATTAGTCTATTAACTGTTATTAAGAACAACATATTCAAGTGGTACCGCGCTCATTGGGACTGATAAAAGATCGTACCGACTTGCTTCAGATGACCAAAACACGACCGCACCCACTTTTATCTGGATCTCCTTTATCCGGGTTTTAAATCTAATGGGTCCATAATAGGTCCGTAATTAGGTCAGTAATAAACCAAAACAGTGTATTCCCATTTGAACTAAAAATCCTGCGAGAAGACATACCCTGATTCTCCATGTACATTTTGCTGCTGGTGTGTATCCTGGGGTAGGGTATCCTGGTGACACTAGTGATTGATAATTCGAGGTCGCACGTCTATACCGATTACCACATGATGTAGAAACTACATTGCAAAAGTTATATACTTATTATCGAATCACCAAATCATAAATATTACGAGAACTGTGGATATTCAAAACTTGAATTATACTACGCGAAATTCGTCTCATTTGCAAATATAAGTTTTTAAAGATATGCTACAAGGTTGTAAACTCACAAGGCTTGGAGTAACTTGGTATAGTACAATACCTTCCAGTCCAACCATCCGGACATTTACATCTTGCACAGTTTTTAGGATTTCTGTATCCATCATTCTTGCACTTTGACCACTTCAATCCCCCTTTGCACCTCTCTACAACATGGTATGCAACCGTATGTACATTCCTCACTGGATCGACTTTCTTTTTTGCAGGATTTAAAATTTAATGTCATAAGTACTCTCAAATTACTAATCTATGGAAAGGATTTTCTTAGCTAGACATACTCTGGCAGTAGTGGAAGTTAGCAGCTTTGATGTCGTAAAATGATAAACCAATTCTTTGTCCCATTGTCCGCTCATAATTGGCTTGCTTGGCGATAATTGTTTTTAAACCACGTTTTTTGGCAAATGCCTATTAGATATTGTGCAAAGAAAATGAATAATGTTAATCTTTTGTAAATATAAAATTAAAATCCACAAAAACCGGACAATACCATTTTCAGGTAACATACATTAATGCTATCTACCGGTATGAAAGGTTAATTTTTTTCTTACCGTTTCACGATAGTGCATAATTGATCCATAATCGTACTTGGTTCCATATCTTCTAGATGGCCTGATCAAGAAATTTGATAGATATTTCTTTTTAATGTTCTTCTTCTTAATGGTGATGTACTTACTTCTGTCAGGTCTACTTTGCTCGTGATAAAAACCAAGAGCATGTCCTATTTCATGGAGAGCTATGGCCACCTAAAATGTATGTAATCATTACGTATTCATTGAATATCACACACCTTCTTGTCTTTAAGTAAAGCAAAAGAACATATTTAGATAAAAAAGAATACAAAACGCTATAGTAAATTCTGAGTTGCAGATATGTATGTTTGTTAAAGAGATGAAGGTAACGAATATTAATCAATCGTATAAACCGTATAAAGAATATGAGAACATGAGAAACACGGACCCCTGGAAAAACCAACGGTGAGATCATGTATCTAGGAGGAGTAAGTTTCCCCTTTTAATATGTCAAATCTGCAGTGAAACCTATATTGATAAGATAAATGGAATAACCCATAGTCAAAATCGGAATGTAACAGATCCTACCAATTGATATGAAACAATATCAGACAATATTTGACAAACGTACGGATTGCATTTGAAAATAAAATCGTTATAACTACCACAGAGTTTAAGAAATGCATAACGACTTTAAACGCGGTATTTGAAACCCCAATAACCTCAACTAATTAATGAAAAGGCTAAGTTAACTAACAGTATTTAATCTCATAATTCCTACAAAAAATACGAACGGCCTAACAATTGGTATGAAACATATCAGTCAGCATTTAACATAATTGAAAGTCGTAATGGCAAACTATATCGTTATAACGACCGTAGAAGTTGCGAAATGCTGACTTTAGACGAGACTGTACAAATCCCTGTAACATCATCTGTTTTATCGGTAGCCTGCCTCGATTTAAAAAATGATTATATGCAGAAGAAGCTCTTATGTATCGAATCAGTTGGGAGATATAAACACCATATGCAGGTGATGATGGAATATTGCCACATAGATAAAGGAATTGAATTAATTTGTGTTCAAATCCTATGGATAGAAAATATTCTGTACATGTGAGATACAAACGTATAATCTTTTTCATGTCAAACGAATTAAGAACAACCAAGATTGATATCCGGATTTCTAGGAATGAATATCAATATTTTATACTACAAAATGTTAAAATGTCTAGATGAGTATTACTCACTGATTGCATATCAACTTTTAAATCGAGGCAGGCTTGTGTCAAACAATTTGACATTACAATGATTTCAATAGTCTCGTTTGAAGTCAGCATTTCGCATATTATAATGTCGTTATCATGATCTTGCAAATGCTACCTGTTATGTTGAATGTTGTCTGACGTTTTATACCAGTTAGACCGTTCTTTACATACTGATTTTAACTGCGGATTAATCCGATTACCTGATCAGGATAGATGGATTGCAGTGGGTGGTAACTGGTGAACAGGGGGGTGGGGTGTTTACTCCTCCTAGACACATGATTCCACCTCTAATATACCCAGGGGTCCACCTCTTAGCTTTGTATTCTTTAAGGAATTATGACATATATCCCTGTATGTTATCGTGATCTTTTCATTTCTATCTCAAAAACATAAACTACAACCTTCATATCTATTTTTTTCAATATTAAATGTTCAGATACGAAGATGCTAAACAAATAAGTATTTATCTGAGACCTTGGAACTGTTCTCCTTAAGACAGAAAATTTATGTTTTAAAGTTGATATCATTGTAAATGCAAAATTGTGACATAAGATTAAGAACAATATAGTGTTATTGCAAAACTGGTAGTCCTATGTATGATTCTAAGATGTTGAAATAGGAACTAGATTTTCTGTCGCCAAAAATTCTTCATTCTAAATAACACATCTCTTATTTACCTCTATAGAAAGAAGTATTGAAAGGACAAGACGCCACTTTTAATCTACATGTTAATAATGTTGCGCATATGGAGTTTAACAATAGAACAGGTATAAATTGAACAGAGATTATGTATAAACTAGGTATGCATAAAGTTTACAAAACATTGTGAATGATCACAAAGCAGTATAGGGTAATTCAAGCGCAAACTGATTTATTCCATTTTCAACCCTTTACAAATCCTCTGTGAGCAACCGTAGATGGTCTCACCAATCACGTTCTAATGTACGATAAAGAACCCTTATTGTTACCCTGCAGAGGTCCGCATGTGTGACACTTCATCTATAATTGGTAACGTATCTATAGCTTTTAGATAGATAATAACACAACCATCAAATTGCAGTTGATTATTGCTCATATAATGATAACTTACATGAGGACTTTTGATTTGATGAAAGTTTTGTCTTTTCCAGTTTATCGCCGTAAAATGGCTGAAATATTGCCAACACGGCGTAAAACCCCAATCAATCAATCAATCTTTTCCAGTTTCAAATGCTTATAAAATAATGAATATAAAATGCGGCTTTCATTCCAAATTCTCGTTATAGTGATACTCAATGAATTCGTATTGGCATTTTTGGATATCTAAATTTAAATCAGATGATGGCATATCTATATCCCATTATATGCTTTTCAACATTGTAATGTTTACACCCAACCATCATAACTTTCTATCTGTACTTATTTGTGGTACAAATCTAATAATGAATATGAAGGACTACACTGAATAATGTTAATAACAAATATGATTATATTATTGCAGACCAAGAAGAAGAAAAAAAAACACTCTTACGCTCTGACAACCCTTTCCAAGGTTAACCGTGTTTCCAAATAGCCTTTTCCCAACATGGGCCCAGCATCTATAACATACGTACATTTTGTAATTATGGGAAATAATGTTATGCTTTGGTTCCCGATAGGGGTGCGTGTTGATATTTCGGACAGATCTTTATATATTTCGGAGCTACTCATCATCTAACCACTCAACATGGGCATTACATCGCTTGATTTCTCGAACATTCTAGATTGTGTTTTCGAGTTTCATCGGATTTTCCCCCTGTTATTTATACCGTATATTAACATTTAAACAAAGTCAGGTAGAAAGTTGTAACTTCGGACAGTGTTGTAATTTCGGACACATTACGTCACAACTTCGGACAGTTAGTAAATTCGGTTGTTGTCTTTTATTTTTATTTTGTGCTTCAATGGCATTTTATGCCATTGTGTCTGCACACTAGAAGTGGATTGATTTTTTTTTTAAGTGATTTTGATTTTGTTTACAATCTTTTAATTATATCCGTAACTTTTACCAGAAAATCAGGTCTTATCGGAACTTGATTTTGCCGATCAAACAAAATGGATGCCGGCACTTTTCACATTAAAGTTAATGAAGGTCATTTATATAAATCAACCAATCAGAGCTTAGTTACCTATGCGCATGTAATTAGGTGTTTTCCATTTTGTAAATATATCAAGTTTGGAAATAAGTTTAAATTTAGAACAAAAACAATAAAAATGTAAGATATAATGCTTTTTATTGGCTGTGCGAATTGTTACCCAGTTCCGAACTATCAACACTCTCGCCTACGTACAATAGATATGTTATCCATTTTATATATATGGCACATATAATGGGAATCGCAAAAATGATGGAATATACATGTATACTGTTATCGACATCTCTAACCAAAGAGCATTTTATGAGGAAATTTTAATTTGTATTTACCCTTTCTTGTTTCCTCTGAAGTCAATTCTTGGTGGAAAGACAATCCATGATTTCTTTTTTTTAAACCGTATGCAAGTCTCCCGTTGCCAAATCCGTAGTGCCTGTTTTATCACTGCTCCTGTTTAATAATATTCATATTGATAAAAACCTAACTACGGGATTAGGCGATAGTTCATCTCTAATGTTTGCAGATACTGCTGCATCGTTGTCTTTGAATTTGTAATGTATGATAATCAAGATATTAACACATCTTACTGTTTTTTGGTCCGGTTTTAAACCGGTATCTGATCGGCATTTTCCATTTGCGGAATCGGAACTTCGTAATCTTCCTTTTATCCATGGTATATGGAAGCTAAATACAAGGAGAGATGCCAAAATAAATCACGAAAGTTTTCTAATTTCAATATAGACTGTGCCATGTTTACAAGCTGTAGCCTTGTCAGGTCAAAATGGTAAAAAAAAGAAAGCAAATGTGATATGACGCTTGGACATTTTCAATCACCAACTTATTTTGTAGTTTAGATATGCAATTTGAGATCTTTAGAGATAGCAATGATTTATTTTCATGCAGTAAGTCACAAACGAAAACCCTGGTTTAAATTTGAAAACAGTCGCCGGATAGCTGAAAAATTGCTCAGGCGACTATAAATAAAACAAACAAACACACAAACAAAGAAATTTGAAAATTTTGTTGATATCTTGGAAAACATGTAGGAATTTTGTAGTGTTGTGAAGCCGTAAGAAATGATCGATACAATTCATGTAACAGATACTACAATTGCATACTTTTAAGAGGGAAATAAGATGGTGAAAATACTTATGAAGACAATTTTATTTTCAAATTCATGCTTTCATTTTATTTAAAACCAGTTATTTCACAATCAGTTTGTCAAAATTGAATCATATTTGCACTCTCTGAAACACTAAACCTCCTTCTGGAGTATGACTTAATATGTTACCGTTTGGTTTGCAAATTTCCTTGAAAGATGTAATAAAGTATGTATCAACGTATCAAACAGACACACTACTTTGCAACAGTAAAATACACAAGATCAATGTTTGATGATTGTGTTGTCATAAAAACATGTGGTCCATATTTTTTTTTGAAATATAGATAGTTGTAAACGATTATACACTAGAATACAGTTTTGACACATATAGCTTACCTATTATTATTTCACAACTTATTTGTGAATCACAGTTACCTTGTTCTTTCTATTACGTGTTTACGTGAACTTTCTCATGACCGTTTTTAATTTTCAAATGTTGTTTCTGATTGTCTTTATTTCTTAACATCTATACCGGTCGCGGTAGCACAAAATGGCTTTAAGAACGGAAGTCCCGCGTCGCGGCAGGTGTTTGCACGTTAAAGAGACCTGCGCGCTAATCATAGATCTGAATTTGTTGTACTTCACCTACGACTGGTGACACAGGAAGAATGAGACCTTTCAGTTAAACCTTTTCACTGGTCACATTTCAGTAGCCATTCAGTCAGTATGATGTGCGGGAACATCAAAACCCTCTGACTGGGCGCCTTTCTGAAAACAGAATCTACAGGTCATTTGTCTAAAGAAGGCCGAAGGACAATATTGCGTAGTATTCTTATTGCTACATGAAAGAATTTCATATCTTGGGGAAGTTTTGCTATCAAAATAAAAGAGGTATTCATAAAACGGTATACTTTTTCCAAGAATAACTGTAGCAAAATATTTTACTTAACTTAATGAGAATTTTCCTTACATCACAAAGACATGGCATTGTAATTGTCAAAATAACCGATAATAGATAACGGGAAATATAGTTGAAAAACAACCCCTCTCCGCCCTCAATTTCCTTTCGTTTTATGACCCCCAGAAATGGCTATTTTCGATATCATGTTAATAATATTTAGATCCCTGCATTGATCTATTGTAGAAAATATTATTTAAGTTATCATTTAAAATATATCTTACTTTTATATGGAACAAAATAAAATACATTGTAGGCAGGTAAATAATTGCGTACAACGAATTTCGTCACGTTGATTGAATGCATTCATCAATAATGAATATTATGAATATCGAATGGCGAAGTAAACAATGTGTAAATCGTAATCATAAATCCCCAAGACATATACAAGTTCGAGTGTAGGGCAACACGGACCTCCGACAAAGCGAAGGTAGGATCAGGTGCCATGGAGGAGTAAGCATCCTCTGCTGACCGGTCACACCCGCCGAGAGCCCTTAGTCGAAATTAGGTAAACGAGATAATCCGTAGTCAAAGTTAGTATGCAAAATGACAGTCTAACAAAGGGTATGAAACAAATCATTCAACATATGTCCCAGAGACACTTTGTAATCGCAAACAAGGTCATTATAGCGACCGTAAAATGTGCGAAATGATGACTTCAAACGAGATTCGTAATAACCCTGCAACGTCAATTTTTTTTGTCAGTAGTTGACCTCGCTTTAAAAAATTCTCATACGCATAACATGCTCTCGCTTATCGAATCAACTGGGAGATATACACACCATAAGGAGGCGAAAGTGGTATATTACTACATAGATATGGAAAGTTGATGATTGCAAAGTTGAAGTCATCGCGCTTGTCATATAATGTAGTTGTCAGTCTGCCATTAGAGTCAATATTAAGTAAAATATCCAAACAATTAATAAAGGGTGAGTGTTTATATCATTATTATTATTATTATTATTATTTCGTTTTCTTTTGTTTTGTTTTTGTTTGTTTTATGGTTTTTATTCTTTTTTAATTTTTTTAATTTATTAATTTTTATTTTTTTACAAAAATAGCACAATTAGTGAAAGGACAAGAATAAACTTAGAAATATGAACATGATGTAGGTAAACAAGAAAAAAAGATTTCGGACTTAATATATGGCTTAATGGTCACTGAAATATAGAAGACAATTTATCAAATTTTCACTCAAACCGAACTGAATGGTTGCTTAAAATACTGGCTTAATGAACTGAAACCCGACTGAATGGTCACTAAAACTTGATTGAATGGTCACTGAAATCTTACTGAATCTTACTGTATGGTCACTGAAATGTCCCTATCATTCGAACTGAATAATAACGGAATAGTAAATGAAAGTTGACTTAAAAGTACTTTATCAGTGATGATTCAGTTATTATTCAGTTACTAATCAGTCATCTTTTAGTTCAGTGAAAGGGAAGATTTCATCCTGTGTGACGTCTCAATGAGTGAAAACATCATGACGGGACGTAAAACAAACAAACAATCTATACCGTTAACGCACGATTTAAGACATTGCATCAAAAATTTTGATGCAAAACTTGCATTTTTTGAATTTTTTTTTTTGTAGAAACTCTTTCTTTACTTACAGTTACACTGGTGGCATTTTCATCAAGGCTTAGGTACTGTGGATTTCTCTTGTAAAAATCTACAAGTTCCGCAGCGGATTCTTCGTCTAGTTTGATGTCCCCATCTATCATATCCTTATTTTCAAAATTTCTTTTGAATGCCTATGAAAAATTTCAATAAATTATATTGTGTATACTAAGATAACAATCTTTGACAATCTTTATAAATATTATAAAAAGTAATCTTTTTGATAACTTAATGCTGTAAATAAATATCCAATTCATCATCGCATATAACTCTATACACTTTCTTGAAATGTTTCGAACGTGTTACAGGTCTTCGACCGTGTTTAGTTTTGTCATTTAAATAGAGAATATGCATGCTTTTTAGCTGGATTTGGAATATATTTTAAAATTATATTTTGAAAAATCCCTCCTGACAAGTGAAGTAAACCCAATATCCAACTACGAAGCATTGTATTTTCTGTTTAGCACATTTTCGTGGGTTTTAGAACATGTTTAAAGCAAGTCTTTTAAAAGGATGTATTGATAATACACAAAGTTATACATGATTTTACAATCCGTTATTATTTTCACACACACACACACACACACACACACACACACACACACACACACACACATTATATATATATACACACACATATATATATATATATATATATATATATATTATTTTGCATTTGTTACCTCCTGTGGTAATCCTGGATTAGCTTTGTTTATCATATCATGGAGTTTAGACAGGGAGGACTCTGAAGAATCTCCAACAAGGTGTTCTGTCTCAACATAATCTTGAAAACTTTCATCTTCTTCGTCAGAATCATCTTGCACATCATCGAATTCACTGCCATTTTCTTCGTCAAATTTATCTTGCATATCATCGGATTCACTGCCATCTTCTTCGATATAGCTATCTTGCATATCATTGGAATCCCTGTCATCTACGTCAGAGTCATCTTGGATATCATCAGAATCACTCTCATTTTCTTCTTCAAAGTCATCATGTCCTTCAGCAGCCTTATTTGATGAATCCACAAGGCGTAGATTTTCATTTACAGTTCTTTCTTTTTCTTGCTTCAGAAACGCATCTTTGGTGTAGGTATGTGTACCCGTTGGTTCTTCAAGAAGTTTTTCTCGTTCTGAGGCATCTGTCCTTACAGTGATCAGTATTGCTAGAAGCGCAACTATTCTCAACATTTTGATACTGCCTTAGAGTCAATCGAAATGCTTATATATACTCAATTACGGATGTTTACAAAATTTGAAAAAATATTAATGTTTCCCCCATTTTAGATTTTAATAAACGATAAAAGGGATTAATACGGGGTTTTCCTGAGGAATGTAACCGCCATGCTAGTGTAAAAAATGAAGGGGACTCTTCGATGTTGTTTTCGTTTTCTTTTCCTTTTCTTTGAACCTTCAGGTTCAATATTATGGGAAAACTAGAGATCATCAAATGATTTTGGAAATTCCCATTCTGCTTGGAAAAAAATAATAATCTAAATGAAAACATCTCTTTATCAAATAATAAAGTCGCCTACGATGCATTTCCGTTAGAAATATTTATCAAACTTATTTTGTTACTGAAATCCACTCTTAAATTTTTGTACTTTACCTAGCAATTCATGTGCTTTCAATCAAATTGGGCTCAACATATCACCGTAAAATTGGGTATTCCAGCGACCTGAAAGTCACGTAATGGTCACTGCGAAAGGAATTAATATCAAAATCTGCATGATAAGATAGAACGTCAAATCTAAATCATATGGGCATTTATTTGAGAATTGAATATGTTTTTAAACATATAGTATTGTATTATAATGGTTAGAACACACAATATGTGCAGATAAGTTAAATACCGTACATTTTGGAAATTTCCCCCCAAACCTATGCGTATTATCAGTGCAGTGTATGCACAAAAATATGTACATACATACCTACATTCATGTTGATACGATCTGATGAACGATTGAGCAGTTCAGCTGGCAGTCTATTCACGCATTTTAAATTTGATATGATGCTTGAAAACCATGATATACAATGACAAATATTGGAAACATTAACCTTCGCTTTAGGATGTCTTAAAGTAGTAGTGAAACTTCGGTAACTGTGCAGCCGTCTTGAAAATTTATTTAAACTGAATCAGTAGCAGCTTTTTCACTTCACTCCACTAGTATTTGAATTAATCTGCAAGCACAAATTTTCAAAAGAAAACACTTTGTGATGTCGGACAAGATGTCTATTGACCGTTGACATGGAATGACTTAGAGGAAATGTCATATACGACTGTCGACCCATTTCAAGGTGAAATAATTTTACATAATAAAAGACACACTGAACGATTCAGTCCTTAAAATGATAAAACACATAGACAACTATGTAAAAATGAACAATTATTAAATTAACATTATCAATGATGTCACTTCGCCATTTTTAATTATAATTAGTCTTTTTACAAACACGACTAACACTGATTGTAAAATACAAAAAAAAAAAATTATTTAAAAGTATGTCTTTGTCGTCACCATCTGTGGCAAGTGCACTGAATTTTGTTGATTCATTTTACAAAGCACCTAAATTTTCCTTAAGATTGAAGAGATACTGTAGCGTTGTTTACTCGCTGGTAGGATTTACTGTAATTAGGAAGTATCTAAAAATTAATAAACAACTAGAAATTCCGTAGTCGTTTGATAACCCCAAAATATTTTGATTGTCCTATTTTCAGATATTTTATTGAAATCGATTAAATCTCTCTGGCCTACTCTCAATTTTGTAATCGTTATGGTGTATATGAGACTAATCACTGTTCGTTATCTTCACTTTTTCATACATGCATTAAAAGTAAAAGCAGATAGCTTTCAAATGAATTAAATGATGAAATGAAATCAGTAAAATGTTATTGTGGATTATATTTCACATACCTTCCATGTCATGTATGGCTCGAATCAAATATGCTAGGACATCGTTGATTAACAGATATACATGGATATAAATGTTCAAGCTAAATGCTGCAGAATACCTTTAGATCCTTAGAGTAAAAGGAGATAAATAGGGGAATGAAATATTGTTTATATTGACAAATATTTCATAGTATGACTTCCGACTCTAACGATAACGATAAATCAAATCAGTCTAGACATATTTAGGAAACCTCAACTAATTTGAACAGAAATGAGAGGCCGTTGTTGGCGCACTGCTTTTGACTGCGGATTGATCTGTTTACCTGATCCGGATGTAGGGCTAACGGACTGGTCAACAGGGGATGCTTTCTCCTACTAACCGGATTTCACCTTTGGTATATCCAGCGTCTGTGTTTGCCCATCTCTCTGTTTTGTATGTTCTATAGGAATTACGAAACTGAATACTGTTAGTTATCTTGCCTTTTCAAATATTAATTTTTATTTTAAAAAACCCCCAGCAACTCACCCAAAACTTCCCATTGAGATACAAAAAGCCGATTTTTAATATGATGCTTGTATTTGGTTTCTTGCATGAATAATCAGTTGTTAAAAACTGGAAATTTACTAAAACGTTTGTCATGCAACACACAGTAAAAATCAATTTCATATTTCATATTTTAACCTTTAAATGTTCGATTAAACCTTTGAAAGCAAAGTTATTTTCATTGACTGATTTTTAAGTAAAATTTTACTTTTTTGAATTAAATTGTGAAAATTTGAAATAAATCTCAAACATTTTTTTCTTATATTTAGGCATAAAATTATCAGGCTCCCATTCAAAATATTGAGATTAGATATTACTGTAGGAATGCTCAACAAGCAAGATATAATTCAATTTCATTGTTAAGCTTGATTTAAAAAGCTACCTCAAAGCTCACGCGGAGCTAGACAGACATAAGAAGTGAACATAGGGGAAAATACCAAAACCTTGAAATTGTTCCGAGACAATCTTATCTGGACTCCTTCGACCGCAGCGCATCAAAAAACGGCAGGATGTCGGGAATATAAAACCAGAGGTCGGACGAAAACTGTAGGATTCATTGGGAATCAAACCGAAACTATAGACCATATTGAAAGTGAAATTAATTCATGTCATATTAACTTCAGGACAATGCCATCTTCCGGACACTTAATTTCGAAATATAATAATTTTGATACAGGGCTTGAAATAATTGATGGTCCGATAGTCTAGGGCCAGTGAATTGTGGATCTGGGCTAGTGCTTTGTGAAGATTACGTGCAGTTGGGGCTAGTTAATTTAAATATTTATGAATATTTCCAAAAGAGAAGGTTAGTAAATACTCTCTCTCTCTCTCTGTGTGTGTGTGTTCATGTTTTATAGCATGACAAATAATACCATGATTTCACTTTTGTTAAGCTGTACAATGAATAAACACGATGCAGGTAAATTAAAGGATATTTCTAAAAATGAGTTATCTGAAGCTGAGTATACAATCGGCAATACTCGAATAATTATTTACATAAAGGCACAAGCCACACGAGGAGAATGTTTTCACTTCAGCTGGAAATTTCTTAAAATCAAACTTTGCAATGCGTTTGTTAGTCCGATAACTTTACTCTTCCACAAATGACAAAAAAGCTGGATACCACACCAGTTATTTTTTGTTAAGTTTAGTGATAAACATGGATACAGATGATAAGATTAGGACTTTTTGAAACCCAATATTGATGCTACGTGCAGTTTGAATAAGCAAGCTATTAGGCGCAAATCACCAAACTGTTTCATTATTAATTAATATGAAGTTTGGGTCAGTCGTTTTCACATCCTCTGGTCAAAAAGGGTCGGGAAAAAGTTGATAGTCCAAGTGTCCGGTGAATTGCATGGATTATTTCTAGCTCTGTTATATGAAGATTCGAATTGTTTGTGTAAATGTTCTTACAATTGTATATTACTTTTGCGTTCTCACATTTATACATTATTTGATATACTAAATCTATCTATCTATCTATCTATCTATCTATATAATATTGTAAAATGTATTAGACGTGTGAAATCGTTGACTTCCTTTTTCTGAATTTATTTCGAAATTTATAGTACTTCATCTACAGCTCGTGACGACTCAATATGAGTGCAACATTCTCTACGGGACGTTAAAAACAATCAAACAACCAACCAACATAGATAAAGTGCACATAGTCTTTCAGTTTTCAATTTTAATCAAGGCGAATGCACAAGGAATATCAGTGAAGATATTTCGCATTTTAACATCACAGTATGTGCAGATCAACGTCATCTGGATATCTTAATTTATTGAATAGTATATAATTCCGTAATATTTTGTGTGAGTTAGAAAAAACCTAAATGATCCTTTCTTGCACGGAATTCTTGGTGCAGGCTGTACACATATGTCTTATGACGACGTCATGCACACGTCACATGATTCGAACGAAAGTAAATGAGAGTAACGAATGCAACCTAAACGTGGTATTTTGATTTACTTCTATCTTATACAGGCGTTTCATATGTACCAATAGGACCGTGGCTGCTCGCTGTGCTCGCTATAAAGATAAGAACTCTGTATCACAATCGTATGTCAACAGAAGAGTATTCAAAAACCGAACTATATGAAAATTGTGCGTATATCAATTTATTGATTTATTAAAAGCGAAGCATAAAACAGAAGAAAACTACTAATACATGAACAGTTCCAAACTAATTTTCCTTTGAGGAGAGAGACTCCCGGGTGTAGCTCTCAATTCCATGCATGTGTTCTAAAAAGAAATCATTATTTTTATTACTATTATTTTTGTATATTTAGATAGCGCTTTATGCAATCAACAGAGTTACCCAAAAGCGCCTTACGTGTAAACCAAACTAAAACAAAGATAATTATATAAAATATTAAACCACATTATATCAAACATAAACGATACTATAAATAAAGCATCTTGATACAACGTCATTTACAAATTTGAAAAAAAACCAGTTCTGGGATGTTATTCCAGATACACACCTGCCATTGCATTATATTTTTTTTATTATTTTATTCATATCGACTCAGTTATGAGATGATTTGTGATTCAAATTGATAAATCTATACCTAGTTCATTTTCTTAGGAATATATTCCCGTGTTTGTTTGATTGATTGATTGTTGATTGTTTTCCGCCACACTCAACAATTTTTCAGTTATCTGGTGGAGTCCAGTTTTTATAGGTGGAGGAGTGAACCCAGATACAATGTACCCTGGGAGAGACCACCGACCTACTGAAAGTAAACTGACAAACTTTCTCACATATATCGGCGCGAGCGAGAATCGAACCCGCGCCAAACTTTATATTTAAATGTAAATATATTTGACTTCTAAACTGAAATTTAAATTGATGAATAGATTATTGACGGATTATTCAGATATAAACGTCATGGCGGTTTGACCGGTTACCGGGGATGCTTTCTCCTTTCAGGCCTCTAATCCTAATTCTAGTGTGTCCAGAGATCTGTGTTTTCCCTAATCTTATTTTCAGAATTTTTTAATAGGATTTATGAGGTTGATTTAATATATTATCAAACTCAAACCATAAAGGATGGATGCAAGATTCTATGATATATTTGTTACAATATAACCAACTTAATTGCTAATTCTGAAAATTGTGAATCAAACGTCTTCCATGCATCCTTGTAACAATGCACAGTGACAACTACATGTTTATGATGTTGCATGTTTATTATCTTACTACAATGTGAATAGTCTTTTACTCTTCGGGCAATATATTGAAATGATATCTCGCTCAACGTAACTGTTGAGAAACTAGAACCTATTTCGGCCAGACGGCACCTCATAATATCAAACGAAATAGAATTTAAACTGATAAAAACATTTTGGGTTTTGGATCATATGTCCCGCATGGTAATCAAATAAACACATCATATTTCTATTTGAATTAATAACCATACAAGGAAAAGTACCTTAATTTACTATCTACATTCTGCTGCTGGTGAATGGGATGTCCGGGTGACTTCAATGATTCATAATCTGAGGTCACATATCTATAAATATATACTACATTGCAAAACGTCACATATGTATACATCTTCAAATCGTAACATTAAAGAGATCTGTCGAGATTCAAAAACGGAATTATAAAATTCGTCTCATTCACAAATGTTCTATTAGTTATTAGGTATACAGAGGTATATAACAAGGTTGTAAACTCACTGGGCTAGGGGTAACATGATATGATAAAATACTGTCCAGTCCAACCATCAGAGCATTTACATCTTGCACATTTTTTAGGATCTCTGTATTCATCATTCCTGCACATTGACAAAGATAATAACATTCTCTACAGCATGGTATGTAACACTAATAACACTCTCTAATGGATTAATTGATTGTTGTTTTCCGCCACACTCAACAATTTTTCAGTTATCTGGTGGCGTCCAGTTTTTATTGGTGGAGGAGACAATCCAGATACAATGTACCCTGGAAGAGACCACCGACCTTCGGAAAGTAAACTGACAAACTTTCTCACATATATCGGCACGAGCAAGAATCGAACCCATGCCGACTTGAGATTAGAGACCTTGTGATTTTGAGGGCAATCCTTTTAACCACTAGGCCACGGAGCCCCCCCCCCCCCCCCCCTTCTCTCTCTAATGGACCAAATGTCATAGCATTTTGATTTCCATCTTTACTAATGATGAAAAGTTATTTAAAACTGACAGGATGTTATTTTTAATATCACAAGCAATTTCAAGTCAGTTTTCAGTAGAAAATCTTTTCAACGTTAAACATACTTTGACAGTAATAATAGTTGGCGGCTTTGATGTCGTAAAACGATAAACCAATATATTGTCCCATTGTCCGCTCATAATCGGCTTGCTTGGCGATGATTGTTTTGGCAAATGTCTGTAAATATCGTGAATGCGAATGAAAAGAAATGTAAGAAAAGTAAAACAAAACTAAGACTCATGTAACGTATTTTGCTGCTAGATAGCTTTAAAGTATATACATATGTGCATTTCAGCTGTCATTTTTCTTACCGTATTACTGTAGTGCATAATTGATTTCATAGTCATATTTGGTACCGTAGGTTTTAGATGGTTTGATGAAGAAATTAGGGAGTTTTCATTTCTGAATGTTGCCCTTCTTAATGATAACGTACTTATTTCTGTCAGGTCTACTTTGTTCATGATAGAAACCAATAGCATGTCCTATTTCATGAAGAGCAACAAATTCATATTGTTATAGATGAGATAAAAACTGATATTTTAGTAATACCGATATACTGTTTTAGTAATATGATACGAATACCAGTATTGGAAAAAAGAAAATAAGTCTTCGAATTTGACTATAATTTTTTGTAGCAAGGAATCCCTGTTGTGTACAGTTTCATAAAAACAACTTGCATGATGTTATTTGATTTAATAGCAAACTTTAGTTTTAAAGAAGTAATTCAGTTCTGCGACTGTAAAGACAAGTTTTCATCTAATAATTCCTGTTCAAGGAATGGCCATTTGATATACACAACGTTTAGCATTTACATTTGCAGTGAGATGATAAACTATCACTCCCCCTTAGTATATAATGTAACATGATAATTCATGAGCTTTGAAGTTAATGTAGTAATGGGACAGACTATGTACAGTATTGGTTGTTTGTTGTTTTCCGTCACACTCAACAATGTTTTCAGCTGTCTAGCTATCTGGTGGAGTCCATTTTTTATTGGTGGAGGAGAGAACTCAGGTGCAATGTACCCGAGAAGAGACCACCGACCTGTCTATCATGTAAAAGGTCTTGTTTTTAATTGATGTCAACAAATTAAAAAGTCGTAGGTTTTGATGATGATGATTCTGTAAAGTTTTACAATTTTACATTTACTGACAGTTTGGAAATTTTGATTTCACCACTTTTGACATAGTTGTAGCACAATACCGCCTTCACAAAACTTTTTGTGAGGAGTAAATAAGTGAACATTCTAGAACATTTTCTGAATGCTGTAATGTCACTGTCTCTAAGAATTGTGCGTAGTTTTGCATTGCCATAAATATAATCAACATCTCTCACTAAGAGGTATTCTCGAATGCCTTCAAATATATACATACCGGTTTCCAGATCCCCTGAATGTAATTCCTGGTGGCAGATATAGCGATGATTTTTGTTCTTCAAACTGTATGCAAGTTTCCCGTTGCCAAATCCGCATTGCCTTTTATTTTAGCAATGCCGATTTTCACAAGATTTGAACGAAAATATTGATTAAGAAAACAAGCGTCAATTTTCTGATTTTACCACATGTTGATGCATTGATGTATTTCAATTCGTTATATACTTCTATATATGACTATTACATTTTAAAGAATTAGAAAATTAAACAGTATATCGGTATATCTTACCATTCGTTTTTGACGTTTTTATTCGGTATTTTATATGCATTTTCCATTTTCTGAAAGGATTCGTTATGACGTTTCTTTTGTCTATGGTATCCGGAAGCTATACATATATATCAACGCAATAAAAATAAACATCTACCAACAGACTGTCTAAATTGACCACTAGTATATATATCATTATGCTCTTTATCATCTTTGCATGAAATTATACATATACCAAACCCTGTGGGTACCCTGGTTAGATAGGTCCTCAGTACCCTTGCTTGTCGTAAGAGGCGACTAAATGGGGCGGTTCTTCGGATGCCGAGGCCACATGTCACAGCAGGTGTAGCATGATAAAGATTCCTCCCTGCTTAAAGGCCATAAGCGCCGAGCATAGGCCTTCACTAGCAATGATGACGTCTCCATATGAGTGAGGGGCCTCCGTGGCCGAGTGGTTAGAGCATCGGGCTCAAAATTACAAGGCCTCTCACATCTGTCTCCGCGTGTTCGAATCTCGGCCGCGGCGTTATGTGAGTAAGTTTGCCAGTTTGCTTGCGGAAGGTCGGTGGTCTCTTCCCAGGTACATTGTATCTGGGTTCTCTCCCCCACCAACAAAAACTGGACGCCACCAGATAACTGAAAAATTGTTGAGTGTGGCGGAAAGCAATAAATAATCAATCAATCATATGAGTGAAAACTTCTAAAGCGGGACGTAAAAGAATATACAATATATCAATCAATACATATATCAATTGTAAATAGTATATTTCAATGCTTTCGTGATGGACGTCAATTCTCGTCTAACATGTAATGCACTGCTGGGCGGAAAATGTATTGCGAATGTCAATTTTTGCTGATAATTGTTTATAATTACTGTTTTGATAAGTACTAATATTTCAACGGTTGGTACTGATAATTCATATTGGTGATGAGAATTGAAATTTATTGTGGTTTGCATTGTGGGTTCTGATATTTAGTGTAAAGTACTGTGGAAAATAATATTTGTACTGAGAGGTTCTGATAAAAAAAAACACAGTTAAATATCAGCAATTCTCAGCACCAACAGAAATTACCATTACCAACAGTTAAAGTATCAGTAAGTATCAAATCTTATCAGCACCAGCGGTACAGACATTATCAATTATTATCAGTGCAAAATGAAACTCTCAGTACATTTGCCGTTCAGTAGCGATAACAGTCGCTATGTTACCACTGTAACCAATCGTACAATTTTCACGAAGTGGAATTTTAACAATTTACGGTACAATCGGTTTCAATTAACAGCTTATACCCAAATAGCATGTACACTGTGACAACAATCTTATATAAACATATCATGTATAATATTTCTATATCTAATCTATGCATGTTTAATTACATTCATAATTGAGATAATTTGAATTATTCGTAAGTCTAGATTTTAGACACTAAAATAAACAGTTTCAAACAGATTCTCGCTTTTATCTCTCATCACTTAATGTTATTAACTATCAAGTTTAGATTTCGGGATCTGTACTATTGATGTTAACACAGAAGACAGTTATGTTGTTTTGTCAAGGTACGGTTATGATCCAAGAACTTACTAGATGGGCTATTTTGTTGTTATATGTATGTAAGGTTTTAATTCCACATATGCCGATCTACATAGACTGATGTAGATGTGATTTCAAAGATTTGCGTTGGCCAAAAGTTTTATTACTTACAGTTACACTGGTGGCATTGTCATCAAGGTTTAGATACTGTAGATTTCTCTTGTAAAAATCTGCGAGTTCCGCAGCGGATTTCTCATCTAGTTTGATATCCCCTTACATGCTACATCATGAAAAATATAACCTTACTGACAAGTTTAAGCTTCGGATGCAGATTGTGGTAGATTTTAGTCGTTGGAGAATTATGCATATAAACAATATTATGGATATGCCAAAGTAGTTTATGCCACTGAAGTACCTCAAGTAATCCTGGATTCGCTCTGTTAATCATGTCATGAAGCTTAGACAAAGAATCTCCATGGCGTTGTTCTGTTTCAGTGTTCAACAAAGCACGCAAGTTGGAACATTTTGACTTTACGTAAAATTTTAGTTTATCTTAAATATCTTCAAGCGGATGCATTTTCAGCATTTATCAAATGATAAAGAAGGTAAACTAATGGTATTCCAAACGGAAATGTAGGGGGTGCATGTTTTTCATAGTAATCCCCAAGTTCGTCACCACGGGAAAACTAGTTTGGAAATCCCTGTATTATTTAAGTAAAATACATGCAGATCAGGAACATTAGAAAGGAATTAAATTATATCAAATAATAAAATCTTAATATATCGTAGTGTTCATCCACGACATATTACCATGAAATGTCTATCAGTTGGAAAAATCTTAATGCAGTTATATCTGACAAATGTTGTATAGAGCTCAATTATCTGCAATCATCAGAAGTGTAGTGCTGAAAAAGAAGCAATTGTAGCATTTGCCATGTACTGTAATCTACACTAAATGTATAGGGAATTAACGAACAAGCTATAATCTAATTTTGTAAGTAATTACAAATTAAACGGTATGAAATAAAAAAAAGTGGTGGAAAAATGATGTTCTTTTCAGTTTTCGTTTTTATTTGGAATAGTTTCTCTATGACTGGGGGCCTCCGTGGCCGCGTGGTTAGAGCACCGCGCTCAAAATCGCAAGGCCTCTCACCTCTTGTCGGCGCGAGTTCGATTTATACCAGTACTTAAAATACGCATAATTCCTGTTAAAACATATCAATACCGATCGGGGTTGTCTTTTTATCAGAATTCAAAATTATAAAAAAGTAAAATTTAGGATGTAATCGTATGTACATTGCTATATATATACAATCATAATTCGTAATTGTTTGAAATAAATCCAAACAATAATAAAAAATAAAGTCAAAATAAAAACAATATGCTATGTATCGATATTTAAAAACAATCAAATTTGAGATACCTCTGCGTGGTAAACTATCATTAAATGTGTCACTTTGAGTGTGATTTTGAAAGTTTATACTTCATTGTTCATGTAGATTATTATCATTGAGAATTTTTTTTTAACTTTGCACCCCTTGAGTATTCAGATTCAATATATAGGTTTATAGATTAAAATTGAAACGCCAGACAATATTCTGGACATGTGCTTGATAAACTTTACCAACTATAGTAACAGAATAACTGTGGAGGGATTTCATCACTTTTATTAACGTATCATGAAAATATCTTAACACAAAAGCCGAGAATTTATGATGACATATCACACAGCAGATGCAGATTTGTAGCTTTCTGGGAAAATATAGGATAGACCAGAGACCTACAAAACGACGACGAAAATTACCGTCTCAACTTTTTTAATATAAAAATTCCTAGCATATTTCCCTCCACTGTACTTGTGTTCAAACAAAAGTGATTTCGTTTCTTGACCATTCGAAAAGTGGTGTTCAAAATCATCTACAGTGTAGCAGTTTGTTATTATTATAAAAGGTTTCCGCAAACGTTGAATTAAGTGTACAGACACAGGAACTTTTACGGAAAACCCTTTTTCAATGCATATTTAATTACAAACAGACGTTGCATTGCCTCCTTCAAGGTGTTCATGTTCTTCTTCCTCATTTAATTACAGTGCCCGCTGGTCATATCATTACAGGGGACATAAATATTGTACAAAATGAGGATCTTAAGTCCCTGATTTTAAACGGTTCTAAATTCCGAGAACCTCGCTCATTTAGATGGCGACATAATTTCATGGCTATCATGAATTCTGTTGACGAATAGGCCAGACGTTGGACGAAATCTGAGGGAGAAGAACTTGACACTTTGTCTGAGTGGATCAAAAGTATTCGAAAATTGTTAAAATCCCGCATTCACCATTTGATGGGGAAAATACGCAGTTTATCCTTCTGTTTTTCAGAAAGCTGAAGTGACAAATGAGTTACGTAGACTACATGAAACCTTTGTGCTAGTCCCAACGGATAAAGCAAGTAACAACATTGTCTTTGTTTGTAAAAGTTACTATTATAAATGTTTTTTAATGAACTGGTATTTACTGCAACATCTGGGAATCCTATTTATTGATTGATTGATTATATATTGCTTTCCGCCACACTCAACAATTTTTCAGTTATCTGGTGGCGTCCAGTTTTTGTTGGTGGGGGAGAGAACACAGATACAATGTACCTGGGAAGAGACCACCGCCGTGGCCGAGATTCGAACACGCGCCAACAGAGGTGAGAGGCTTTGTGATTTTGAGCCCGATGCTCTAACCACTCGGCCACGGAGGCCCCGGAATCCTATTTATACTCGAAGCAATTTTAAAAAGGATGAAATTCTTGATAATCAACCATACAGATCTACCAACATGTGTTTACATTTTAAATTACAGCGTCGGACAGAATACAACTGATTAAATTTTTTTAAATAGATTTTAAATATAAAATAAAAATTTATGACAACTTTTTTATTTTCAAATGAATGAACAAAATATTTTTAATATTACTCTCTACTTAATATTTTTTAAAAAGGAAATTCAAACTGATAGACAACGAAGGAAATCGAATGCATTGACGTATGAAGCAGCACAATCAACAGATCCTCACTGACCGCTTCATCCTGATGTCGCATAGTAGTATCCTTCATCATATAGAAATACGGTAAGTTTACTCGGACTTTATATATCTAAAGGCTATGTCGAAAAAGAAACCATATTTGCATTTTAAGATAGAGTGGGTCTTTGTTCTTGATCCCTTAGTTTGTAAACTTTAAACCATAGATATGTAAATCATAGTTCAATATTTCTTAACAATGAAATGGAGCGATGGCCCACTCTTTGGGACAAAATGTAACTGAACTTTGCATAAATTAAGCATATACTTGAATAACGATTTTAGTAGGTCAATAACCTTTAAATTCGCATTTATTATGTTACCGTTTTGTCAAATTTATTATTATGTTACATGTATACGATAATTAATTATCATGTTACATATATATGATAAATTGAATAACAAGTGGAACTCTATAGAGAAATTATTTATCTATTGTTCATGGGCAATTGGCACGTCCTATTCGCCCAGATTCTTTATCGTTTTAAGTGCCTCTTTCATATTTGTTTCTATTTTAAGGATAATATTAATAATAATAAATATTATTATTGCTATTATTATACTAATTTATATAGTTCCTTATCTAATAATATAATTACCCTAAAGCGAAACACGTGTAAAGAAAGAACAGTAACTTCATAAAAGGACAAGACATAATATTAAACTGAGGCTAATATATTAATTAAAAGAGAAAAAATGTTTACATTAATACCAATTTACAATTTAAATGGAGGTTTAAAAAGAATATTTTAAGTTTATGCTTAAAAACAGTTGATGATCCAGCGGGATGCAGTTCCACAGGGTACCTTAGGACACATCGAACCGTCTTTCACTATACAGTTTAGCATGAGTGCATGTCTTTAATGATAGTAAATAAATATTATTCAGCAACTACTGTACTTGAAATCCTGTTCTTTATTTATTTAAAATGAACGGCCGACATACAATTATGGATTAATTAGTTTTGGAACGCACTTCGTATGCAAATGGGAGAATGTGATTTCTAACATGATTTTTACAATTTGAAAATATAAGATTGAAATTTTCATTTCCTAGAGAAAAAAAAACACGTATCTGAGATACATTATCCATGTGTATATCAGATGTATTATTCTCATGCTCTCTGTTTGACTCGTAAATTCATTACTTGGCAGATTATTTCGAAATCCATAAGTGTAAACAAAACATCGTCATAATTTGGCACAAAAATCAGCAATTTTATACTGAACGAAATCCGAAAGAAAAATGTCCTTTTAGAATGTAGCACATATTACTTTACCTCAGTGGAATAAGTCGTTAATCTTACTTTCTATAAGTATGTAGATTATATTCTGGAACCATGTGAGCTTTTATTCCCCTCCCCCCAATGATATTGGAATAAAATTTCCAATGTTTCACTAAATGTACCAAGATTTTGTACTAACATTTTATATAATGCATTATATAATCATAATTTAATGTTTCATTACATGTGTATTCGAGAGAAAAAATAATATGTGAAATAAATTCGAAATTAAACTTTCGTTTTCAGTCATTTCTGGTCAAATATATTCGGCAACGATAAGGCCAATTAGAAAATAAAATCCGATAATAAATCAGTTTCTTGCGACATTTGCACTTCACTGGCATGGATGTTTAAAGTGACGACATAGTGTCAAAACGAAACATCTTGACGATGTTAGGTTATGTCGTATCGATTGGTCAGTGATCTGAGGTAAATTAAAACGGGAGGGTTTATATATCATAGTGGACTGAAATTAAAATGTATTCAATTTGCATAATCATGTATGAAAATACGTTAGTGACTCGTTTAAATGTATCAAAGGTGGGGAGGGAGATGGTGTATCATGATTGCTTCATATCCCGAGTTGTCCTAGTGTATCACTATGCGATATTCATGCATGACAATCAATGGACACAAGAAAAAATATTAGCACAATGAGTTAATTCTTGAAATATTCTTCGGGGACAAAAGCATAGAAATATATGTTATTTAATATACAGTGACTAAATGAACATTTGAAAAAAAAATTATTTTATTTATGTATAGCCAAAATGATATATATTTATTATATATTTTTCTAATATTCACAATTTGCCATAATTCAATATAATAAGTGCTTTTAGCACCTTGTATTTGAAAATAAATTATTTTGCATGATAATGAACTGTTGATGAATATTTATTCATATATCAAATGAAAACAACGATATAATCTTGTTTACTCGACGACTTAGAAAAGATCAAAATCACCTAGGAATTCTGTAATCAGTTGTCAAAACATCGTCATATTTTAATGTTAAAGATACGGTCTGTAATATGTAAATAACGAAAAATAACAGTGCTTTAAGATAAAATTCACGATAAAACTAAAAAAAAAAATAATACATTATCTTTTATTGAATCTTATGTATACGTTTGATGTTTTGTGTCACTGAAATAAAAATATGAGGATTTCCTTGTTTTAATATATATATATATATATATATATATATATATATATATATATTTGATGGAAATGATTATCGTTTTTACTCCACTAGGAGTAGGATGACATAAATGTTTGCATTCAACAGATGTATTCTCATGATTTCTAATCCTACTGATCGATTGTTAAGTACACACATTTGCAAAGATATTGTAATTAGATTATACCATCACTCCAGATTGTTAGAATTAGGATTTGTTATGAAGCGGGTTTATTTATCATTTTGTATGTTTGTTCATTCATTCTGTTTTTCCCTTCTTAACTGTTTTTCATTTCAAACTTTCCAGATTTTTCGTATGTCAAAGAACAATTCGCATTTTTTTTTTACAAGGTAATCCATTTATTAGATTTTCTACTGCATGTGTTTATCCTAATCACTTAAACTAATCACACGATCTAAGAGCTCAAATTTTAATGCAAAACGTCTGCATTCACCTCTGGCATTTTTCATGAATTATGACATTTTAATTCTGACGTATTTTGTTTATCATGTCACGTAATAATACTTTAATACGCAGGTTTCGAAATAAGAACTCTTCTCCAAGTAGGAGGTGCATTTAATTGAACCTTCAATGTCTAAGTGGGACATAGGGGACTTGCAGTCAGTGAGGAAAATGATTGAATATCATATTTGCAAGTAATACCCTGGATATGATACGTATGAGTAACGAGATAAGGTGATATAACAAGAATATCATGTATTTGATTACTCCCTGAATACTTATCAATTATCTAGTCTGTATATCAAATAAACTGCTATCAACTAAGGAAAACCGATTTCTAAATCATATCTACGACTGTTGAGACAGCCGATGTAAACCACAATATATGTATTTCGATTCTTAATTTCGATGTTTCAAGATCTTTATCACTGTATTAGTCTAACCAACCTGTTCATCACATAATGGTTTTACTTCGTGTCTATCATACATAGTTTGGGAACTAATTTAGTTCCCAAGTATGTATGATAAATACGAAGTAAAACCGTCATGTGACGAACAGGTCGGTTAGACTAATACAGTGATAAACTCTTAAGTAATGGTTTTCGATTTCATTTGAAAATCCCTAAGTATTTAAGTGTCCAATCGCTATTTTCCTCTTTCATTTTGTTCCACATAATCACTGATACGCTGGTTTCGAGATAAGAGCTCTTCTGTGTAGGAGATGCATTTAGTGGAACTTTGAATGCCGAAGTGGGACATAGTGGTTTTGCAGTCACTGAGGAAGACGATTAAAGCTGCTTCTCTTTCAATATGTAAAGTGTAGAAAATACAAAATACTATCGAAATAAATATTTTACTACAGTGGAAATATTTAAACAATGTCGTATTTGCAAGTAATATCCTGGATATGATACGTATGATTAAGGAAATAACATGATATAATAAGACTTTCATGTATTCAACAACTCCCTGAATACTTATCAATTATCTAGTATGTGTATCAGTGAAACCCGGGTAATGAAACTGCAGTGATGAATATTTGTCCTACTCCCTCAAGTAAACAAAGTGTTTCACGCCTTACTACGCATAAGAGTTCTCCAAAGGGAAACAACTCCGAGGTATCTTGAAACCGGCTTGGATATTTTTTAATTACTTACCCTAAAACACTTTTAAATATAAGTAGACCCCACCAGGAGTTGACTCTTACGGCAAGCAAGAGATACGGAGGACCTCTTCGAACTCAGATCCACACAGTGCCATGCATAGTTGAAAGAAAATTATTGACATCACCGTCACACATACAGTCGACATTTATTTGTTGTTGAATTATGAAACAATTGGGTTTTCTCGGGTTAGATTGTTAAGTTAAATTGATATCGAAATATTTCGTGTTTTACTATCTGTGACAGATTAATGTCATCTGGATATTCAAATGTATTCAACAGTGTAATTCATTATGTTGTTCTTGGGGTGGAAAATCATACATGTCCCGTTATTTAACGCAGTTCAATGGGAAAATGTTGGTATGAGTTGTGCAGATGTGTCACGGCGACGTCTTTGTAACTAGAACGAGAGAAAATTAACGTAAAGCTATGGGGTTTGGGAGTTTCAACTATTTTTCTCTAATACACGTGTTGTCATTAAAGTTCGCTTTGACGGCTCTCAAGGCCGCTCGCTATAACGATAAAGACTGTTTCACCATTGAATTCGACATTCATGTTTCAAAGTAAGTGTATTTTAAAAATAAAAACGGACTGTATGAAAATGTACATATGTTGATTTATTATAAGTAAAACATGCAACAGACAAGAACTTATTAATAAAGTACAAAAATAATTTTGTTCTGAATATAAATATCGTCCAGGTTTAGCTCTCTATTTCATGCATGTGTTCTGAAAAGAAAGCATAATCATTTTATCATAATCATTGTACATGAAAATACAGCGCCATAGATAATCATCAAAATTACCCTAAAGCGCTTTACATGTAAAATAAACTGAAACAAGGAACAATAATTACATATCAAATCACATGACATGAAATATAAACTATATAAAAAGCAAAAAAGGCTAAGATAACGAATAGTACTCAATCTCGTAATTTCTATAGAAAATACAAATACAAATACAAACATGCAGCAGTGAATATACCAGAGTTTGGATTAGGAGCCTAGGAGAAATAAACACCCCCTGTCGACCGGTCAAATCTGCAACGCGCCTTATAATAATAATAATAATAATAATAATAATGATTGGTTTTCATGTAGCGCTTTTCCAGCATATGCTGCTCAAAGCGCTTCACAATACATGATTACCCCCAGCAGACCACATAATGCTCCAGAGGTTTCTCAGTGCAAGCTGACGTTAAGGCGCTAGAGCACTAACATTCTAACAATATCTTTCACTATCTATACCCAGGTACCCCTTTTACACTTGGGTGGAGTGAGGAAATTCGTGAAAAGTTCCTTCACAAGGACATAACGTCGGTCTTATACCTTGATTAGGTAAACGGAGTAATCCGTAGTCAGAATCAGTGTGTCAAGAACGGCCTAACATTTGATATGAAGCACCTCAAACAGCATTTGGCCTAAAGGATGGATGTAATGGCAAACTGGATCTTTATAAGGAACATGGAATTTTGTGAGATGCTGACCTTAGACGGGACTGTAGAAACCAATGTAATATCAACTTGTTTGGCAGTCGCCTGCCTCGATTCAAAACTGATCATATGTAGAACAAGCTCTTACCTATTGAATCAGTTGAGAGATATAAACATCAATTGCAAGTGATTTTGGAACATTGCTACACAGATAAGGGAAGTTGACGGTAAAGCAATTGAAATAATCCCATTTGCCATAAAGGTGAGTATTTCACCAACATATATTTTCAATACAATATTTAAGTACAAAGCAGCTGCGGAAGACTTTGTGGTGCCATTTATTTCCAGTTTACTGGGATATATAACTAAAGCATCTTGATACATTGTCATTTACAGCCCTGAGATGTTATTCCAAATGCATATGTGATACTGTGTTATAGTTTTTCTATTTATTTATATCAGCTTTGTTATGATGTGGTTTTACGTATGTGACCCAAACTTCCAAATCTATACCTACTTCATTTGTCGTATAAATAAATCGTCCTTTTTTGAGTTATGCAAAATATAAATCTTGCTACCGTAGCGATTTCTACAACTGGACATTCACACATTTATCCGAGAGTATTGTATTCCATTAGGCACCATATCTCACATCTGGTTCATGTTCATTTTGTTCTCGCTTTTGAATTATTCAATGGCTTTAAGAGATTGATCACTGTTCATTATCTTCACTTTTTTCATTATACTAGTTCAAATAGAGAAAAGTGTACTTACTCCTCTTCAGATGTATTTATAAAATGCACGGAAACCCTTTCTGCTAAGTCCTGAATGGGTTCTGAAAAGTATCAGCATGTCTCTTCCGGTAGAAATGAATGGACCTTTTGGACGTTTAGAACAACAGAACCTGCAAAGAGACATTAGTTTAAGACTTATAATCATTCTTGCCTTTTCAGAGATTTTGTACGTTGTGTGAAGGACGTAAATGGTTGGTCATTTGTATATTGTTTAACGTCCCGCTTCACTCATACGGAGACGTCATCATTGCCGATGATTTTAAGAAATTTGCCTGAAAGTGAAACAGATATTGTCCACGAACACAAAAATGTATCTATTAATCAATCTCTGTGGTAACGACGGAATGATTTGATAAGCGGTACTTAGAATCATACCTTGGTCCTGTTGCAGAGAGACTTTTGTGGCGAACCTCAACAAAATCCAAACATCGTGCGTGGCATGCAAGTTGAAAACTGAAAGAAAAGAACAGCCTGACGCGTTTCCCTATTGGCGCCTGAAAAAAATAATGCTCTATTAAATTTCACGAGTACACGTATCATAAGAAATTGTTTCACTGAGAAGAAAAAAAAATCATTTCGTTTCATCTTCGGATATGTGTACGGTCTACCAGTATGGATATGTTTTTTTCATATTCCACGAAGATATCGATATTGACAGGTCAATAAGAATGCTTACTTCTCCGAGGCGCCTGATCCAATCTTTGGTGCATCCATGTGCTTATGCTTGCCCAACTTAGAATATTGTTTTCTTTACAGAAGTTATGGGATTTATCACATTTTTCATATTTGTACCATTGTAACAGTGTACAATGGCCAATATGTCTGTGATCATACTACTTTGTGATTGATTATTGACTATTCGGGCAATATATTGAAATAATATTTCGTTGACCGTATCTGTTGAGAAACCATAACTCATTTCGACCAAACGACACTACATAATATTAAAAGAAAGAATTGAAATTGATACAACTGTCCTCGATATATAATTGTCTGGGTTTCGGATGGCATATCCAGCATGGCAAAAAACCAAATGTATATTTCCAATTGCAACAAGAGTTATACAAGATGAATTACCCTGATTCTCCATGTACATTCTGCTGCTGGTGTGTATCCGGGAGTGGAATATCCGGGCGACTTCAGTGAATTATAACTCGACGTAGCAGATCTATACCGATTCCCACACGACGTAGAAACTACATTGCAAATTTTCAAATACGTGTTATATTAGATCGTAAAATTAAGGGGATTTATGAAGATTCAAAAACGGAATTTTAAAATTCCTCTCATTCTTTTGTCTATTAGTTATTACTTGTTTTAAGACATACGACAAAGTTGTAAACTCACGAGGTTTGGAGTAACTTGGTATAGTACAATACTTTCCAGTCCAACCATCCGGACATTTACATCTTGCACAGTTTTTAGGATCTCTGTATCCATCATTCTTGCACTTTGACCAGCTCAATCCCCCTTTGCACCTCTCTACAACATGGTATGCAACAATAATATCATTCCCTACTATAAAAAAAATTCTTTTCAATTGAAGTTAATATCATGCATTTTTGGTTTCCATCTCCACTTATAATAAAAAAAAGATATTTACGTCAAAATAATGGACGAGTGTATTTTTGTTATCAGGAAGATCAAGTCAGTTTTCAGTAGAAAGACTTTTCAAGACGTTAGACATACTTTGACAGTAGTGATAGTTGGCAGCTTTGATGTCGTAAAACGATAAACCAGTTCTTTGTCCCATTGTCCGCTCATAATTGGCTTGCTTGGCGATAATTGTTTTGAAACCCGACTTTTTGGCAAATGCCTGTTAAATATTGTGCATGTGAATAAATAGGAATGTACATGTAACAAAATTAAAACAACAAATACGACGCATTCGATATCAATTTTATTGTTACATGGCTTTAAACTATATTTAGATATCAGCTGTCATTTTTCTTACCGTATTCCTGTAGTGCATAATTGATCCATAGTCATATTTGGTACCGTAGGTTTTAGATGGTTTGATGAAGAAGTTAGGGAGTTTTCCTTTCTGAATGTTGCCCTTCTTAATGATAACGTACTTATTTCTGTCAGGTCTACTTTGTTCATGATAGAAACCAATAGCATGTCCTATTTCATGAAGAGCAATCCCCAACTAAAATTAATATGATTATTCATGATGTAAGAATTGTAGTTTACGAAATGTGATACAGTTACCAGGTTTGAATGAAAAAAAATATATATGCGAATTTGAGTATAAATGTTGCAGATCAGAATTCTTTTAAGGTATAGTATTATAAACACAACTTGCAAAATGTTATTTGATTTGATAGTGAAACTGTAGTTTTAAAGAAGACATTCAGTTTTCACACTGTGAAAACAAGTTATCATCCTATGATTTCTGTTCAGGAAATGGTCATTTCATGTGCACTTGCATTTGGGTTTGCAATGAGATGATAAATATCACTCGCCCTTAGTTTTTGTTGTAACATTTCAATAATTCAAATTCCTGAAGTAATAAAGTGTGGCATTAATATAGTAATTTGATAGACTTTTTACAGTATTATATAGACATAAGATACGATTGTTATATGAAACAATTTCACTCTTACACTCTGACACCCTTTTCCGAGGTTCACGGTGTTTCCAAATAGTCTTTTACCAACGTGGGCCCAACATCTGTAACATAAATAACAGAATATATCTTGTGTTATGGTATGTCTAGTGGTCCGTGTATGCCCATCTCTCTGATTTGTATTTTCTATAGGAATTATGATAACATAATCTGTCTTGGCCTCCAATTTATACACTGTTTCAAAATTCCAAAAACTTACCAAGGTGATATGTTTGATCACGACAATATACGTGAATTAAAATCTACGTAATAACATGTCTATCTATATATGTTTATCTCGCCCAGATAAACGGAGTAAATCCGCAGTCAACATCAGTAAATATGACAAACGAAATTATCACAATTTCCCCATCGTGAACTTCCCTTATCTATGTTACAATATTCCACTGAGATCTGCATATCGTTTTTATATCTTCCAACTGATTCAATAGACAAAAGCTTGTTATGCATGTGATCATTTTTGTTTTGTAAATTGAGGCAGGCTACGGAGAAAGAAGTTAATATTACAGTGGTTTGTACAGTCTCGTCTAAAGTTAGCATTTCGCAAATTCTAGGGTTGTTATAACGATCATGTTTCATAAAATCAGAGATGTAAACACCATATGGGATATATGTATAGACGTGTGGGAAGTTAACAATGAAGATGCTGAACTTATCTCATTTGTCATAAAGTTTTGTAGTTCTTGTGCCATTCACATCACTTTTCAATATCCAAATATTGAGCAGGTGTCTTTTACTTCGAGTTCACCGAGATATATCGAACGAACGTATGAATGAAAATGAGAATTATTAATAGATATGTAAAGTATTCTCGATAAATCTAAATGTCAACTATAGGTTAAAGAAAAATATATTTTCTGATGTAGAAGCTTATGAATAAAGTTCACCTGGAAAGAATACAAAAACTGGACAGCGAATAGTGGAGCACAATTGCTGCTCATGGGAATTTCATCAGACTGTTACCAAAGAGTACTTAAATATTGTCAATGAAGAACACTATAATAATATCAACGTCACACTAATTGTACGTAGAATCAGAATGATGTGTGATGCTTTGCAAATTTTGTGGATGACTGAGCACAAAATAATAATATGCCCTTGTTCTTTCATATTGAAAAAACAGTTGTCTATGTAAAACATCTGGTTTTTAATTATTGTCAGGAATGGTCTTATAAAATGTAGAGCAGTCGTACGTTTTGATGTTGATTTTGAGTAGTTTGTATTAACGTTGTGTGGAAAATGTGCGAATCCATATTTGGTATGCACCATTTCTACGATATATATTGGAACAATACTTGTATTTCTGAAATTTCTCCTTCACAATAGTTTATGACTTAGTAAAAAGTAAAGGTAAGGGCTTTTGTAGAATATTAACTAGATCCTGAAATTTCTCTGTTTGTATGACTTTTGAGTAGTTTTGCAATATCAGAGATATCACTGAAATTGACATCTTTTATCAACAAAGTATTCTGCAATTCCTTCAAATATATACATACTTGGTTCCAGATCCCCTGAACGTAATTCCTGGTGGCAAATATATCAACGATTTATGTTCTTTAAATCGTAAGCAAGTTTCCCTTTGCCAAATCACCATTGCCTTTCTAACCAGTGCTTCTGTTTAAAAGATTCGAACGAAAATATTAATTAAAAAGTCGTCGAATTTCTGATTTTGCCATCTGCAATTATTATATACATCCATATATAAGTATTACATTTAAAACAAAATTAGAAAAATCAAATGATATATCGGTATAGCTTACCATTAGTTTTGGACGTTTTTATCCGGTATTTTATAGGCATTTTCCATTTCCGGAAAGGCTTCTTGATGACCTTCCTTTTGTCTATTGTATCCGGAAGCTACATATATGAGAACACACTAAAATCAGACATTTATCAACATATTGTCTAAAATGACTACTAGTATATGCAAGTTATCACCTTGTTTCCCTATAGTCAGATACACATGTTCAGGTCTTCTTAATCCTTGGTAATTACATAATGCAAAGCAACACATCGTTAAAGTTTATTCTGAATCAAGACTTTAAACTAAAATGGCATAACTTGTATAGTGTTATCTATATGATTGGTTTATACAGAGTAATGGTTTTAATCATTATTATGCACTGAATTAATATGTATGCACAATGGTTTGCTTTTGGGTTTCTGATGTCTACTGATGAATGCTTTAAAATGTACTGTCAGTACTGAGGAGTGCTGATAATAAACCAAAGTAAATATCAGATTTTCTCCTCACCAACAGAAATTGTACCAACAGTAAAAATATCACTAATTTTCAGGACTTATCAGCACCAAAGCTTCGATAACTGTAATTACCAAAAATTAATAGCAAAAATAGCAAAAATCGACAATAGGAGTACATTTTCCGTCCAGTAGTGATAGCCGTCAATATTTTACCACTGTACCAATCTGAAATTTTCGCACTGCATAATTTTGAAAACTTAAAGACAAAAAATATTATATATATTATGTTATCATGTCTCATCTATGCTTGTTTTATTACATCCAAAATTGAGGTAATTTAAATTATTCGTAAATTGCTAAAACATTTTCATAGTTTCTTGCTTTCATCTCTAATCACGGAATGTTATTTGCTATTAGTTTTAGATCTCGGCATCTGTACTTTTGATATTAAATTTGAAGGTGAGGCATCATAGCTTTTAATGTCAAAGCATGACTATGATATATGAGAACCATACTCAACAGGTTCTTTTGTTGTTATATACACCTAAGATTTCAATATCACATATGTTGAACTACATAGACTGATGTAGATTCGATTTCGAAGATTTTGGTTGGCTAAAAGTTTTGTTCCTTACAGTTACACTGGTGGCATTGTCATCAAGGCTTAGATACTGTGGATTTCTCTTGTAAAAATCTACAAGTTCCGCAGCGGACTCTTCGTCTAGTTTGATATCCCCCTCAATCATGGTTTTGTCCTCAAAGCGTCTTTCGGATTCCTTTGAAAATAGTTTAATAAGTTTAATCTGCATATCAAGATATAGATAATTTCCATGAAATTACTTCAATCGGTTTTTCATATTCTAGTCAATTGCACTGATCATTTTACATGCTGCATCATGATAGAAATATAATCTTGTTGATAATTTTCAGCTATGAATGTGAGTTATGCTAAATTTGAATTGTTGGAGAATTATAGATAGACACAGAACTGTGCATATGCCAAGTAATTTATTCCGCTGAAGTACCTCAAGTAATCCTGGATTAGCTCTGTTGATCATGTCATGAAGCTGAGACAAAGAATCTCCATGATGTTCTGCTTCAGAAACATCTTGAATATTTTCATCTTCACTGTCATCTTCTTTATTAGCTTCATCTTGAATGTCAGTGGAATCAATGTCGTCTTCTTTGTCGGAGTCGTCTTGGATATCATCGAAATCATTGTCTTGGTTTAGAGTTGTATCTTCCTGTTGAATATCATTTTGTTCTTCAAGCAGTCCTCGTGAAGTTCCCAGGGCTTCTTTTCTACCTTCATCTCCTTCTAAGGTACTCAGTCTTACAGCGACCAGTAACGCAACAAAGGCAACAAGTCTTAACATTTTGATTTTGAGTTAAAGTTGGTTGAGATTTGTCTTAAATATACTTTCAAGCGGATGCATTTTCAACATTCAAGAAAATTTTCCCCAGTAACTAATTGTCAAATGATGAAAAGGTACACACATGGTTTTCCAAACGGAAATATTGTACATTTTTTAATTCATCATCATGGGAAACCCCCAAATTATTTGAATAAAATATTTGTCGATAAGCAACATGAAACTGAATTGAATTATATCAAATAATAAAATCTTACTGATATATCGCAGTGTTTTCCATGACACATTATCATGTAATTTGTATCAGATTGAACAATCTTAATGTAGTTATATCTTACAAATTATTTATAGAGCTGAATTATCAGCAGTCAGCAAAGGTATAGTATTGCAATATTGTTTAGCGATTACGATGAAAAAGAAATAATTGGTGCTATTGGAATATATTTTAATCTATACTAAATACATATGAAATTATCAAACAAAGCTATCAGCTAATTTTATTAGTAATTACTAATTAAAATGTATGAAATAAAAACGGTGGTGCAAAAATGCGCCATTTTTCAGTTTTCACTTGGCGTAAATTCTCTCTGACTGACTATAGAGATACCAATAGTTAGAATATACATTATTCTTTTAAAAAGAATAATCCTCAGCAGGATTGCCTTTTAATCAGAATGTTAAAATCATAAAAATTAACATTGAGGGCGTATTCGTATGTACATTGGCCAAATATCTACAATCGTAATTTTGAATTGTTCCAAATAAATGATGAAATTCATATTATACACGCAAAGCTCAGCCTCTAATGAAATATTTTTAAAATGTGATGGAACTCTCAAATTAAGTCATGCCATATTTTTTATTTATTGATAATGATCATTTTCATTCATATGTCGATTCGATATATCCCAGTGAACTTAAAATAAACGAAACTTCAGAGTGTTCCACATCCGCTTCGTCCTTAGATATTTTGCTTAAAATTGATACTGGCGGCAAACTAACAATTCAACTTTATGACAAACGGGATGATTTCAATTTCTCCATCGTCAACATTCTGGCAATATTTCATCATCACGTGCATATGGTGTTAATATCCCCCACTTGATCGATACGTAAGAGCTTGTTCAAAATAGGATCAGTTTTTAAATCGAAGCAGGCTACTGACTAAGAAGTTGATGTTACAGGCGTTTATACAGTTTCGTCTAATGTCAGCATTTCGCACATTTTATGGTCGTTATAACGATCTAGTTTGCCAGTACAATTTTCTATTAGGTCAAATGTTGTCTGAAGTGTTTTATATCAATTGTTGGGTCATTCGTGGTACACTGATTCTGACTAGGGATTACCCCGTAAACCTGATCGGGATGTAGGGCTCACAGTGGATGTTACCGGTCGACAGGGGATGCTTACTTCTCCTAGGCACCTGATCATATCTCTGGTATGACCAGGGGTCAGTGTTTGCCCATCTCTCTGATTTGTATTTGGTACAGGAATTAGGAGATTGCATACTGTTAGTTGTCTTATCTTTTCCATATGATACATTGAATTAAAAGTAGAACTCGAGAGAAATTTATATTGATTATTTATCAGGTGTTCATGGGCAATTGGTACGTGTTATTCCCCCCAGACACTTTATCATTTTTCTTTTTTCCTCACTATTTCCATCTTAATGTACGAGTAAACAAGTACTTCAATGCATAGACTTACAAAAACACGCATACACACAATAGGTACACGGAAAATAGTTCGATATATCCATAGTCATTTTGTAGTTATATGAATAAATGATCAGAAATTTATTTATATTTCTACCTTAATTGTATTCCCAATTAAAAACCTCAGTTTCATCAATACAGTTAATGAAGTATCACCTCTCCTTATGGTTGACGAAATGTATGCCTACATCGAGGACGTTGCTTTTAGCAAAGCCCTGCTATTCAAAAAGATCACCTCTTTGGAGAGTTTAAGTCTACCTCTGCATACAATCGAAACAATGAAAATACCTTCCATTCCTACACAGCATTACACTCTTAAATTCGGAGCATTCAGACTGAAATGATTGTTAAATATTTTTAAATATTGTTAAATATTTTTAAGACCTATTGAAACGATACGTATTTTAGGTTGAAATAGATGTGGTTGATATTATACTACTTATTACAATGAATCTCTGTGACTGAAAATGTCAGTCAAATTATAAAGCAGCTAATTACTTTTGTTGGTTATTTTTTTGTGTAAATCAACCTTATCCAATAAAAACTGTACTTGGCATCCTGTTCTTTATTTAAAATGATTGGTCGATATGTAATTACGAATTCATTCGTTCTGAATGGCACATATTCTGATGGAAATGGAAGAATGTGATTTCAAACCTAATTTTTGTAATTTGAAAAATAACATTGATATTTTTCTATTTCGTAAGAAATAATTAAAAAAATGTCAATTTGATTTCATAAAACAAAAACCCACGTAATTGATATACATTATCCATAATATGTAATGTCAGATTTGTCGTTATTATGACGTCAGTTTTCTCCGCAAATGTATTACCTGTTACATTACTTCGAAGTGCATAAGAATAAATAAAACATCGTTATAATTTTCTGACAAAACTCTGTAATTTTACACTGAAGAAAATCCGAAGGAAAAGTGTCCTTTTAGAATGTATCGCATCACTTCAGCTCTAAAGTACGTGATTCAGTCCTACTTTCTTTGGATACAAAGATCATGAACGTGTGGGCTTTTATTTTCCTCAATGAGTTTAAAATAAAATTTGCAAAGTTTCAGTAAATTTACCAACATTTTTTACTAATATTTTAAATGATGCTCTTTCGTATCATAATTTAATATTGCACTACATGTGTACTCAAGAAAAAAAAATAATATATGACATCAATAGGAAATTAAACTGTCGTTTTTTGAGTCCTTTCATGTTAGATGTCTAGGGCAACGATACGACGAATTCGAACAAAAATTATTCATAAAATAAATCAATTTCTTGCGACATCTGCAATTCACTAACACGGATATTTAAACTGAATCTATAGTGTCAAATCAAACCTACTTGACGGTATTAGATAAAAACATCGTTTGATTGTTGACCTTTGGTAAATAAAAGAAGGGTATATATCATTGTATAGACATATCAAAATGTATTCAATTTGGATAATCATATATGAGGATATATTAGCAACTCATATAGATACATCCAACGCCGGAACGAAAATGTGTGTCTTGTCTGATAATAACCAAAGGCGTTTTAATATATTTCTATGTGATAACCATGCATGACAACCAATGGACAGGAGAACAGAATTTAACTCACTGAATAATTTAAAGCTAGATATATTCTTCGAGGTGAAATCAAAGAAATATATGATGTATAGTGATTAGATCAACATCTGAAAAGATATACCCCACGTCCTTTCTTGGATTTATATTATTTACGTATAGAAAAATATTTTATTTATTACAATTTATTGTATTTTTCTAATTATGATAATGTATTATTCAAAAATTGCCATAGTCGAATACAATAAGTACATTGAGCATCTTATATTCTATGAGATCCCATTGCATGATAATAAAGTGTTGATGAGTGTTTATATATGCATGAGATGAAAATAAGGGTATAATGGCGTTTCCTCACGGATTTGGAAAAAGATTAAATCAACTGTAATCAATTGACAACACAAAATCATGTTTTAATGTTAGGGATAAGATCTGTAAATGTAAATAAAGAAAAAACTGTTCACCGCTTTAAGGTAAAATTCACCATGAAAAGATACGAGGGATGTCCCAAAAATAACGACAATTGGCTGTTTTCACCCGCATTTATCAATTTTGGTCCTTTTATTCGTCCCTGCCCTTCAAAGTACTCACCCGTGACCTGGATACACTTTTTAGCCGATCAATCCACTTCTGGAAACATTTTAATACTCCTCAATAGGGATACGCATCATATACTGATAAATTGAAGACCCAAGGGCATTTCGTGATTTGTATCTTTTTCCAGATAGATCGAATTTAAGTTTGGGGAACAGAAAGACGTCCCACAGGGGCTAAAAGCGGAGAAAACGGGGTGTGTAGAAGGATAGTAACGTTTTCCTCCTTCAAATACTCGGTCACGATGCGTGTTTTCTGTGCAGGCACATACATTGTCGTGCAAAAGTCGGAGATACTTCATACCCGGTTGGAGCTACGACTTTGCTAATATTTCTTCAGTTTTGTAATAACATTTTTTTTTATAAAAGTTACCTGTGACTGTTTTGCTCTTTGACACAGGAATTTGCATGATAGGGCCTTCATTATCAAAGAATGTAACATATAAAACTTTCACGGTTCGTAATCTGTTAGCAACACTAGGAAGTTTTGCATTTTCTGATGCTAAGTCAGTAAAATTGTGAACATAATTTTTTCTTTCGCTACGGTTCAGTTATAAATCTAAATTGTCAATGTGATATCAGTAAGATATTTACACGATTTTCACGCGAAGAAGGTGAAATGACATTATTTGTGGAACATCTCTAGTAACTAACAGCATTCAATCTCGTAATTTCTGTAGAATATACAATCACAGAGATGGGTAAACACGGACTCCTGGTCATACAAGAGGTGGCATCATGTGCCTTGGACGCAGGATATATCATCCCCTGACGACTGGACACACCCCTCGTGAGCCCTACATCCCCATCAGGTTTACGCAGCATTCCATAGTCAGGATCAGTGTACTACGAAGGGCCTAACAATTGGTATGAATCTGGTCATACAAACTCTGACCTACTGGCAAACTAGATCATTATAACGACCATAAAATTAGCAAAAATGCTGATTTTAGACGAAACTGTAGAAAACATTGTAACATCTACTTCTTTGTCAGTAGCCTACCTCGATTTAAAAACTGACCATATACAGAACAAACATTTGCGTATCGAGTCAGTTGGCAGACATAAACACCATATGCAGGTGATGATAGAATACTGCCACATACATAAGGGACATCCGCGAGAGAGAATTTGAAATCATCCCGTTTGTCATAAATTTAAGTTGTTAGTTTGCTGCCAACACCTATTTCCGGTAAAATATCTAAGCAGCAAGCAGATGTGGAAGACTCTATGGTGCCTTTTATTTCAAGTTCACTGGGATATATCAAATCGACATATGAATGAACGTGGTTATTACTAATAAATAAAATGTCGTTGGTATCTAAATTTCGAATTGATGGCCACGGCAAAATATTTTGTTTTCTTATGTAGAAGCTTTTGAATGAATTCTGCTTCATAAGAATATAAAAACAGGTCGGCTAACAAAGGGACACAATTCGTGATAATTGAATTTCCAATAAATTGCTGGAAGACCTGATCACCACAGACTACGAAAAAAAATGCCAATGAGGAACTCTAGTATATTTTCAATATCAACTTCAGAGTACTTGTTCTTTACAAGTTTTAAGAATCCAGATTTGATTTACACCACTTCTGTCATATGTAGTGGTAGGATACGTTTAAATTTTCAAGGTGATATTGCCATGAGGAGCAAAGATAGGGGCTTGGTAGAACATTTACTGGATCCAGCAATGTATCTTTGTAAAGGTTTTTGTGGAATTTGGGGATCTAGTATCGATACGGTAACTCATATTCATCCGCTTCTTTGACTGTGATATTAAATGTATTTAACACGGAAGCATGATTTTGATGAATTTCAAAATTTTATAAAAGTAAATCAATAAAACATAGTTTTTTTATGAAGTATTATGCATACCGTACGTTTGATGTTTGTATCATTGCAATAAAATTGTGATGATTTCCTTGTTTTACAATTATACATATTTGATGGAGATGATTATCGCTTCTACTTCAATAGGGGCAGGGTGATACATTTTTTGTATTCAACAAAAGTTTTCTCATGCAATCCTACTGATCGATTGTGAAGTATACACAAGTGCATTGGATATTGTAATTACACCATACCACCGTTGTATTTGATTTGAGAAAAAAAAATGTAAGGGTTTTTTTTTAAATATAAGTCATAAATAGTACAAATTTTGATGCACCAGATGCATATTGCGACAAATAATGTCTTCTTCAGTGATGCTCAAGTCGAAAATGTTGGAAATCCGAAATAAAAACAAATTTGGAAGAGCAGAATGAACAAAATATACCAAATAGTGGAGCCAAATCCGGCAAGGATCAGAGCTATGCATGAGAGAGATAATCATTAATTTTGAAATGAATTTCTTAATTCGATCACAGCAATATTTTTTATCCGTACATTCATGCTAGCACCGAATTACTTAGCTACTGTGCTGGTGAAACCCTCGGGGACTAATCGTCCACTAGCAGAGGCATCGACCCAGTTGTATTAAGATCAAGATATGTTCATTCATTCATGATATTTCCTTCTTAAGTTTTTTTTTGTTTCAAACCTTTGTTTTGTAATATTTTTACATTAAAACAGAAGTTTCTTCATGATGACAGGTGACATAGACTTTTCCATATGTTCGATGTTTCGACAGGATGACATAACGCCTGTCTAGCTGCCACTATTTCACAGCAATGTCCTTTACGAACTGTCTAGAAAGATCAGTCTAAATACAAAATGCATTATGTGATTTTAAGCTCTCTTTGACAAACTGATGAGTTTAAGCATTTTTTAGCTTTAAATGTTAGACTTCAGGACATTCCTTTCGCTTATCGATTGAGATTTCATTAATGTAGACTTTTGGGATATTTACGTCCGATTTGTAATAATTTTGTGTGTGTGGATTCTTGTACAGTTTCAGTAAATTAGTATTCTTATTTGTTATTTTTTCTTTCAATAATTGTAAATAAATCTTGATAATTTTATATTGACTCTTTTTGAATTCTGCTCGTTATCAATGGCAATTCTAACCCATACGACCTTCTAGACGTTTTCATATGTCAAAGAGCAGTTGGTAATTGTTTGATACATTAATCCATTATATTAAGTTTGCTATTGCATTTGTCTTTCCTAATCACACACACACACACACACACACACACACACACACACACAAATTGGAATGATTCCATTCAACTACTTTGATCCATAGCCAAAGTAAACCTATTAAAGTAAAATAATTATTCAAAATATTTGCTATGTTGCATGAATAATGTCATTTTAATTCAAAAGTTTTATTTTGTATCATATTTCGTAATATAACTTTATCTGGACCTGCGTTTATGTTATAAACAATGAAAGATAATAGGATTCAACCTAGAATTAAAACAAGCAATTAAAATGTATATTCATCTAGTACATTGTAAAATAGAGCACGACATACAGCTAGCTATCTAAGTTTCTAGTTTGATGTATAAATAAAACAACCAAAGAACATCAATCAATACAACACACGTGATCTGGGTTATCCATAGTCCTAGCATCTTAAACATGATTCGCAAGTTTATCCCCTAGAACAACTACACAGCAGAAAAGAGTACGGATAATTCTAAAAGCGTTATCCATTGCATTTGTCCTAAATGTATTTTATGTTTTTCTGTCGTTCTTCAGGACTCGGTTATAGCTTTCTATGAAAAAGCTAAGATAATGAACAGAACTTAATCTCGAAATCCGCTGCAGATACAGTGTGCCACGAACGGTGTAACAGTTGGTATAGAACATGTCAGACAGCAAATGATCTACTGGACGGTTGTACTGGTAAACTACATCGTTATGACGACTATAGACATTGCGAAATGCTGACTTTAGATAAGACTATATAAATCCTTGCAACATCAACTTTGTGAGTTGCGAGTTGCCTGCCTTGATTACAATACTGATCATACGTAGAACAAGGTCTTACGCATTCTAATGACAAGCAAGCTACAATGGTTTCTACAGTATCGTCTAAAGTTAGCATTTCGTAAAATCTGTGGATGTTAGAATGATTTATTTTTGCAATTACAACCAACCTCCCATTAGCTGTCTGACGAGTTTCATACTAATTGTTAGACCGTTCTAGGCACTGATTCTAACTGCAGTTCACTACATTTACCTGATCACGATATGGGACTCACATTGGGTGCTACCGCTCGATAGGGAATGCTTACTCCTTCTAGACAACTGATCCCACTTCTGGTATGTCCCGGGGTCCGTTTTTGCCAATATATCTGAATTCTATTTTCCATAGGAATTACAAGATTGAGTACCTTTCCTTATCTTAGCCTTTTGATTTCAAATTGTGAAATGCATTGCTATAAAATCAAAAAAATCCATTATAACGAATTTGATCAGTTATAAAGAATGTATTATTTCATATTAAAATATGTTTTGATAGATCCTAAAAGGCCTAACTACTATAGAAAGTGCAGTATACTGACTTTATGCGAGATTCATGAAGCATGAAGTTCTTTGATTCACAAGAGTAAAAAACAAGATCATCCACAGAGCATGGAAAAAATGAGTTAAGAAATATATGCACAGTATGATGGTGACATAGATATGGGAAGTTGATCAAGGAGAAGATGAAGTCATCGTGTTTGTCAAAAATGTGATTTGTTAGTTTGTCGTTAATGTCAATGTTCAGTACAAATTTAAAGCAGATGTGAAAGACTCTGTGGTGAAACTTTCTTCGAGTTCACTGCGAACTATTGAATAGACATGGGTAGAGTTGAACGTTGTGAATATAGCTTAGCTTAGAAATACAGCAACATATTTCTATAATCTGTGCCCTGTATTCCTACAGGATGTTAGAAGGTGCAATCTCTCAAACCCGATGTAGATATTGCCAGTAAGGAGTACTTGCCTCTGATCAATATCAACTTAGGAGTACGAATGCGTAGAAACAAAATAGTGTTGAACAAAGTATATGTTGAGGTGACTCGGTACAAGATATGAATATTTTCAACTCCATTATTATGGGATGTAAAAATGGATAATTGCCTACATATTCAAATTATATTACGTACTCAATCGTAACTTTTTTTGTTTTCAAAAAAAGTCTTCATTGTTAAGTAAAATCAAGCACTATATGTGTTTTCGTGAAAAACGGTACGTCTTAGATATGTCTATTTCAACACAAATAATTGAAATTCTAAATGTATCCGTTGAAAATAATCCACACACACACACACACACACACACATATATATATATATATATATATATATATATATATATATATATCTGAATGAGATTTCGTATTGACATCATGGATCTTGAAATGTTAGTCATGCATGGTTTATTATTTGCCTATATATTGTTAAATGTCCTGCTTAAGAATGTTTTCACTCTTTAAGTATTGTAAAATTCAGGCCTATACTCAGAGCTTACGGACTTCGAATAGGGTGAAATTGTCATCGTGCCACAGCTGCTGTGACACGTGACCTCGATTTTTCAGGTGCCGTCCGAATGACCGCGCATTCAGTGGATTCGTACCCGAATCCGGACCCCCATAAGATTATGAATGGTCGCAAGAAAATATTGACATCAGTGTCAAACATATCGGTTTTTTTTTTATTATTGAATAATGAAACAATTGGGTTTTCTCTGGAAATAGAAAATTAAGTTGATATCGAAATATATCGCGTTTTACTATCACAGTCTGTGACAGATTGATGTTATCTGGTGATTCAAATTCATTTAACAGTGTCATTCCATAATGTTATTCTTAGCAACGACGCAATTCACTGGAAAAATGTTGGTACGAATTGTTCATATTTGTTAAGACATCTTCGTAAGTAACTTGACTAGAACGAGAGAAAAGGAAAGTAAAGAATGTAGCCCAATACACGATTTTAAACCATTTCTCCCGTATACACGTGTAGCTATGACAGCTCCCTGAGCCCATTATAAAGATAAGGACTGTTTCACCAACGAATTCGACATCCATGTTTCAAATTAATTGTCTTTTAAAAACACTATATGCAAATGTACTTATAATGATTTATTCAAAATGAAACATACGACAGAAAAGACTATTAATACAGTACAATAAATTCAGTTCTGAATATTAATGCCGTCTAGGTTTAGCTCTCTATTCCTTGCATGTGTTCTGAAAAGAAAGGATTGTTATTCTATTATCATTATTGTGCATTTATAGAATGCTTAATTTAATCATTAAAATTACCCTAAAACGCATCATTTAAAAAATAAACTACAATAATAATAAAAACAATAACCAAATAAAATATCAATTCATTACATTAAATATAAATAATATAATAAATCAAAAGGACAAGTATGACGAACAGTACTCAATCTTATAATTCCTGTAGAAAATACAAATCCGAGAGATGGGCAAACATAGACCCCTGAACATAGCAGAGGTGGGATCAGGTTCCTAGGAGGATTAAGCATCCCCTGTAGACCAGTTACATCCACTTGAGACTTATACGTTGATCAAGTGAATGGAGTAATCCACAGTCCGAATCAGTGTGCCAAGAACGACTTAACTATTGGTATGAAACACGTCAGAAAGCATTTGACCTAATGGAAGGTTATACTGGCAAACTAAATTGTAATAACCACCATTGAATTTGTGAAATGCTAGCTTTAGAGGAGACTGCAGAAACCTTTGTAACATCATATTTTTTGTCCCTCGCCTGCCTCGATTTAGAAATTGATAATACACAGAACAGGCTCTTGCGCATCGAATCAGTTGAGAAAAATAACACCATATGCAGGTGAAATGGGAATATTTCTACATAGAGTAGGGAAGTTGACAATAAAGACATTGAAAACATCTCGTTTGCCATGAAGCTGAGTTGTTAGTTTCCCGTCAGTATTTATTTTCAATAAGATATCTAAGTACGAAGCAGATGTGGAAAACTATGTGGTGTTCTTTATTCCACGTTCGCTGGGATATATCGATTCGACATATCAATGAAAATGATCATTGTTAATAGATAAAACATCGTGGGTAGATCAAATTTCAAATCGAAGGCCACAGCAAGGTATTTTTTCGTCTCGTGTAGAAGGTTTTGAATGAATTATGCCTCATAGGAATATAAAAAAAGGTCAGGTAATAAAGGTGTACAATTTTTGCCCATGGCATTTCCGACAAACTGTTGGAACTCTAGCATCTTTTTAATTTGAACTTAAGAGTAATTGTGCGTGGAGTCAGAGTGATGTTTAACAAGGGTTTTTTTTTTATGATTGATCACTAGATTTTAATGATTGTTTTTAACTATTTTTGCTGAAGAAATCACAGACTATGATGCCCAAAACTCTAGTCGGTAATTTTTCGTGATGTATGGTCATGTAACGTATTCTAAAATCAGACTTTTTAATGTTATTGACTTGAGAAAAGTTTTGCGATTTGAACTTTACTAAACGTTCTTCAAAATTGTTTAGAATTCACATTTGATTTACTCTAACTCTGGCATAAGTAGTGACACGGTTCGTTTGAAGTTTCTGCTTCACTGCAGCTAAAATATTGGTGAGGAACAAAGACAGTGGTTTGGTAGAACATTCACTGGATCCTAATCAAGAAAGACGGATTATAGCGGGTAGCGATGGTGACCTATTTCACCAAGTCACCATATCTCACCTCTGGTCCATGTTCGTATTGTTCTCGAATTTGAATTATTTATATCTTTTAAGAGATTGATCACTGTTCATTATCTTCACATTTTCATTATACTAGTTCAAATAGAGAAAAGTGTACTTACTCCTTTTCAGATGTATTTATAAAATGCACGGAAACCTTTTTTGCTAAGTCCTGAATGGGTTCTGAAAAGGATCAGCATGTATCTTCCGGTAGAAATGAATGAACCCTTTGGACGTTTAGAACAACAGAACCTGTAAATAAACATTAGTTCAGTTAGATGTATGTCGTGAAATGTCCCGTACGTGAAGTGTTCACTCATATGGAGACGTCGCCATTCAAGGTGAAGGGCTACGAAAGTGAGACCTATGCTCGGCGCTGACGGCCCTTCAGCAATGGGGGATCGTTATCGTTCCACACCGGCTGCAACACGGGGCCTCGGTATTTGCTACCTCATTTAGGTCTCCCCATCTAGTCGCTTCTTTCGACAGGCAAGGAATGCTGGGGACCTATTCTAACCCGGATTCACTTGGGACATGAATGAGTCAAAAAGATTAAATGAATCGTATGTTAATTTTCTACCCTTTTTTCTTCCCTGATAAAGTATGTCATGAACCACGGAATAATGTGGATAGATCAAGTAAATCACTGGATTCCTAATGGTTAAAAGAAATTGGGGATCAACTTGAGAAAAGTGAAGTGGTATGTGCACATCTCGGTATCAGTTTGCAAGAAAATATTTAAAAAATACTACAGCAATTCAATATTCATTTACCAATATCACATTCAAATTAAACTAACTTCAGTTTCTTAATTATGTTATAGGAGAATATAAATTCTCTCAATACAAAAGCTTCTATGCTATTTAAAAATAAAGCATACTGATGAAAACTACAAAAATATGAAAATTGTCAGACAGTAAAAAAAAAAATATTGTCCATGAAGGATACAAGAATGTATCTATGTGATAGTGAGGCAATGATTTGATAAGCCGTATTTCGGATCATACCTCGGTCCTGTTACAGAGAGACTTTTGTGGCGAACCTCAACAAAATCCAAACATCGTGCGTTACATGCAAGTTGAAAATTGGAGGAAAAGAACAGCCTGACACGTTTCCCAATTGGCGCCTGAAAAAAAAATTCTCTATTTAATTTCTTGAGTACACGTATGGAAAAATATTTTTACATAGACCAGAAAAAAAATATCATTTCCTTTCATCCTCTGATATGTATATATCTCGATCTACCAGTACGAATATAATTTTCATATTCCACGAAAAAAAATAAATCTTGACCGGTGAGCAGGGGTGATTAATTCCCAAATTCACCTGATCCCATCTTGGGCGTGTTCAGGTGCCTTGTGTTTACCCTACTCAAAATTAAGTAATCTTTATAGATGTTATGAAAAAATTCCACTTTAATATTCATATTCGTAACCTTGAAATAATGTACAGAAACTTCAACGTGTCTTTGATCCTACTATTATGATATTGATTATATACCGTTCGGGCAAAATATACCAGAATAATATCTCGTTGACCGTATCTATTTAAGCATTGAATTCATATTTTGGGATGTCTTCGGCTCTATAACACACCTGGCCGTGCCGACAAATTGAATACCGCGCGTTAGCGCCATTCAGAATCGGTGTGTGTCGTAAACGGAAGAGCCGATAATCAGCTGACATACATCACTACTGAAAAGTATAGTTCTTGTAAATAACAATAACAAAAAACAATCTGTGTCGGAAAACAGTTCAAGAATGTCCATATCCTCAAAATTTAAATTAAAATTTGGTTGGAGTTCATCCTTTTTGACTTTATGTATATTTCTATTTGTTTACATTTAGCAGACTACATCTACATATGTAGTTCGAGTTGTGTATTCATACGCCGTGATTAGGTTTTGAGTGTGTTATAGGAATTTGAATGTTTTGGTTTTCCAATGCATTTCTTTGGTGAAAAATACACTGAATGTAAATATTCAGCAATCAACAATCATTTCGCCCAGACGACACTTCGTAATATTGAAGAAAGATAATTTAGATTGATGAAACTGTCCCCCATCAAAATAACCGTCTGAGTTTTGGATCATATATCGAGCCTGGTAATGAACCAAAAGCATATATTCGGATTGGAATAAGGTTCATATAAGGAAAATTACTCTGATTCTCCATGTACATTCTGCTGCTGGTGTGTATCCCGGAATGGAATATCCGGGCGACTTCAGTGACTTATAACTCGACTTCGCAGATCTATACCGATTCCCACACGACGTAGAAACTACATTGCAAAAAGTAAATACGTGTTATATCAAATCGTAAAATTAGGGAGATTTATGGAGATTCAAAAACGGAATTGTAAAATTCTTCTCATTCACAGATTATCAAGTTATTAGTTGTTTTAAGACAATTAAGGTTGTAAACTCACGAGGCTTGGAATAACTTGGATAAGTACAATACTTTCCAGTCCAACCATCCGGGCATTTACATCTTGCACAGTTTTTAGGATCTCTGTATCCATCATTCTTACACTTTGACCAGCTCAATCCCCCTTTGCACCTCTCTACAATATGGTATGCAACAATAATATCATTCTCTACTGGAAAAAGGTATTTGCAACTGGGGCTAATAGCATGTCCGTTTGGTTTCTATCTTCACTTATGCTGAAAAGTTAGTTATTTAATGTCATTTTGATATCGTTAGCAATATATATCCATTTTTTCGGTAGAGAGGATTTTCAACGTTAAACATACTTTGACAGTAGTGGTAGTTGGCAGCTTTGATGTCGTAAAACGATAAACCAATATATTGTCCCATTGTCCGCTCGTAATTGGGTTGCTTGGCGATGATTGTTTTCAAACCAGGCTTTTTGGCAAATGCCTGTTAAATATTGTGCATGTGAATAAATAGGAATGTAAATGTATCAAACGTAAAACAACAAATAGGATGCATGCCATATCAATTTCAATGCTACATGGCTTTAAATTGTATATGCATATCAGCTGTCGTTTTTCTTACCTTATTACTGTAGTGCATAATTGATCCATAGTCATATTTGGTACCGTAGGTTTTAGATGGTTTGATGAAGAAATTAGGGAGTTTTCCTTTCTGAATGTTGCCTTTCTTAATGATAACGTACTTATTTCTGTCAGGTCTACTTTGTTCATGATAGAAACCAATAGCATGTCCTATTTCATGAAGAGCAATCGCCAACTAAAATTAATATGATTATTCATGATGTAAGAATTGTAGTTTACGAAAGTGATACAGTTACCAGTTTGATATGATAGTGCATAATTTATAAATGATATACTCTAATGGGATGATATGAATTAATTTCACTTACACTCTGACAGCCCTTTCCAAGGTTTACTGTGTTTCCAAGTAATCTTTTACCAACATGGGCCCAACATCTGTAACATAAACCACCAGATCTATCTTTAGTTCTAATTTCTACAGTGTTTCAAAATTCCTAAACTTACCAAGGTTATATTTTTTTATACCGATACACGTAGGTAAATTAAATTTTACTTGGGAATATGATTATCTATATCTGTTTATTTTGACCTGGTAAATCGACTATGTAATAAACGGTCGAATAATTGTTATGAAATAAGTAGGACAGTGTTCAACCTGATTACCAAAGGCTACGTAAGTGTTGTTAATGAAGAACTCTAGCATGTTACCAATCTACAGAGGTGCATAAATTTAAAATAATGTACAATGCTTCACAAAGTATTTTTTTGAGATACCAAAACGCCAAATATGAATATTTCCACGTTTCATATTTACTTGAAAAAAAACGCCAGCTCTCTATGATATAAAAAAAATTCTGGTCTTTAATTATCGTTTGAAACAGTCGTTTACAATTTTGATGATGATGACACTCGAGAAGTTTTGTGAATTCACATTTACTAAAGCTTCGTTAGATATTTTGAGATTCATATTTGATTTGCACCATTTTGACATAATCTGTGGCACAGTACCTCTAAAGTATGTACATATTTTGTGACGAGTAAAGGCATGAGCTTTGTAGAATATTTGTAGAATATACAATTTAAAATGTATCGCTGTAAGGATTTTGAGTAGCTATGCACTGATATAGATATCACTGAAATCAACATTTCTAATAAAAACAATAATCTGGAATTCTGTCAAAAATACACACCTGGTTCCAGATCCCCTGAACGTAATTCCTGGTGGCAAAAAAAGCCATGACTTATGTTCTTTAAATCTTAGGCAAGTTTCCCTTTGCCATATCCGCATCGCCCGTTTTACCAGTACCTCTGTTTAAAAGATTCGAACGAAGATATCCATTTTGAAATCGTGTGTTGAATTTCTGATTTTTCCAAACGCGCATACATGAAGGCATTTCCATCCGTTATATACATCCATATTTGAGTATCGCATTTAATAATATTAGAAAAGTAATATATCGATATTTCTTACCATTTGTTTTGGACGTTTTTATCCGGTATTTTATAGGCATTTTCCATTTTCGGAAAGGCTTCTTGATGACCTTCCTTTTGTTTATGGTATCCGGAAGCTACATATATGAGATCACACTAAAATCAGACATTTATCAACATATTGTCTAAAATGACTACTAGTACTACGCACAATCTCACCTTCTTCCCTTACATTCAGAAACACATGTTTAGGGCTTCTTAATCCTTGGTTATTACATGATGTGAAGCAACAGCTCCCGGAAGTTTATGTCGGTTCCAAATTTTCAAATTCATATGATTGGTTGATATGGAGTAATTTCGTTAATCATTGTCATGCTCAAAATTAATAAGAACAATGTTTTTATGCATCATAATGTAACAATGAGAATATATGAATTTTTTTTTAAGTATATCTGTGTACTATGAAGTATAAAAGTCATCGAAAAGTTGAAAGGTTTATATTACCTTAGGAAACATATTTAGATTATGTAACATTTTAATAAGAAACACCAAGACATTACCAAGTGTTGAAAAAAAAACCTAATTGTAAGGAATTCAGTGGGAGATGCCTGTGTGTTTGATTCTAAATTACTATATATATGAGAAACTAATGTTTAATTTCATTATATCCATGAGTTATCATTTATTCATCATTTTATTTTGAAAATATACTGATTGAAAATAATATAAGAAATATATTTCAATGCTCTCATAATGGAACTCAATTCTTTGAAAACATGAAATACAATACTGGACTGTAAAGATACTGCGACTATCGTGTTTTGCTTATAATTGTTTATAATTACTGTTACCATGCCGTTGGTGCTGCTGCGTTTTGATGATTACTGATATTTTTATTGTTGGTACTCATAATTTCGGTTGGTTCTGAGAATTACTAATATTTACTATGGATCGTATCATGGGTTCTGGATATTTAATGATAAGTGCTGAGGACATTATTGTCGGTACTGAGACGTGCTAATAATAAACAACAGCAAATATCAACAATCAGAACTTATCAGCACCAACGGTTCACGAACAGTAATTATCAGTAATTATCAGCACAATGTGATACTTTCAGTAAATTTACCGTTCAGAAGTGTACTTCATGTAATAAGAGAATTGAGTAATGCTGTGAATAGTACTGTTTATACTGAAAAGTGGTGATGATAAACCACAAAAATATCAGCGATCCTCAACACCAGAAGAAATTATCAGTAGTAACAGTGAAGATACCAGTAATTACCAGAACCTATCATCACCAGCAGAAAGATAATGGTAGTTATCAAGCAAAAATGACACTCCCATTACATTAGTGATAATCATCGCTATTTTATCATTGCAACCAATCGTGAAAATTTCGCACCATGGAATTTTGGCAACTTTCAAAACATTTGGTTGCGATTGACAGCATATAATTAAATGGCAGGTAGACTATGACAACAATTTTATACGAAAATAGTATGCATATTATGTTACATAATGCATTATATCTCATATATACATTTTTATTTACATCCAGAATTGAGGTAATTTGAATTATTCGTAAGTCTTGAGTTAAGATGCTAAAGTAATATTTTCTTACAATTTCTGGTTTCATCTCTGATCACGGAATTTCATTTGCTATCAATTTTAGACATCTGCATCTATACTATTGATATTAAAATTGAAAGCAATGCATCATATTTTCTAATGTCAAAGCATGGCTGTAATATATAAGAACCGTACTTGATAGATTCTTTTGTTGTTATGTGCCTAAGATTCCATTACCACATATGCTGACCTACATAGACTAATGTAGATGTGATTTCAAAAATTTCAATTGGCCAAAATTTGGATTACTTACAGTGGCACTGGTGGCATTGTCATCAAGGCTTAGGTACTGTGGATTTCTCTTGTAAAAATCAACAAGTTCCGCAGCGGACTCTTCGTCCAGTTTGATATCCCCCTCTATCATATCTTTCTCCTCAAAATTTCTTTTCGATTCCTTTGAAGATATTTTAATGAATTAACCTTTACATCAAAATATAGATAATTTCACTGAAAATACTTCCATTTTCATATTCAAATAGATTTCCGTTGCTATTTGTACATGCTACATCATGAACAAAGTAATTGTCCTTATAACCTGCAGCTTTCAATACGGGTTATATTAAATTTGAATCTTTCGAGAATTATAGATAGATACAGAATTGGGCAAATATCAAATAATTTATTCCATTGAAGTACCTCAAGTAATCCTGGATTAGCTCTGTTGATCATGTCATGAAGCTGAGACAAAGAATCTCCATGATGTTGTTCTGTTTCGGAAACATCTTGAATATTTTCATCTTCACTGTCATCTTCTTCATTAGCTTCATCTTGAATGTCAGTGGAATCAGTGTCGTCTTCTTTGTCAGAGTCGTCTTGGATATCATCGAAATCATTTTCGTTTTCCTCGTCAAAGTCATCTTGGATATCATCGAAACCATCGTCTTGGTTTAGAGTTGTATCTTCCTGTTGAATATCATTTTGTTCTTCAAGCAGTCCTTGTGAAGTTTCCAGGGCTTCTTTTTTACCTTCATCTCCTTCTAAGGTACTCCCTCTTACAGCGACCAGTAACGCAACAAAGGCAACAAGTCTTAACATTTTGAGTTTGAGTTAGAGTTGGTTGAGATTTGTCTTAAATATACTTTCAAGCGGATGCATTTTCAAAATTCAACAATTTTCTCCCAGTGATATGTCGTAAAGATGTTTAAAAAGATAAACACATTTTTTTCCAAACGGATACGTTGGGGAATTCTTTATTTTTCACAGAAATCCTTAAGTTCATCATCATGGGAAAACTAATTTGGAAATTCCCGTATTATTTAAGGAAAATACATATAGATAAGCAACATGAAAAGAAATTAAATTATATCAAATAATTAAATCTCAGTCATATATCGCAGTGTTCCCCCACGACATATTACCATGAAATTTATATCAGTTGGAAAAATCTTAATGAAGTTATATCTAACAAATTGTTTATGCAACTGAATTATCTGCAGTGAGAACACGTAGAGTATAGTGATATAATTTAGAGAGTACAGTAAAAAAGGAGCAATAATTGTAGCTTTTTCATACAGTTTATTTTATACTAAATGCCTGCTGAATTATTAAACAAAGTTAAAAACTAATCTTGTTAGTAAGTACAAATAAACGATATAGAATAAAATGGATGGTGGAAAAAATTACACCATTTGTCAGTTTTCATTTTGATGTAGTTTCTCTCTGACTAACTATAGTAATATTGATTAATCTGCCAATCAACGCACAGCAATACGTCATTTCTTGCAAAATTATATGACGTCACGTCCAATCGACGGACATAGAGCTGTGATTTGTTTACATATTTTACTGTGTTTGATAGGATTGCATGCTATGGTGACTATAGTTATACCAGTAGTTAGAATATCCGTAATTCCTTTACAATTATAACAATCCCGGGCAGGGTTGCTTTTTTTATTAGAATTCAAAATCATAAAACAAAAAATATCCTTTCGCCATTTCCACAGCATTTGTGCGAATTCTGTTGCACATCAACAAAAACCAATCAAATTATTATAGAACATTATTAACATGTTGTCTAGAAAGAAGAATAGAAGATTTTTTTTTCGCCACACTCAAAATTTGTTCAGTTATCTGGTGGCGTCCAGTTTTTGTAGGTGGAGGAGAGAACCCAGATACAATGTACCCGGGAAGAGACCACCGATCTTCCGAAAGTAAACTGGAAAACTATCCCACATATATCGGCGCGACCGAAAATCGAACCCGCACCAACTAGAGGTGAGAGGTCTTGTGATTTTGAGCGCAATGCTCTAACCAATTGACCACGAAAGGCCCTAGAATAGAGGAAAACCTATGCGTTTAAAGAACCTTTTGTATAAGCATTCTAAAAAAAATAAAAATTTATCCCAAATCTATTTTTGGATGAAAAGGTGATTTGCGGGTGCTAATTACTCATGTTACGAGAAAAATTATGAAAAGATAATATTCAAGTTCAAATGTCTTGGTCTTTTAGAAAAAGACTATGTACTCCTGATTTCATTTAAATCACCTCACTTTGCTACAGACAATGCAAACTTGCTCACATAACGCCGCGGCCGAGATTCGAACACGCGCCGACAGAGGTGAGAGGCTTTGTGATTTTGAGTCCGATGCTCTAACCACTCGGCCATAGAGGCCCATTATGAAAACTGGAACATATATATATATATATATATATATATATATATATATATATATATATATATATATATATTGAGATGGGAATTACCATATATAACATTGACCATCAATTATTTCTTGACGTATCTTATTATGCAGTTTCAAAAATGAAGTTAGGCTTGTTTTCTAATTTCAGTACTCTACTAGATCTGGACAAATTTATATGATTAATGAATAATGAAAATCCAGGAATTTTGTAGTCTGTTTCCAAATTCATAGATATATTGTGACTAGTTCATGTATGTAGGTTTTACATATTATGATGCATTGAGGATATACAATTTAAGGTTCAACTTTTCTTTCATCAACGGATTACAAATGTATGAATATTTTGAACCCCTGTACGAGGCGGAACAAATCTAATAATACTAATATAATAATGATAATAATAATAATAATAATAATAACAAAATGAAAAGGCCAAGATAATTAATAGTATTCAATCTTGTAACTCATAGAGAAAATACCAGAGGTGGGATCAGCTGCCTAGGAGGAGTAAACTTTGTACTTAAGCTGTGTTTGACATACAAATCAACCATATCGTGCAGAACGACCCATTATTGATTACGATCTAAATCACAGTCTCGAACAGGATGAAATTAATAAAAACCCTTTAGATATCAGATCTGATAATGAGTTTATGACAACATATTTTATGCCCCAGTAAATGAGCAAAATATTTTCAATATCTAAATATTACTTGCTACTCCATAAAATATTTTAAAAATTCAAACTTATAGACTAAGAAAGAATGGGTTCACTTCAGAAGCAGCACCCCGAGCAGTTCCTCTCTGACGATACACCATGAAGTTACACAATGATATAATTCTACATATAAAAAAGTAAAAAAAAAAAAAATAATAAATAAATAAATACAAATACAAAACCGGGAAAAAACACACACACCCCTCCAAAAAACAAAAACGGAAAAAAAAAAAGAAAAAAAACCTACATTTTGAGACACAGTGCTTAATTTTTTTTTTCAATATTTAGTAAGCGTATTGAATTGAACATATTTTATTGCCAATATAGACAAAAGGATTGGGCACAAGTTCTTAAAACTTAGAAGCCCTCTCCTAGACAACAACACCAAAATACAAAAAGGTTAGTATATACAATATTTGTCAATACAAGTAACAATTGTCAATAAGATTAAAGACACATAGATTATTTCAATATTTGTGTGTACAATAATTAAACTCAAAATATTATAGTATGAAAATCCTTAAATATGTCAAAGGAAAAACTAAAAACGACCAGATCTCTTTATAAACAATTGAACAATAGAAAATAATTTTTCATTTTCTTTAATACTGATGGTGTTATCTCCCCAAAGTAGTACATGAGTATTCACTATGTGTAATTTTTTCATTTCAAAAATTGCATTGAATAGGTCATTTCTAGGAGTAGAATAATTTTTACAAGAGAAAAAGAAGTGATAGGCATCTTCTGTTTTACCACATGAGCACAAGGGACTGTCAATAATATTACATGGAAATAAATCATTATTCAATATACAATTATGTCTTAGTCTAGTTTGCATTACGTTCCAGTAGCGTTCTCCATAAGAGAAGTACGATGGGGGAACAGATTTTGACATTTGTATTGATTTTTTAAATGATTGTAGATTGATAGATTGTCTTATTTCCAAAGGTAAAGAGTTCCACTCAGTTATTGCTACTGGAACAAAAGAAAGTTTATACGTATTCAACCGACACTTGGGAATGCTATAGTTTTGTGACTGTCTAGTTGCATAAATAGACTCATTTGATCGTATATTTGGTAATATATCTTTAAGGTAGTCAGGAGCCATGTTGTGGTAAATTTTATGCATGATTATTTTTAATTTGGCCTTTCGTCTATCACTAAGCGGTTCCCACCCAGTTTCAAAATAGAGAGATTTTCTTGATGCTAAAGCGGTAAGACAAAAAATCATACAACAATGTTTCCCTTCATCTATGGCTTTGGCTAAGCTATCATAAGTCTCAATAAGCTGATATACAGTTGAATGACCTGGTAAAAAACCTGCTTGATATTTGTAAAAAAGACGATTTGAATGAAAGTAATTATACACATATTTAAAAACAACACGTTCCATAATTTTACCAACACAGCTCAATAATGACACAGGTCTATAGTTTGATAATATAGACGGGTCACCTTTTTTGAATAATGGAAGTACATTAGCTAACTTCCAGCATTTAGGAAATGAACAATCATTTAATGACCTGTTGAATAATAATTTCAATGGACTGACAATGCTAAAAATAGTAGCTTTTAACATTTTATGACTAATATTATCGGGTCCTATTGCTTTGTTTACTAGAAGAATTGAAATTAAGCAATGATGTCCTGTTCCCCAATTACAATATTGTCAAGTATATCATTACAGAGTAAGTTAAAATCAGGCAGAGTTGGTTCATTGTCAAGGAGAGATGAAATAGATACGAAGTAATTATTCAAGGCTTCAACTTTATCTGTATCGTTATAGATTATTCTAGCGACACCGTGGTCATTAATTACCTGGAGTGGAGGTATTTCGGTCTTTGTTTTAGTTTTAAATATGTCTTTCAAAGGTTTCCAATATAGTTTTGAATTTTTCGCACAGGTCGGCGTACAGTGCGAATACAATCCGATACATATATTATAACTCCACCTCCATATGAATTTCTATCTTTTCGAAAAATTGTGTTATACCCATCAATAGAAATGTCTGAATTCAAAATTTGTTCATCTAAATGAGATTCAGTAAAACATAAAATATCATATTCTGTAACAAAACTCAAAAAATTGTCAAACTTATTTCTAATGCTTCTAATGTTCAAATGAAAAATGTCTAAAGAGTATGTAAATTGTGTTAAATTGGGCGGTCCTGGGTTTGTTTCAACATCTCCAGATAAGATTAAAATAATGTAAATTATTTGATAAATATGGTATATAAATAATGCCTCGTGAGCAATTGTTGACAATAAGCGAGTGCATGGTTCTGTGATATTCATTTCTAAACAACATTTTAAAAAATTCATAAAGTGTAAGAAATGAAATAAACAATATAGCAGAGATGTAGTAGTACATCTATATTTTTGGTAATGAAGTCCGATTGCAGCTCGGTATTGGTCTAATGCATTACCCATTATCTAAATGGAAAAATGAGTTTGAGAGTTGATTGAAATGAGCTGCAAAGAGACATAATACAACTAATTCGTACATTGTGAAATTATGTGTTTTGTGGAGTTGACCTTTGATATCGAATGAGGAAGTAATTGAATGAGCAAGTGTGCATGTTTGACAAGTAAGGTGTTGTTGTAGTACATGTAAGTAATGAAACATAAATAATACGAAAAATATTGTAAGAAATACAAAAACGAAAACAAGTAAGTATGTATAGCTAGAAATTGAATCAAACAGTATTCTTTGAAAACGAATTAAACATAAGAACGCAGATAAAAGGCGCGTTGTGTTGCTATCAAAGAATAAACCAAACATATACATGTGCTCAAATAATTGAGAAAAAACAAAACTGCATGTATATGCGCTTGTGCAAAATTGATGTGCTGCTACCGTAAGCAAAAATAGTACAGTAGTATAGGTACACTATTTTAGGTAAAAACTACATATTTTTTGCGATCAGCCGGAGCTTGAATGTTCACATAAAAGGGCAGCAACTCCTGCGCTTCCCATCAGCATTTCTCATTTAGTAAGCGTAAACCGATAAATATTTAAACGATATGTCAATACAGTATTTCTTAAGAATAAACTGGAGTGTTGACTCACTCTATCGAATAACATATATTTGAACATGATATCAGTTAGGAAATTTAAGCATTTTAGTAGGTCAATAACCTTTAAATTCACGTTTATTGTGTTACATTTTTGTCAAATTAACTAACATAATTATAACTATTCCCATGTTTGATAAATTGATAAAAAGAGTAATTCCGAAGAATTTTATGCTGATTATCAGTCAGTTGTACATGGGCAATAAGCTCGTCGTGTTCACGAAAATTCTTTATTTTTAGTCTATCTTCTTTTTTTCTGATTATTTTCTTCTTGAAATCATTCAATTTCTTTGATACGTAGACATTTTAAAAACACGCTATATGTAACGTTGTCCAATTATATCCATACGTATACGGTAGAGCATGTTCTCAAACTGTATCATTGTGTCAATCTGATATGAATAGAAAATCCAAAATTAATTCATATTTTCAACAGCATTTCATTCCCAAATAGAAATCTCAATTCATCCATACAATTAATAAAGTATCGCCTCTCTGTGCCTGATGATTTGCGTGCCCACAGCCAGGACTTTGTGTTTAGCTAAGCCCGGCTATTTAAAAAGATCGCCTCTAAGCAGAGGTTTTATTTCTGAATAAAATCTAAACAATGACAACCTTCCTTGTTGCTACACACAACTGTACTATTACAATTCGATCATTTCTATCTGAAGTGATTGCTCTTTTTATTTACTTTTTAACTTAAAACGCATTGCTACTTTGTATAATTGTAATTAAAATTAATTAAAATCAACTAAACAGTCGACATTATAAAAATGAATTCAAAATATTCAACTATTGTTTAGTTTATTGTAATCAACACAAGTACCTATTTTCTACAACTTTACGTTTCTGTAGTAATTTTCTTGACACAATTTTTTTTTTCGATTTTAAAGATGTGAACAGCGTGAATGATGGCTGTGTTTCCGAGTGAAACATTACAACAACGAGTTTCACCTGAAAAAAAAATGTCCCAAAAAAAAGTAAAATAAAATAAATAAAAAATACCACGTCGAGCAGGTATAATATTCATTTTTAAAAAAGGACATATTTTATCTTTTCCATTTCCCCCAAGTTTATAAGTATTTTTTTTTTCATGGATTAATGACACCGTAAAGACCCAAATATAGAAGTGTGGAGGCCACGCCTACCAATTCATTTCAACCATTCACCTCAACCATTCACAAAGCGTGCAAGCCCCGCCTACCGTTTCGTGCTAACTGTGCAGACCATTTAAGGAATGGGAAACTTTCGTGCAAACCGTTCAGCAGACTGTTAAATTCTATGTCAATGTTTTGTCATAAATATAATTCCTTATTTTACTTATCAGATATAATGGAACCCAGTATTTAGCAATTTATCTACCTTCCCTCACCTCTACAGTTCTTTTAAGATCAACCTGTGAAGTGAATTACACCCCCTTATATCCGTATTTCGTATTCAATAACAAGTTCACACGTAAACTATAAACCCCTTGAATTTACGTTGGGAGTATATACTGAGTAAGTTTATATGAATGTACGAAATCACGACATACATGTAATTCATTTAAAAATTTCTTTAATGACACACACAAGTCCATATCGCGTTTCTTTCGCATGATTCTTATTTAGCAAAACAGTGGACTCATTGTATTCATTTCATTTAACCACAATGACTCGGATAGGTTGCCTAACTCAATGATTCTCATCTCCTCACTCCAATCTTTACTTGCATGTCCGATCCCCACCTCCACTATACTTCCTATGTCAATATATTCATCAGTAACACACACATTCAATACCACTACGGCCAGTTTCGATATCGGACGATAATAATGCATAATCATGAACCTGAATTTCCAAATCATTTCCTTTTTTGCGAATGTAACAGTCGATTGAATTTTCAAGCCCCAGCACTTAGTCTCCACATTCAATATTGATGCTGTCTATATAGCCTAGTACCCGAGATATTCCGCTTACACTCGGAAGACCTCGAGTACTAGCCTATCGTCTGCATTATTTGTTGCTATAAACACGACTAATACTTCACTGAGTCAAAAAAGAAACTTCACATTCTCTTGTCAACGCACTTAAAACGAACAAGAGATAATAGGATGGTGCCAGTGATTTTATTTCATTGCTGAGATGTGTGTGATGTAATCAATACACTGACAGTGCCACAGATCTGTTAAGTTAGGCTACACGCCGTTCCAAAACATTTGTATACAGAATGTCAAGTCACAAGAATGAAACGTCGAAATGTCTCAGTTCAATATTGCGTATGGCCGCCTCGCGCATTCACCACAGCCATGCACCGTCTCCTCATCGACTGCCTGATGTTTGTGAACACATGGTTGGGGATTCGGCGCCATTGATCTTGTAAGGCAGCGCCAAGTTCCTGCAAATTCTGCGGTTGGTTCCTAAGTTCACGAAGCCCTCTCTCTAGTGCATCCCAAACGTGCTCGATGGGATTAAGGTCAGGGGACCTCGATGGCCAGTCCATGACGTTGATGCCAGCATTTTGAAGGAAATTTCGTGTCAACAACGCGGTGTGCGGCCGTGCATTATCATGCTGGAACTGTAGACCTGGACCATGAGCCGCCATGAAGGGAATGAGTTCAGGGGTGAGTACCTGATCGCGATAAGCAGCAGCTGTGAGGTTTCATGTATGACCAGAAGTCTGGAACGGTTGTTCCCACAGAAAGCACCCCATGCCATGCAACTTCCGCCCCCGAATCTGTCCACTTCCTGCACACATCACTGGGCATACAATGTACCGTTCATTAGGTCGTCTCCAGACTCTTAGCCTGCCGTCCGCAAATCTGAGGGTAAACCGCGATTCATCACTAAAGACGACTCGATTCCAGTCTCTCTGGGTCCATCGGAGGTGACGTTGGGCCCACAGCAGACGCTGACGTCGATGAAATGGCGTCAAAATTGGCCCACGAGACGGACGTCGAGCATGGAGATTGGCAGACCGCAACCAATTTCGGATGGTCTGTGCGGACAGCCGACCTTGAAACATCTCAGCTCTGGTTCGTGCAGCCGGCAGAAATCGGTTGCGAAGGTGACGTAGGACGATGTTTCGGTCTTCAACTCGTGACGTTACACGTGGACGACCCGACCTTGGGCGATCAGCAGTGGTGCCAGTTTGTTGTAGACGATGTCGCAAGTCATACACAGTACGACGGCTGCATCCCATTGCTGTTGCGATGTCAATAACTGATCGCCCCGCTTGCAACATGCCAACGGCACGTTCACGTTGCACATTTGACAATCGCGGCATTTCAAGTACTGTTACAAATGTGGCTTAAAAGTATTTTTTTAATGTTTGAGGCCATGGCAAACATGTGCAAATGAATCCAACTTCGATGTGGAGTTCACAACATTGAATGCACGTGCAAAACCTGATTTGGCACGAAAGGCATTTACACAAGAAATGGATGGCTATGAGTGGGTTTGGCTAACGGTTTTCCAGATTCGACAGATAGGGATCTCATGTTGGCTACACAGGTGTATCATCAGGGGGAAAGTATTCAACATTTTAAAAATTAATTTTGTGAAGTTTCTTTTTTGACTCAGTGTATGTCGGGTACACATTTAAATCACTTGAGGTGCTTCCGAAATGATGGATTGTCGGATACTGTTGTGTTCTTTAAGATCAAATCCGAAAGATCCATGGCTTTCATTTCTACATGTATTCGATTGGAGAAGGTCATTAACTATGTTACAATGCCGTTGGTGTCATGTTTCATAAGAATCGAGAATCGAAGTCAGACATTCCGATTGCGAAACTTTATAGCTAGCCTACACCAATCTGTGTAGCAGCTTATTGGGATGGACAGGTGGAGTAACGAACAGTGATCAATCTCATAAATCCCATAAAATACAAAATGAAGTGCAGGGATAATACCAACAAAAGTGAAGTCGGATGCCTAGAAGGAGTAAGCATTCCTTGATAATCTCTCACACCCACCGTGACCCTTCCATTTCATCATGTAACGGAGTAAACTAGAAAAACATCAGTTTAAAAAGAACGGCCTAACAATGGATATAGAACATATCAGACAATATTCGACGTAACGACGTAACGTTATAGTTTCAAATTAGCAAATACGATCATTATAATGATCATAGAATTTGTTTGTTTGTTTGTTTTATGTCCCGTCGAGAATTTTTCACTCATATTGAGACGTCACCAGCTGTAAGTGAAGTACCACAAATTTAGACCTATGCTTAGCGCTCAGGGCCGTAGCAGTGAGGGTTCTTTAACGTGCCAACGCCTACCGTGGCACGGGACCTCCGTTTTTAAGGTCATATCCGAAAGACCCGTGATTCTCACTTCTAAATGCCGAGCGTTTGGCGAAGGAGCAATCACTACCTATTTTTCGTCTTAGGCTCGAACTCACGACCTCCCGGTTACGAAGCGAACGCTCTAACCACTGAGCTACCGCGACCGGTTATCACAGAATTTGCGAAATGCTCACTGCAAACGAGAATGTTGAAATTTCTGTAACATTAACTTATCTGACAGTGACCTATCTCGGTTTGAAAATAGATGATACGCAGAACATGCAATTGCACATCTAATTTATCATTCAGTGACTTTGATGAATCTATTTATGGCCGTTCATTTAATACGCATCAGTGAGATTTCCCATTGACAATTCTAACATAATGTAAACCACATACGCATTGGATTGCTCAAAAGACAAGGTCCACCTATGTATATAAACTAAAAAGGGGTCTTCTTTAGAGCATATTCATAATACAATATAGCATTATGTCTGTATTACTTAACTAAATTTGTTATGCTTAATATGTATTGTAAGATATAGAGCGGTCAGTCACAATCAAAGAAAGAATATTATGAAAAATCTCCGAAACACCTTGCAATATATTATTACAATTCATTGAATAAGCATTAAACAAGTAAATATGTATTACAATAATCTATATGCGATTTTGAAAGAATTATTGTAATTATACATTCTAATTCCCCCCACTGATTTATCCGTACTTGTGATTCAACACGACAGACATTCATGAGATAACGTAATTGGTTAAATTAACATAATGGAATCCACATCATTGTTTAGTGTATAATTATAGTGTACACTTAGTGTTACTTAAGCATTGTGAAGTCAAACGACTTGTATTCTACTTCTATTCCTTTTTCTTTTGTTTTTCTTTGTACTACGATGACATTCCATTATTATTGTTCAATATTATGTTCCATACCTTTGATGAACAATTTATTTCATTGTTTTAAATTACTTCGAAATGTCGCTGCAATGTTTACTGAGGTAATGCTTATTTGAAATCCAGTACTCCATTTATTTACAATAAATGTTCTTTAGGTAAACTGAAAAGGTGAAAAATAAGGAGCATTGATTAACTTCATAACTACTATATGGAATATAAAATTTAGAGTCGGGCAAACACGGATACCAGGATATATCAGAGGTGGGATCAGGTGCCCAGGAGGAGTATGAATCCCCTTTTCGCTGGTTACGACCGCTGTGAGTCCTATATTTTGACCGGGTGAAAGGAGTAATTTGTAGTCAAATTAGTGTGTAATGAATGACCTAACATATAGGCTGCCTCTATTTAAAAACTGGTGTATTAGCTGAGAGATATAAATACATTATGCAGGTGAAAAATTAACATGCTACTTAAAGGTGGGAATTTGACGATGGAGAAATTGAGGCCAACCCGATGGCCACAATGTTGAGTACTTAGTTTGCAGTTAACATCTATGCAATTATGAATTGATTAGTTTTGAATCACATATATTGTTATAAATTAAGTTTACGTACTATGTATATGTAAACCATGCTCCCGAACCACGTGGTATTTTATTTTCCCCAATTATTTTTTTTTTTGAAAACAATTGCAATTGCTGCTAAATTTACACATATTTTCCATTTGTACTAATATTCTAAACTATGTGTTGTCATCATATTTAAATGTCATATTACATGCATACTCAGGGAAAAAATGATATTTGAAATAAATACGAAATTAGTCTTTCGTTTTAAGTCGTTTCAGGTCAGAAATCAATCACCGCTAATACGCGAGCAACAATAAGGCCAATTTATCAAAAAAGATCAAATGTAACAATCAGTTTTTTGCGGCATTTGCAATTCACTAACTCGAACTTTTAAACTGAAATTATTCATATTAACAAAAAACTACTTGACCATGTTATTTAATATTTATCCATTGGACACTGACTTCAGGTAAATTGATGGGGGTTTACCATTGCGGTTTGTTGATTGTATATTGTTTAACATCCCTCATGGGAATGTCTCCCTCATATGGAGAGGGGCTGCAAAAGTTAGGTCTGTAATCGCCACCTACCGTCTTAGAACGAGGAGAAATCTTTATTGTGTTACACCTGCTGTGAAACAGGGCCTCAGTTTTGTGGGTTTCATCCGAAAGACCAACCCAATTAAGTTGCCTCTTGCGACAAGCAAGGGGTACTGAGGACCTACTGTAACCCAGAACCCCACAGAAATCATAGAAATATATGTTGGTGGACTGTTAGTCCTCAAGGATTTTCAACAGTCCAGTAGCTAAGTACTTTAGCACGTAATACGAATGACAGTTTGCTGTGACGAAATTAAGAAATTCATTTCATAATTAAGGATTATCTCCCTCATGCATAGCTCTGATCTGTAGTCGGATTTGACTCCATAATTTGGTTCTTACAGCTCTTTCAAGTTCTTATTTCTGATTTCCAACATTTTTGACTTGAGCTTCACTGAAAAGACATTATTTGTGGAAATGGGCATCTGGTGCATCATAATTGGTACCGTTTATGTTTTATATTAAAAGATTTATTTTTTTTTTTGCGTATTGATAACATGTTGATGAGTGTTTATACGTGTTTCAGATGAAAATAAAAATACATTGTCATTCTCTCGCGGATTTGGAATAAAATGAAAAATCACCTGGGAATTTTGTAATCGGCGGGCAACACAGTTATATTTTAATATTAGAGATAGGATCTATAAAATGTAAATTAAGAAATAACTGTATAGTGCTTTAAGATAAATTCACTATAAAACTAAATAAATAGTACATTATCTTTTATTGAATATTGTGTATACGTTTGATGTTTTGTATCATTGCACTCAAAATGTGAGGGTTTCCTTGTTTTACGGATATACATATTTGATCGAAATCATTATCGTGTTTACTCCAATAGGAGTAGGATGACAAAAATGTTTGTATTCAACAGATGTATTCTCATGATTTCTAATCCTACTGATCGATTGTAAAGTACACATATTTGCAACAGATATTGTAATTCTATTATATCATCACTTTGCTTTTGAAACTAAGATATTTTAACGTTTCTTATTTAGATCCCATGTGCTCCAAATCCAAATGTTCTGTAAAAAAAAATGTAAAACATGTGATACATTGGTCAGCAGTAATTCATTTATTATTAATCTCACCGGACGTAGTTTTTGTAACAAACCGTTTGATAATCTAACCTGTAAAGCATCTAATGTTGTATACGCTATTGAGTGTAACCTCTCTGGGTTAATTTATGTCACCCAATAACAGAATATCGGCCCACAGATTTCAAATTAATAATGGGGATAATCTACTTCTCTACCAACATTTTAATTCCACAGACCATTCCATTTTGTCCATGAGGGTCAGGATTCTGGAAAAAAAATTACCATCATACAAACAATCCTACTTTAAGTACCCCTTTCCGTAGACAACGAGAAGATCACTGGATTAAAACTTTAGGCACTGCTTTTCAATATCGATGAAACGATAATATATCTAATGTCGAAAGTTTCACTAGTCTACTAGGAAATAACGTGAATGTGATGGGACTTTTTTCCAAATACACATAGACGCAAACGCAGTCATGGACATCGTTCATATAAAAGACCTAGTATAACCGATGTCACACTTGGCTCGCTTTTACCTTACGCCAACAGACAATTAGGTCCACATCATATTCACAAAAACCTTTACTCTGTTCCATTGAAAGTTGTGAATACGTTATTTGAAGAAGCCAAAACTAGTCCATATGTGGTTTTTCGAACACCAGAATATACACTAAGTTTATGACTATTGTGTTGCTCATCACAGACTCTTTAAACCACTGCGGGTTTTGGATGATATTGTTACCGAATCTAGCCGCCAGTTCCTTAAACTCAAATTTACTAACAAAGGAATTGAGGCCGTCAACGTAACCAACATCATTCGTCATAAAAAACGTTCAGTCTTGTATTCCAGAGTATTTCGTTACCCATGCCAGTCATTCCCACCCTGAAGTCCCCGAATCACGACGACGTAATGGTTATTGATTGGTTATGGGGGCAATATATTGTATATGTATGATTTGTTGGAGCCTTAGACAAGAATGTTCCCCCCGAGGCTGAAATATGAGAGCTCACAAATTTAAAGTTTGGTACATTTTGATACAACAGTAAATAACCCATGTTAATGTTGTTTGGCCATCACAAAAATGCATTGTATCTGTAGTATCACCAAGAATATTACGAATATCTAATCATCTACAGGCATCAAAGTCATATCATTTCATTGATAAAATTATTTCTGAAGGGAAAATCTACATATTAGTTAACTCATCAAATACTTTTAAAGTTCATAAACATGAAACTCATCCTCTTTCCATTGTTACAAAATAACATTGAATACGTATTGCATTTCTTTTAATTATTCCTGATTTAATGATTGATTGATTGATCAATTGATTGCTGTTTTCTGTCACACTAAACAATTTTTCAGTTATCTGGTGGCGTCGAGATTTTTTTTATTGGTGAAAGAGAAAACCAAGAGACAATGTACTCAGAAAGAAACCACCGACCTTCCGAAAGTAAACTGGCAAACTTTATCATATATATCGGCGCAAGCGGGAATCGAACCCACGCCGACTAAAGGTGAGAGGCCTTGTGATTTTGAGCTCGATGCTCTAACCACTCGGCCAAGGCGATCCCTAATGTCTCCAGAGAAGAATCACAGGTAGATTGATTATATATTGTTTAACGTCCCGCTCGAGAATTATATCACAGGTAGAAACGACATAACCATATAGTTTATATCATAATTTCCCCTCAGTGTCCATTCAAAGATGTCGTTTGTATTCTAGGCAATGGAACTTTTGGATTTCTTAAACAAAATGTGTCAGTATGATATGAATGTCCACATTGACAAGAAATTAATAGATTTTTGGAAATACATTAGGGTATGAACTGTGACGCTTCACTCCGACATATTCCATGAAACGTGTTACATGAAGCGCTTCACGAAAAGTGTGTTAGTGTGAGGCGTTACCCTTACGTACGTTTACAAAAGAAACATTCATTTCATTTCCAATAGAGTAGACGTACTAGATGTATATTTATCAAGATTCATATGTGCATTGTTTACAAATACATTGCTTTCGTAAGGAAATTGTCCTCATTGTAAAGTTATCAACGGCAAAAACATTAGAAATGCAAATAATAAGAGTTTGGAAGTAGTTGAAGATCCAACGATGAGAAAATTGAGTTTTAACACGAATATGCAAAATGATTTGTGATAAATCAATTAGAAATTGTAAATTGGTACAGATCCAATGCTTTAAGTTATGAATTTTTTAATTCCTCCAGATACTCTCTCCTGGTTACAGACCAGTAGCAGAATGTAAACGGGTGATTATCTTTCACCGTTGTGTCTTATTTCATTTGTATCTTACTTCATGGTAAACCGTATTTTGTGTTACATACCGAAAAAAAAATTTAAAATATGGGGATGGTTTGAGGAACTTGCATCAAACGAAATACCTTTTGTGTTCAATATGAAGTGATTTTGTCTGACGGAAATGAGTCAAAATCATTTTACTAAATTATCAATATAAGAGAAGTAACTCAAAAATATTGCTTGATCCGTTTACAAGAGCACAAAATAATCATGCATTATAAATGCAGCAGTCACATTACCAATCCTGGTGGCCTCTCTTAACCAATCAGATATACCACATTGTGTTTACGGTGCAAATAAATCCTTCATACATTCCAAACTTTTACGAAAAGCGCTTATACCACATATCTGTACTATACGAGCATTGTAATTATTACAGACCTTTCTTGAAAATGTATTGGGATAAATGTATACACACATTCGATCGGTACAAGTTTGGGCCAACATATCTATTTGGGAGGAGATCTCGCCTTATTCTTCGTGAGCTTCGCTTTGCTTTCATCGCTTACTTTTAGTGCTCCGTGTATCAATTTCGTAACTAATGAAAGTATCCAAACCATCTTCATCCATATCCAAGCAATTTCACCTTGTTAAGTGGTCTTTATGTTAGAACTATTTATGATAGGAGGTTTCTGATTATTATGCAATGACCATGTCACTTTATAATTCGCAGTTAAACTCAGTATGTAAAGAACAGTTTGCATCTAAGATGGCACAACATTCACGTGATGACCCGGGTTAGAATAGATCGTCAGTAGCCCTTGCTTGTCGTAAGAGGCAATTAAATGGGGCGGTCCATTGGATGAGAGGTTAAAAACAGAGGTCCCGTGTCACAGCTGGTGTGGCACGTTAAAGATCCCTCCCTGCTCAAAGGCCATAAGCGCCGAGCATAGGCCTAAATCTTGCAGCTTTTCACCGCAATGGTGACGTCTCCATATGAGTGAAAGATTCGCGAGATGGACGTTAAACAATAAACAGCCAACCAACCAAACAACATTAGACCCGATGATAGCTTATATTTGCAATTAGGTCATTATAATACCACGAATTGTGCGAAATGCTACTGTTGAAACCCCTGATACATCAACATTTTTACAGTACCTTGCTTCGATTTAAATAATTGACGGGGCCTCCGTGGCCGAATGGTTAGAGCATCGGGATCAAAAATCACAAAGCCTCTCACCTTTGTCGGCGCGCGTTCGAATCTCGGCCGCGGCGTTATGTGAGCAAGTTTGCCAGTTTACTTACGGAAGGTCGGTGGTCTCTTCCCAGGTACATTGTATCTGGGTTCTCTCCTCCACCAACAAAAACTGGACGCCACCAGATAACTGAAAATTTGTTGAGTGTGGCGGAAAGCAATAAATAATCAATCAATCAATCATAAATAATTGACCATCATTGAACATGCTCATGCTCTCGGGTATCTAACTTGGAGACATAAGACATAAACACCATATAAAGATAGGATATTATATATATATATATATATATATATAGCTATGAAAAATTGACGATGGAGAAGTTCAAGTCATTTCGTTTGTCACAAGTTATGTTATAATGGATATATAGCATTGTACGCCATTTTAGCAATTGGGCATTTTGATTTATTGATTGTTTATTGTTTAATGTCTCACTAGAAAATTTTTCACTCATCTGAAGATGTCATATCATTACAGATCAATGGCTGCTAATATTTGGCCTATGCTCGGCGCTTCAAGCCTGTGAGCAGGAGGGATCTTTATCGTGCCACACTGCTGCGACACGGAATCTCGGTCTAATCTGAAGGACCGGCCCATTTAAACGCCTCTTACGACAAGCAAGGAGTACTGAGGACCTATTCTAACCCGATCCTCACTGCGCAATTCAGCGATTTACATGCGCCCTCTGACAGAATACTCAATTATTTGATCGTTGTCACTACTAGTCAAATTTAGAACCATCTTGATCATTAGTTAATTTTACAACATTTATCCCTCTACCATAGGCACTATGGTTTTTATTTATTTTGTTAGGGCCTCTGTAGCTAGTTGTTAGAGCATCGCGCTCAAAACCACATGGCCTCTCACCTCTAGTCGGCGCGGGTTCGATTCTTGCTCGCACCGACATATGTGATATAGTTTGCCTGTTTACTTTGGAAAGGTCGGTGGTCTCTTTCCGGGAATATTGTAGCTAGGTTCTCTTTTCCACCAAGAAAAAACTGGACGCCACCAGATAACTGAAAAAGAACAGGTTAAGTATGGCGGAAAACAACAAATCAATCAATATTTTGTGGACATTTTACGCTGGTAATTTGTTTCATGAGTTGGCTACATTGTTACTTTTTCTTGTCATATAGAGTCTGCTTTAATTTATCTCCATTCACAGCGCATCATACAAATATATCTTATCGATTACAAGCTCGTATTTGTTCCTCAGTGAACATATTGAACAGTTATCCAAAAAACCCAATAAATATTAGTTTACAGTATGTATACATTAGATATAGTACTATTTTTTAGTATATATTTATCTCAAATGCATTTTTCCTTTTTCCTGAGGAAAGAACAGACCCCCCCCCCTCCCCTCCCTATGAAAATCCAACTCTCCGTGTAACTGGGCATTTTAGTGATTAGAATATCTGTTCTGTTTTACTTTGCAGATACGACAGTTTAAGATGTCGAGGGTATTGTTGGAATCCGTTACATTCAAACATTTCTACGCGATCATAACACCGATTCCTTCAATTTCATTCGAAACCAAGATACACGTGTATTGATTATCAAGATGACGAAAGAGACTATACTCAAGCAATAGTTGCCCGATCATTTTCAAGATATTTTAGAATGCTGGGCAGATGGGAATATGCCCCACGAATTGTGTTACGTGTGGTAAAATCAATCATCTAAATTTGAAATAGAGGTGTACTTCTTTCCAATTAATTTTGGTTGCAGAGAATATCAATATAATAATTCCGAATTTAAAAAGAACGGATGAGAAGGAAGCATGCAACATTCTTGTATACAGTCTTATTATTCACACTACAATGCTGATTTGTAGTACATATATTGATTACATTAATTCAAAAATGTGTCTTGTCCATCTATAGATATATCTAACAAAAGAGCAAAGTTCAATCTAACTCGAACACATTTTACCGACGTCTTTCATACCAACTGTTAAGCCGTTCTTTAACACCAATTTTGGTTACGGATTACTCAATTTACCTGATCAAGATACAGGAGATAAGATCGGCCACAGGGATGCTTACTCCCTCTACGCACCTGATCCTATCTTTGGTGTGTCTAGGTATCCGTGTTTACCATACTCTTAAATTTGTATTCTGTGTAGGAATTACAAGATTGATCACTGTTCGCCATCTTTCTTCACTCATATCGAAAGGTATCCAGCTGCAGATTAAAAACTACAACTTTTAACCAAGACACGACATTCAAGAACAGAGCAGGAAGAGTTCTTCGTCGTGCAAAGTCTATCGTGACACTGATATTTCCGTAATCAAGGTCATATCTGAATGTCTACGCACTACCTAAATTTTGAAAAGTAATTTATGTTTCTGAATCCATGCATCAAGGTCTTTAAAAATATTGTGGATGAGTTCAATTTAACATCCACAATGATTGAATTTTCATGTTAATGCATCGTCCCCTTACAGAGAATATTATGCATATAAAGAAATATTAACTTTAAAATATTTTAACTACAAATATTCCCAAACTATCTGTGTTTCTCAAAAAAAAAAAAAAAAAAAAAAAAAAATGTGCAATGCAGTAATTTAAATTTCGAACTCTTCACTATTTCTAAACCATCCGTAACTCAATATCGCAAACATGTGTATATGTTCGAGAAGTTTGGGATGAATATATAGCGAGTCGATTTACAAAATGTCAATGCGATGAATACTAGTATCACAAACACAATACAAAAATATCCCACAGATGAAATAAATCTTTAGGTCTTTAAATTATTTATTAGAATCATAGGAGCAATAGATACAGTGCTTAAAGCCTTACGTACATTAACAAAAAGAAATAAAGAAAAATCAAATCCTACCCCTATCGTGTCGAATTCTATTCATTTTATATATGAACTACAACAGAATAATGCTATATGTTTGGCACGATGACTGATTGAATAAAAAAAAGCGAAATCAACACAACTACAAATATAAGATATTCCACATGGGCTTGACTTTTGAGATAAAATAGCAACTGAGAAAAGATGTTAATTGTTTTGTGTACCTTTAAAGGTTCAATTAAATTTGTTTATCTTGAGCACTAAGAGCTTTTCATCTGAAGTAATGACGTTATATGAAAATAAATAAATGTTGTTTTGATGCCATCATTTTGCAGTTTTAGGTCTGTTAGTTTTTGGTCTGAAGCCTTTCTTCTTAGTTTCATCCCCACCAATAGGTCTGTCAAGAAATGAATACAATAAGAATTAAGATGTTTGTTGGTGTCTCTTGAGACGAAAGTATGGTCATGCATTTTTCACTTATAATTTCTATCCATTCACTTTTCTTACAATACAATTAGTTATAATGATTAAATGAAACTTCATTATACAGTTACAATTATACACAAACATTTATTGTTGGAGATTACTTTAATCACCAATCGTTAAAGTTAACATCAACACAGTCAGAATAAATATAATATACAATGAATACAGACCTATCAAATTTCAAATCCATGTAAATGAAAAGAAATTTTGAGAGTTATCTATCCATTCACATGGCAATGAAACTTTGAATGTTTTCAATGAATTTTAGCTTCAGAAAGCATATATCTTTATGCCTCACCCATGATGAAATATACATTGAAAAAATGGGTGCAAGAAGTTTCATCGTGGCGAAAAGCTGTGGACATTAAAAACTATTATATGCATACTGATTTTGACATTTCTAAATATTATCACGAACGAGTATTTCTGAAAATTTCATAATTTAGTTCCCCCTATACAAGAGGGTTATTGACTCAGCATTAAAGGCTTCTCGATAAAGTAAATACGCTTTCTTATTTTCATGACTTCCTCTTTGAAATGCATGAACGTTGTAAGTTGGTGTTGTTATACAATTATTTCAATATTCAATAACAGATCTACATATGTATTTATGATTTTTATGCTTACATATCCACTTTCAATATGTAGTTTTGTACTGCCATTTTCTAATATTCATATTCACCAACGTTTTCTCATTAATAAAACTTTACCGTTGTATTGTATTTTACATTTCGATAAGGGCAGTGAGTCGTCCAAGTGACCTTTTCACTTGACACAAAAGCATACACTTATGGCAACAAGATCAAATTGGGGTGGGGGGGGGGGGGGGGGGGGGGGGGGGAGAGACTCTCAATACAAAGAACAAATTCATTCTACTTTACTTACACCATGTACGACTCTAGTGGCCAACGAACAAAATAAGAAAAGACCCATGCTTTGGTGATGCCCTGTGATTGCTTCAATTTGTCCATGTTAGATTTGTTTTCCAAGTTCTCTTCCCGTCTGGCTAGAGCTTTGGCTCTTCTCTCTTCCAGGTCTTGCTGCATCTTTATTTTGGCTGCTTCTTCCATTTCTTTTAACTGTGTTAAATCATTAAAATGTTTATGACAGTTTTGTTGAAGTGCTGAAAAGTTCAGTGCATAGAAATATTGCTAACGTAAAATACAATCCTATTTTATTCTAACAATATGTTAAACTTTACAATATTCTAAATACCTTTATCAGTCTTCGTCGTTTGTTTCTCCAGTTCCTACTGTGTTCTTAAGAACATTCCACATACCTCTAATAAATTCCGTTTCTACTCCTTTAACACCTTTGACAACATATCTCATTGGTCTTCATCACTACTCCTTTATCAACAAACTCCACATATCTCTATTAACCTACGTCTTCTCTACTCATCTAACACCTTATATAATCATGACAACATTCCACATACCTTCATCAGTCTTTGTCTCTACTCCACTAACATTTTGACAAACTTCCAATACCTTCATTAGTCCTCATCTAAACTCATTTAACACCTCGCATACTCATGACAATATTTCACATACCTCCATTAGTCGTCGTCTTTGCTCATCCAACACCCTCTGTTCCTCTTCCTCTTTTTTCCGTTTAATTTCTTCTAATTTTATCTGCTCCGCCAAAAGTTCTTGTCTAATAAAAAAGTGTCAGTAAGACTTAAGTCTTCAAATGCCCTTTAATTGTTGTTATATGATGTATACCTATAGAGATATACTGATAAATATATGCATAAATGTACATCCATAAACACGCAAACATGTAGAACGTATAACTGAGATTCAATACTGGTATTCAAATACCATCTTTCCCCAGTTCATCAAAAAATTAACGAAGTGCAGTAATTAAATATCAGTACATCCCCTTTTCAAGGAGATTAATACTAGCATCCAATACTAAATTGGAACTACCATTAATTAGATATGAGTGATAATATGAAAAGGCTAAGAAAACGAACAGTACCCAATCTCGTAATTCCTATAAGAAATACAATCAGAGAGATGGGTAAACACGGACCCCTGGACACACCAGAGGTGGTATCAGGTGCCTAGGAAAAGTAAACATCCTCTTTGACCGGCCACACCTGCCGTGAGCCCCACACCCTGACCGGGCAAACAGAGCAAACCGCAGTATATCACCTTTTGAGTTCCTCTTCCTCCGCCATTTTCTGTCGTTCCATTTCCAACAGAATTCTCTGTCGGCTTATTTCCTGTTCTTGTAAGTATAGTCGTTGCATCTCCTCTTCCTCCATCTACAGAATTCCCAATCTCAAAATTTTAAACGATTTAAATCAAAACTTTCAGAAAAAAGAAATATGGATACGAATGTAGCGAAAACTTCAAGCAAAAAAAAAAAAGAAAAAAAAAAAAGGAATATACACTTAATACTACAGCTATAGATTAGAGATTAGCTACAAAAGAAAGAAAACAAGAAAATTGGAAACCACTTACACAATGGATAAAATTAATGCAATTTAATTGTTATGAATTTCAGTAAAGAAAAGTTATAACATAATCTTAAATTTATAGAGAATGTTTGCGCGTCTAATGCAGATACTGTCCATATCCAAAGTGTGCATCAGAAATTAATATATATTCTTGTATTACTAAGGGTTGTAATGCCTTTAAAAATCAATCCTTCCTTATATTGTTCTCATATCCCCAGGAGTCTGAATAATTATCAAAATTACGTTTTACTTCTGCTGTTTTAATATCCTCACAACACAAAAACCAAGACATTTAATCTATAGGTATTTAGATTTTACGTCAAGATGAAAGGGGTCTAAGGACAATGCTTTAATCCAAAAATATATTAAAACAGAAAAGGTTTATTACTGACAATTGGCAATTCAGTGTCATTATTTTACGTCAGAGGTTAATATAAATCTGACAAACTATCATTAACTATCACAGGTAAAGATTATTGTTATGTAATATGGTGATTGTGAATTTACTTCATACCTGCAATTCGATTTCTCTTAGCCTTCTTTCTTGATCTTCCGCAGCTTTTACCCTAGTATTTTCTTCTTCCTACAGTTAAGTAACATACTATAACGAAAACGCTGTGGCATACTTGAGTAGTTATATGTAAAATTCTGGTTTACACATTGTCGCGTATTGCATTGGTGCAACTTTTAATTCAGTCTACTTTTCACTGGTAAGATAATGGGAATATGACACAAAAACGAAAAAATAATAATAATAATATCAATAAAACAAATATGAGTTAAAAGTTGCACATAGGTCATGTTATTCAACAGTGAAAACTTTATCGTTAAATCTACTAATTTTGTTGATAGTTATGCGAACCTCTGCTTGTTCAATGGCGAGTCTCTCCTCTTCCTCCCTCCTCATCTCCTCTTCAAGTTTCTTCTGTTTTCTCATCTCCAGATCATGGATCCTATCCAGCTCTTCCATCACCTTCCTGCTGTCCTCTTCTCTCTTCTTTTTATCCTGTTCGAACTTCTCCCGTGCCTGTTCGCGCCTTCTCTCTTGATCCGCTTTCCTTCGTTGATCTCTCTCTTCTCGTTGACGTTTCCTTGACTCTGCTAGATATTTGTGGACTTCATCTACAGCTTCTTGCATTTCTACTTCTTCCCTCATCAAACGTTCCATTTCTAGCTTGAGTTCCTATGGAATTGTAACAATTTTCATAGTTTCACCACGCTCAAATACCTTCAAAACATTCTTTGAAGATAAATCTGTTCTACATTCATTATTCATTTGATTTATGCTTTTCGGCATGTCTTGTTTGACCTAGCATAGACTACCAGATGATGATATCTACTGATTATGTTATAATCTCAAAACAAAACATCTATTAATTTACATTACTCCAACACCAAATCTACCTTAGTACATGATACCCTTCATCCATAATTTAAAAAATGCAATTTACGTGTGTCCATTCTACCACCTATATACTTGCATCATTGGACATTAATTCATCCTCGTGAAGGAATAGTTTTGTATGTATTAATATTGACGATAAACTCCCTTCCTGTTGGTAATCAAAAAAGTCTTTGAATCATTTGCCAACGTAAATATAATACTATACACACCTCCACCTCCATTCGTATGCTTTTACTTCCAATTGGGTATAGCAAACATACTTAGGTGCAATCTTCATCGAATTAAACATAACCTAGCATTTAATACAAGTCTCTACGTAAACCATATTTATACAACTTATTTTACTTATTTTATTGTTATTTAAATAGCGTTTAGAGCAATATGGATTTTACGCTTTACTAAATAAATTTATTGATAAAAAAAAAAAAATTCTAAGGAAGATAAAAATACGAATGTCTTATTTTGTCGTTAATTGTATCTGATCAATGAAAAGGCTAAGATAACTAACAGTATAAAACCAAACAGATGACGTCAAAACTATGTATCGCATGAGGATGACATGTCCAGAATTTGTTACCCGTGCAATGTCAACATCGAAGACTGTGCACCATTTAGAATATATACCTTGGAATGTACATGAAAACGCCAATAATTAATTCATCGATATAATGCAGATATGATAATCGCATTCCTTGACAATTTAGTTCAACGGAAAACAGATTCGCACTCGTTATCCAATCTTTAAGATAAAATTGCAAGTGTAACACATGTTGAATTATTTTTTTTCTTGTAATATATCAGGTAAAGGTAATAAATTTGCAAGAAAATGCTGCTAGAATCTAATGTTGAATCAAATTATACATCCAATAGAAAACTTTAGATCGTCTGTGTAGTGTACAAGAAACTAAAATGGTTAGTGTTAAGATATTAAATAACTATTTCTATTTGACAGTCTTAGGATTCTAGCAGCGCTTTTGATAACCTTAGGGTAGTTTACTATTGATATGACTGATCGGATTAATCAAACTCTGTAGTAGCGTCGTACTTACTATTTATTTATTTCTACATCTTTTTGTTCGGGTACATGCATGGTATACAAAACTCAGTTGCCTCCATGCTATGATCCAAACTTTTTCTCGCGTAAGCACACAGACCTCATAACAGTTTTTAAAGTTTAAGTAACTTTCCAGCTTTGTTTAATACATATTTAAAGATTATGCGTTTTGTTTCTGCGCAAATGTAGTATAACCTGCCTTACAATACTTGCGTACCTTAATCTAAAATGTTGCTTGAACGAGAAATACACATATTTCATGAAAAAAAAGTTATACAAATAATGGTTTCATTTCTTCCATACCAGTTGAAAATGCCCATGAGTTTACATACTTTCACTTAAGTGCAAATGTTTCTTGAGCTTTACTATGATATACAGAAAAGAGTGTCGTGGTACCCGTTCCAATCAACAATATACAAAATGTACATTTGACATCAACACAAACACAAAGTCCCTCGACCATTTGTGCACTAGTGTTTGGTACCTTTTTGTTCTCCTTTTTGCCACGTTTCTTTATAATGAATAAATACAATGTTGGTTTATATCAGTGCATGATAATAATGTGTTTGTACATATACAGGAGTAGTCAAATAATCTCATCGTAAGTTTACTTTATCTTCCAGAAGATCTTTCAAAATTCCATTTTGAATGATACAGTTTCCACTGTAGTGAATCAGCTGTGGTATATAAGAATGTCGTCTCTTCCACTGTTTGTAATTTTATCACTGTACACAATACCAGCATTCACGTTTTCAATCACTCATTCAGAATCTATAATTTTGATATATATTACGGGATTCAGTAACACGCTTACTGATCCCAAAACTTACCAATTCTTTGTCTCGTGTTCTCTGTTCGTGTTCTTCCACTAGTTCTTGCCTTTCTTGGATTTCCTCTTCCAATTTACGTTTTTCTTCTAATTTTTTCTATAAATTAATGGAATAAGTCTTACATAGAGAAACAAATGAACAATGGTGAATAATTACACACGTTGAAAACAATCTAACGCTCGCAAAATTTAACACTTTCCGCTAATATGAAGTGCCGTGGTTCTTTATTATTATATACCGTAAAAATGCCGTGAGTTTCACGAAAGTAAACGAATTAAATGGTGCAATAAACGTTGCAGTAATTCTTTATTGATCAAATATTTCCATTAATTAGTAATAAACCACATAAATGAATATAATATAAAAAATGTATCAATTACATGCAGTTGGTTAACCAAAAACAATTACTCTGATTTTTCCAAACGTTTGATTAAAGAAATTTTAACACTGATAAATAACTACAAGTTGATATGATTTTACACTTACATATGAATTATTCCTAGGCTACGTGTATTTAATACTAGCTTATAACACTAATAACTTTTGGAAAATCAAATGCGCACTTGTCTAGCTAAGAACATATTTTTCTTTTATATAAAATCTCTTAATACATTACACACATCTCTGAATTGAAATTCATTCTTAAGGTTTTGGATAAAGCATTTAAAATCAAAATAGAGGTTTATGGAAAATAATTCATAAATAGACAAACATTTCGCTAGACATTCCTCAGTGTAACTGGACTTGAAATATCCTTGCATTTATCTAGGTAGTCTTGACCATTATTAAAATCTTGCATATTTAGGAATAGTTTTATAGTTTCTGGCAAATGGTATTATTATTTCCATGGAAATAACGCATCTTTACTCCGAGCGATTCCTTAAAGCAAGTCTGATAGTTACATTGAGGAGGATCTACATCTAGTATTAGTGAATATGACAACCAATGAATTATTGCTACTTATTTTCGTAATTAAAAAAGCAGCTTTCACATATTGGTGCTTTCACACAAAAGGCTTTTCATCGAGAAATTCAATGAAAAGTCAGAATGTTAATTTCATTCCAATGTTAAATAGATGTTACAAAATCAAAACTTCTTTTGTCAATAATACCATGAACAGCTTTGCGATAAAAATATATGTTAATTTTCAGAAAATATTTCTTGTAACTTTGTTATCATGATATATGTACCAATACCGATTATCACATCAAATCTTGCAAACATTCTGAGCTATAATGCATTTTATTAAATTGCTAAAGAAATACAACTAGCAATTATTACCAATAAAATATCCATTCTGAAAATCAATTAAATATTCAAAATATTCTAATGTATCACTTAATCCACCCGTGTTTCTTTTATTTATGGTGGGATATCCAAGCCCTTAAATCATCTAGTAAAAAAATAATGAATTCGATTCCCTAAAGTTTAACACTGAATTCTTTAATAGGTCCTCGGTAACCCCCCCCCCCCCCCCCCCCCCCCCCCACACACACACACACTCACGCTTGTCGTAACAGGCGACTAAATGGGGCAGTCCTTCGACTGAGACCGCAAAAACCGAGGCCCCGTGTCACAGTAAATGTGACACTATAAAGACCCCTACTTCTCAACGGCTGTAAGCGACAAGCATAAAACTAAATTTTGCATCCCTTCATAGACAAGAGGTGCTTCTTGAGCGGGACGTTAAAGAACATACATGTACAACCATATAGATATAATATATGTCAAGGAAATGTAATTTGAACAAAGGAATGCAATTAACGAATATGTTAATAAATGTGCAGCATACCACCTTTGAAATCACTTAAAATTGTGACAAATGTGACGAAGTATTCAGCACTCTTTTAACGTTTGTTACATGTTCATATTTAAAAAAACAAGTGAACATGTATATGCACAAATTCTGATATAAAGCTACCTTTTCCTCTGTTCTTTTTTGTTCCTTTTTGAGTATTTTCTTTATGTTAAGAAAACGGATAAAAATATGAAGTAATATCACTATATATGTATAATGCATGCGAAGTATTCCAATATACACGATATTCATAGTCTTCAAAAGAAAGAAACTTACCTGCTTTTCCAATTCCTTATCGGATTTGCTTTGACCTTTCGCAACAGTGTCCTTTGGGGTGGATTTACTTCCTTTGCCGCCTTTTTTCTTGCCTTTACCTTCTTTTACTTTTACAGCTTTTTCTTTCTCCGCCCTTTGAGATTCTTCAGACTCGACGTCTGCCACACCAGTTTTCTCCATCTCATTTATTTTTGCTTGTGCCGCATTGAGTTTCTCCTGTATTAAATTAAAAAAAAAACATATACTAGCAGCAAATTTACAATCGATTGTAATTACCACACTTTGTCATGAAACGTACAAAAATGAACATTCAAAACATGGCAGGATGTAAATATATATATGCGTCTGTCAAGCAATGGCGACCTCTACCTGAATATTCATTCATATTTCATTTTTAGGAGAGGGGGGGGGGGGGGGGGGGGGGGGCAAGCTGAGCTACCGAAGTTTTTGATATTCCTTAGTGCATTAAAGATAAAAAAAAAATCAAAACAGTCATGTCAGGCCAAATACTGTTTCATTGAATTTATATACATGATTTGTAATAATTATGATTGTAATTTACCTCTACTTCCATCTTTGCTTCCAAAAGTTCTTCCTCTGTAAGACCAACTTCCAGAAGCTCTTCATCTATGGTAACTTTGAAGGTATCGTCCAATATATTAGCCACTGTAACAGCCAGATAACTAACAATGAGCACTCGATGTGAATTCTGCACTATGCTTGTGTGAGAATCAATAGTAACCGGATGAAATTCACCTTGATATTAACAATACTGCAACAAACAGCCTACTAATTATTTATAAAATTTCCCATTCATCACATTTGTTTCATAAGACACATTCCATGGTTATCTCTAGAAAACACAAGGCTGTATCCATGGTCAATCCTCGGGAATTGTTTGCAAAGCAATTTTCATTTCAGTCATCATGGCAACTTAACAGAGGAAATACAAAGGCAAGAGTGCCTTAGGTCTTTGTTGTTATCCGAGTATCACAAGAGAAGAAACTCCAGAACTGTATGTCCTTATGTTAAAATAGGATGTGAATTCTTCTGCTTCTCTTCATATGCAACCTTTGTGACAAGTGCGAGTTAGATTTTCAGGAGTAAAGAATATCTTTAAAAATGTAATGCATTTCAGCTAATGACTCATATAAAGTCCCACCCCTTTGGACTGGAACCTTTAATCCAGCAGTCAATAATTAGTGAAGGCTTTGGACAATTATAGATATGCACCCATCTGTGTTTAGACTTCAGTTAGAAGTTAGATAGGAAGACACAGAGCGATTCACTGCATTTTAACTATGTGAACTGTCACTGGTGCCTGAAAACAAGATCCCGGGACTGCTACTTCCAAAACTTCATGATCGTCATCACTATATACCTAGCTGTTGTTTGACAGTCATGACTAAAGAATAGATTCAAGATTTGAATAACTGCGTTTCCACTACTTATTGTATCCCCACCCTCACTCATCCACGATGATTTTTCACAATATTGGTAGAGATATCTATGATCATTGTAGATATGCAACTAACTAGTCTAATTAAACATCGATGCATTTTTCACATTTGATCCACATGACATGTCTTTTGGTCAAACCGCCGTAAAATGGCTGAAATACTGCCAAAACGGCGTAAAACGCCAAACAATCAATCAATCCTCTGGTCAAAACTTGCAACGCGTTATCAAGAATGTTCAAGGCTTTCATGTTCAGTACAATTATACACTCAGTTATTAGGCCAGGCTACCTGGAGTAATTAAGAATATTTTTTATTCATTTTAATATTGTACTATATGTAGATGTTTAAGCCCTACCCCTTGGACAAGGACCACAACCTTTTAAATTTTATTTCCTACACACAAAAATATCATCAATTTTGGTGAAAATTGTCAACACAGTTTCTGAGAATATGTCAAAATTGTAAATTGTTCAAACGTCATAACGACGATGGACAGAGACGAATATCTGTAGGTGAAATGCGTAACCCGGAAAACCTAAAATAGGATTCAGTAGTCTTCCGGATGCGCCAGATATATCTCTATCAAAGCTATTCATACATAGAGGCTGACATGTATAGTTTTCATATTTTATTTTAGTAAAATCTGAATAATTCAAACTTAATAGCCTGAAATTCAAAAAGAAATCACGGGCAGTTTCCTTGGTGGAATAATGGAGGTATCATATGTACAGCTAAAATTTCTTTAGAAATCTTTATAAATGCAGAATAATTGATATCACTTGCTTAGATTGCATGTACCCTACTAGTTCAAACAATTCGTGATGATCATGAGGAAAGCGTGAACATTGTGTTTGAGAAGTTTTTATTTTTCTGTGTTAAAAGTAGCAATGCTATAAAAATGGTTAATAACCCTCCATAATTTCCGTTACTAATATTTCGTTGAATTTAAAAAATTTTCTTTCAAATAAAGTTCTGAGAAATAGTCCCTTTCAAAAATGGGGAATAAAAATAATAATGAAATATATAAAATAATTATTTAAAATTGTTATAAAATTTTAAGATTTTTTGATCTTTTTTTCCCCTTTACATTTGGAATGTAATCTGTGAATACACCCCAAAACAAAACAAGTTTATTTTATACTTCATCTCTAAATAACAAGTCAGAAGTTAAAGGTATCAAATGTGGAGTGGTCATTCTGAGGTGAATGTAGCGAACTATTATATGCATATTGCATGCAATTAGCTTTTTAACGACCCGGTAATGCAATCACATAGCAACAATTCCTCTATTCTCACCTGATAAAGATGTTGCAAGGAAGTTATCAAGACAAACTGAACGAATCAAGTCGATATAACTTGATTCCGCTGCATTCTTCTCGAAATACCATTTTTCACTATGATATTTACATTCAATGGATCTGTTCTCTAAAATTTCTTTTGAAACTGGCATTGCTTTCATCGAAGACAATAAATACATGTTTGTTGCAAACTAGTTCGATCCGGTTTATTTGTACTACTTGTTCGTGTAATCAGCAAATATGGGCGTCGTCAAGGTCAAAGGGTGTATTGGCTGTTCCGTTTAAAGTAACGAATGAGTCAACGATATGATATTTTAGTATTTAAATCTAGGTTGTATTTATCAGAAATATATAACAAAATAAATATAAATAATAAAATGACCTCCTTTGTTGTTGCATCGGGTGATGAAAGTAGCAATCATTACTGAAAAAATTTGCATAACCCGCTAACGCCAGATTACATTAAAAAAATATTGTTTAATTAAAATTCCATATATATTTCAGTTCATTAAGCACTGGAGCCTTTCTTGATGCAAGTATCACATTTAATGCTACAGTACTTCACATGCATATGATAAGGCGAAACATGTGTATGCATTCCAACGAAATAAAAGAAAGTGAATGGACAGTTACATCAGAAATGTGTACGTGTCACAGTATTTATTTTCAATTCGTGCTGTTCAATATGTGCTGTGTCTACAACATATGTTTCTTCATGCATCTCCCCCATCTATGAAAAATACCATCCCATGATGTTAATTATACCTTCCACATATTACGGGAAATTTGATATTAGATTAATAATATAGGAATAATTACGCAATAATTCTGAATTTCAGTATATACTCCTTATTTAAAGGAGGATCGGTGGTTTAAGATATGAGGGCAAAATTCAGATATATTGTTGATTGATTGCATATCACCTAACGTCTCTCTCGAAAATCTTTTACTCATATCGAGACGTCACCATTGCCGGTGAAGGGCTGCAAAATTTAGACCTATGCTCGAAGCTTATGGCGCCTTTGAGCAGGGAATGATCTTTATCGTGTCACACCTCCTGAAACATGGAGCCTCCATTTTTGTGGTCTCATCCGAAGGACCGTCCCATTTAGTAGCTTCTTAAGACAAGCACGGGGTACTGAGGATCTATTCTAACCCGAATTTCCACGGGGAAAATCAGATACATACTATCCCGCTATATGAAAACATCCGTAAATGATATGTGCAGTTTTCCTGTATATACACATTTCCTGTACCACAGATTCATGCGACTTTATATCTTTTTACGTATATATTCCCAATACCAACATTCATATCACGAACTTAATCAATCTTACCATTGCTAGAGTTTCTTGAGATCCTATCAATGTTATTTTCTAAACAGAATTTTGGATACATTGTTAGTACTAGAATTTCAGAATTCAAAAATGTATTTCCTTAGCTTACGATTAGATGATAGAATATTGTGAACAAACTATACTCACACAGAGTTTTTGCTTAATGCAATTACGAATCAATTGGAAGCAGTAAAATTTATTCATATAAAATGGTGATGTATATTGAAAATTTAGTATTTTAAAGATTACTAATCTGGGGTTATTACTTTGTTTCATCTGTTCCTCCAAGGCGGTCTTGGATTGTTCTGTGTCCCTGTTGAAAGCTTCCTTCATGTGGTCAGGAATGACTAATTCCTCTTTTTCAGGGGGGATCTCAACTTTCTCATGTTCCCAAACTTTTGGTGTGGACTAAACAGAAAGAAATTGAAATGTTCAATAACGCTTAAACATATCAATGGTATTGTCAGTAATTGAAAATGTCAATAATACTGAAAAGATAGAAAATTCAACAATACGAAATTTAAACAAAAAGTAATCTATAGCTAACATGATAAATTATATCTGCAAATAAGTTTGTTTGCAGTAAGCACTGGATGAATTATATGTTATAACTACATATTCCTGTGTTTTAATTTCTACATTTGCATTCACCAATGCTTTGTCCGTAAAACATATACAGCATAATGTTTTCTATGCACAATGTATATTTTCAAATATCAATAGCATGTATCGACTTTTCTATTTACTTTAAAAATAAATTTCAAATTATAAATATAATGAGTAGGTTTCTACGTTGTTTTTTCCAAGTATATCATAAAAAAAGAATGGAAGCAAGGGGTGGAGCCGATTATATTTCACGATAATATTGTCGATGTAACTCATTGTTTCCAATTTTAAAAAAAATGATTCAAGAATAGAAATGGTCAGGTTGCTTTAAACTATGTTATCTATGATGGAGACAGTAGTATCACTCATTTGCTACTACGTTGAATTTTGAGGAATGTCTATTGTAAAACCTGTGAAAGGTGTTGAATACATAAAGTAGGTACCATCTATATACAGTATGCAGAGAAAACGACAGATTCAACTATCTGTAACTTTCACTTTTAAAAAGCCTGAGCAAATTCAAGAAATTGCTGGCACATCCTCAATTTGTCTATAACAACAGCACAAGGTCTGAAGGATGTCTCGTCAAAGCTGTAAGATGATTATTTACGCAAAGAAGGTACCGACTATTTAAAAGGTACTGAAAAATGACGAAGTTCAACTGCATGTAGCTTTTTCGAAAAATGTCCGAGCACAATGACATCTTCAGTGTGTCTATATTAACTTTAAAAAGCATGGAGAATGTCAGTCTAAAGGTGTGACAAGAGTTGATTACACAAAGTAGGTACCGGCTATTCAAAAGATGATAAAAATGACGAAGTTCAACTACAGGTTAATTTTTCAAAATATGTCCGAGCACTTCCAAAAAGTCACCTGCCCATTTTCAATGTGTCCATAACAAAGTTTGGGGAATGTGAGGCTTTAAGTGAGTGAGGAATTGATTACACAGAGTAGGTACCCAATATGAGGACGTCCGCTCGGCATTCACAATACTATACGCCAGATGCACATTGTGCAACCCGGCCAAAATTGCTTGCTCATATACTAGGTCTTATCATTCACCTTTTCTTTTCCTGTCACTTCCGATTCCGGTTGTATAGACGCTACTGACATAGCTTTAGTAACGTCTTTCTTTGCTCTTGATGGCTGCTGCTTTTTGGTCTTCTTCTCCTTCGGCTTTGACTACACAATTAATTAGTTTTCTAATCAAATGCATCATGTGCACATATTTGAAGTTGTCATGAAAGAGGCATCGTTATTTCCATGTTAATTCACCAATACACGTCAATGTGTCCAATGATTAGTCAACTTGAATTATATAGGACTTTACATATTTTTTTTAAAACAATGTATGAATAGCAAGAAATAAAATAGATAAATATGTTAATACTTATCAAAAGAATTTACGAAATTTTATACCAATAAAATTTTCCCAATTTTACACGTACTGTTTTCTGTGGTTTTGGTTTCAAATAGTCGGGTATAACAGGCATCTGATCAGTCAGCCTGGTTGGAGTTTCTGGCTCTGTTTTGCTAGTGCCCCCTACGTAATTCAATAAAGCACTATAAGTCTACCATATAAACATCAAAAATAAAGCAAGCATTGAAGGGGGAAACAAAGAATTGCAGTTTGAAACTCCCCCCCCCCAATTCCAAACTTGCACGAAGTATTTTAAAATATTTGTGACAACCTCGGTAACATGACTTCTTGTTCAAGCTGTAGGATGACTTAACTATACCACAAATATTAGTAATGCTTTCAATAAGATCCCTTAATATACATCAATAAGGAAAATAACTTGTTTGCTTGATACACTGTGTATCATAAAATCGCAATCATCGTGATATCTGATTCGCTACTTACCGACTTCGTTATGATCCTTGTGCTCATCATTGCTGCAATGAAACATATTTTGAGTGGAATGAATCATGTGAATTTGTTAACGCATTTTAATAAAAACTACCATCAGGTATGACCTATAGGAAACTTTCAAGTTACAACACCATTATTAACATAATTTCTATATTGCATTCTTACGCAACACTTTTATAACGGTTCTGATATTTGTTCTAAAAGTGAAACAAGATGTCGTGATAGAAATATACTTACGATTGGGGTACTTTCTTCTTGCTTTTATCTTTAACAAAAAGCATATAAAATGTAAATGCATCCATCCCCATAATCGCCCACTTTTACGTGAACCACGACAAAAACAAAGTATGTTGGAACATTATAGAGATGTGCAAGTCTTTCGGGTTGAAAGGGGGCCCATTGCCATTTCACATAGTGCTCTCTCCCACTAGATATTTATGAACCCAATGAAATATTCTTAAATTAGGTTTAACTACGAGATATGGCAATGGAGTCAGACTCAAACGTCTTCACTCACATTACCGAGAAAGGTCCGACTGAAAACAAATTGAAAATCAGGACGTTTAACCGACTCACACAATGCCACCTCATGGCAAAACCTCTTTGTATATTAGTGTGGAGACCACTTTATAGTTCCCATGCTTTCGTATTATTTTCAAAATAAATGCATCAGAATGCCTAGCACATATGTAAACATTTCCAACTTTATATGGATTAAATCTATTGAATTAGCTATATCTGTGTATACCATTAAGTGAAATTACAGATCTTTAAGTCGAAAAACAAACACGGCACGATCAATCCACTTTCCGTGTGTAATGCAGACAAAAATTAAAGAATAAAATAAATATCAAATAATATTAAGAGTCAACTAAGGGCATGATCTATTATGTGCAGTCATGACAAATCACCAGATTTTTCTGCCTGACTATATATCTCCATTCATGGCATAAGTGTTTAAAACACAATCGCTCCAATATCAAAAGCGTTAAAAATTTCACACTATTGTGTTCTTTATTCCCCATTGCAATTCATAAAGTGTTTGAGAAGTGCATAATTATCTGTCAGATTCTAATTAACCACACGGAAATTTAAATATCAAGTTCATTATACACAATGCATATAAATTGTATTGTACAACTACATGCACTCAGCATAGTGAACTTTGAAATATGATATGAGTGTTAAAGCATCTCATATCCTCCCTGGCCAGTGAAATATTCATAAATCATTTTACGTTTCGACCACTAATATACCCCAACGTACCTTCAGCTGAGATAAAAGACGATTCGTGTGATTCCTCGTGTTCATCTTCTGTTTCCAAATGTAAAAACATTTCTCATTTACACATATTGAATTGATATAATTCATTGATAAACTCAATCTTCAAATTTAGTTTACCAAAATTTATGTCATAAATAGTGACATGATTGAAATTTACCAAAACCAGCATTCACCATCACCTTTATTCCAACAAGTAATTCTAACTGAAACCCTCTACATACAATGCATATATATATATATATATATATATATATATATCTCGTGAAACACAGTAAAAGCCCTCCTAATTAATAAACGAAGCGTTATGTAATGAGATTTGCTCTCAAGGATTTAAAATCAAAACTAGATTTTCCCATCCTATATCTCTCTTTAAAATTCACAACCATGCTTCAGCATCCTACTCATTGTAGTAATGAAGAACGACGACCACTGCATGCTTTACAACAGATTCAAAACGTTACAAGGAAGTCATGCTAATATAACATGCAAGCAAGGGTTTCGTCCCTTTGTCCATCATTTTAAAAGTCAATTTTAAATGGATGTGGATATCAAGAAATTATTTGGTTATAGATTAATATGATTACTGGTGACATTTATATACAGTGTATTGTGCAACATGCATATACAACGGTACCGTAACTTTTGGTTGGTTTTTTTTTTTTTTTACACAAGTACACCAAAAAAGTTGTGTGATATCAAAAATATACTGTACCCTATCAAAGAATGAAAGTATGATATGTAACCCTGTATGGAAAAAAATGTTTCTCTCTTTTAATGTAACAATCTAAAATAGAAAATAAATATTATCGCCTTCTTTCAAACACTGAATAATTTAAATAACAAAATAAATTTTATATATATATATATATATATATATATATATATATATATATATATATATTCATTTAGAAGGGATATGAAGTAGAAATTGAAAACACCAACCGTGCTTAGATTTTTCCTCCATCTCTACAGCAGTTGTGACACTTGTTTGTGCAGGTGCTCCCTCGTCCACAACTTGTGATTGCTGTGTATCTGGTGCACCCAATTCTTTCTGATCAGAACTAGAGGAAGATACATTCGGAAGAGCTTCTTCAGACTTTACGGACATGATGCCCGCATGTTCTTGATTTGATTGACTTTTCTCGGACGAACCCTGGGGTAGACTGCTTACAGTATGACTAGATGAGGTAACCGTATCATTTTGAGCATCGAGGGGAAGAAGATTGTTTTGAATCTGAGATTGCTTCTTTGTGATGGTAACAGAAGGTGGAGTATTTTTACCTCGAATTTCAGGTGACGGACAAGGTTTTATAACGTCAACTGATGAAGGCTTATCATTAACAGGATTTTGAATTGGGGAAACTGTCTTTTCAACAGGCGATGGGGACTTTTTAATGCTTGGTGAACTTGAAGGCATTTGCTTGGAAGGAGTTGGGGACTTGGGGATTTGGGGAGATGTAGATTTTAAAGATGCCCTAGACCCCGGGTGTGTTAAGGATGCTCTTCTTTGAGAGGAATCTGACTCCTGTTTAAGGAGTGATGTTAGATCGGGAGATTTTGTGGATTGTGCAGGCGAGGGTGCAGGAGATTTCCCCAGTGCAGAATCAGGTTTTGGTGAAACTCTGATTTCATCAGTGCTTTCCTCTATCTCGTCACCTTCCCCATTGTCTTCTTCACCTATAATGCCATATCGTGCCAAATCCACTTCAGTGCAGGCTGCTTCCTCGCCCTTTTCCTCCCAATCAAATTCACCCTCATCCGCCTCAACATTACCCTGTGGGATGTGCACACCTTCACCACCAAAACCCAATTCAACACTCTCTTCTTCGGGAATTACCCCTGCAATAGTTTTTATATCCACTTTATTGACACCTGAGGGTTCTATCAGATCTTCACTGATAGTTGTGCTTGTCTCAACATCAAGTTTTTCGGTTTCGCTAAGAGGATCATGTTGGGAACTAATTGCACTACTAATATCTACAAGACTATTGGTTGACACACCACCACCAGTTTTAATACTGGGAACCCCATCACCGCCACCTTTTACAGAATCTACTTCAAAATCATATTGTGTGGAGTTATCACATGTGTTAGTGTCATGGTCTTCCACCACCACCTGTATATGGTTAGAACTACTTTGAGGTACACTAGCTATATCAGTGCTACCTTGCCCTGCTACAAATGACATTTCTACATCAGATTCCTTTTCAGATTCTTCCACAACATCTATACTTCCTTCACCCAGAGGTTTAATCCCATCACCGTGACTTCCCACATCAAAGAGCGAACTTTCACCTGATGCCAGATCAAATGTGTACATGTGCTGTCCAAGATCCGTGGAATCTGTATAGGCAATCGAGGATCCTTCCATACCTGACAAAGGATCATAATAAAGGGGAAGAAATTCCCCTTCTTCTTCCACAATACTTCCTCCGGTAACTGAAGAATGGGCCCTACGTCTTCCTTTCCCAGGGGACATGACATCTAGAGACCTGGATCCCATGGAAGGGGCAGATGAATGGCGCATGCTGACTGTTGGTAAAGACGATCTTATTTCTTTCACAGTTTCATCTGTTGCAAAAAAATATAAATTGGCAAAAGCATTGGAGCATCCACCAAAAGCACTAACACATTTAAACGACTAAAGCATCTAAGCATCAGGGTAAGAACAGCATTTTCATACTATAAGCTATACAAATCATGCATTGACTAGTTGGTACGAGATATGTCTACAGTACAAATACTTCTATTTCGAGCATGTATTGTATAAAAACTCCAAGTAAAAACCACATTCTTGCCATATAATGTAACCTTTACTCTATTTCCTCTCTGTATGCAATATCAATTTACCATTCTACTTGGCTTACTAATCTATAGCTTGCAAACCTAATTCAAGAACAGACCAAAAAAAATACTGTTCAGAGGTAAACAAATGTGTAAATGTGTAATTAGAAAAAAAACATCTCCACTTTTTCCACAACAACAACCAGGCAACAATACATGCTACATATTTCTGCTTATACACCATACAAATGTTATTATGTGCTGTCCCTGCTATTTCTTTTCATAAAACGTTTGATCGATTGATGTCAGAAAACAAATATTACAGAAAAATGTTACGTACGAGTAGGATTTTAATGAAATTGTAGTTTTCTAAACTTTGCATATGTAAAAGAAAATGCCTTTGAATACACTACTGATATATTCAAACATCAGGGTGTTCATCAAGTTTCATCTTTCTGTACTATGTTACTTAAGTAACATGAACAGCTCGTAATTCTTTCTTCAAATAACCTACTACCTAAAGACAAGACGAAGCATCCACTCCACGCTGAAGTCTAGCAAAAGCAGTTCACCATAGATTTTGCTATTTGACATCAATACGCATGTGGTAATACGTGTTGCCTTTGGTCTTATAAGTAATATTTGCTGCCGCTGACAGTGTGATCTTCTACAAGTTTTATAGTTGATACAAATGTACATACATGTACAGAGATTTAAAACACATTTAAGATATTTTTTCCACAAATGTCCTCTCTTGAGTGCGAGTTACCTGTGGCAGGCCGACCCATATAGGTGTTGTAGGACTTGAGTGAAGCTCTTAGCTTACTGGCTGACAGAATCGAACGAGGAGTGGTACTTCCAGACCTACCGATAGAAACGAAAGCAATCAGCATTTCATTTGCCAGAAAATTTTCTCCAAAAAAATCCTAATAAATATGTTCATGTTTAGAATAAAAGGGTCCGTGTTTACCTTACTCTCAATTTTGTATTCGTTATAGGATTTATGAGATAGGTTACTGCTTGTTATTTACAACCTTGAAAAAATCATCCTTGTCATTTCCCGATAAAATAAAGAAAGTGGGAGTCCATGAATCTTTGAATACACTTATTCATTTACTATTTCTATTTGCAAACGGGTGATGCAAACCTATAAATTCACTGTGCAATATATATACATAGATGATAAAATATAAACGATATCAATTTTGATGCGTCAGATACGCATTTCGACAAACAATGTCTCTTCACAGTAATGACCAAGTCAAAAATGTTGGAAATCCGAAATAAGAACAAACTTTGTAGAACTGAAAGAACCAAAAAATACCAAATACTGGAGCCAAATTCAGTCAAGGATCAAAGCTATGTATGAGGGAAATAATCCTTAATTCTAAAACGAATTTCTTCATTTTTTTTTTTCAACAGCAGAATTTTATCCATACTTCATGCTAATATTGAAGTATAAAATAAAACTCCTTATGATTCGAATGAAAGTGACTGAGATCGAGTTGGTACTGTATTTTATCAATTTGTACTATTTTGTGTAGAATTGATATTCTAAAGTCCCGTGGGCATCCGGGTTAGAATAGATCCTCAGTACCCCTTGCTTGTCATAAGAGGCGACTAAATGACACGGTCCTTCAAATGAGATCGTAAAAACCGAGGCCTCGTGTCACAGCATGTGTGGCACATTAAAAATCCCTCCCTCCTCAAAGACCAAAAACGCTGAACATAAGCCTAAATTTTGCAGCCCAAAATCCTCAATAGTGACGTCACCATATGAGTGAAAGATTCTCGAGAGGGACGTTACACCAATATATATATATATATATATATATATATATATATATATATATATATATTCTAAACATTTTGTATACACAGGTATGTGTTCATGTGTTCTTTAAAAACCACAAATACCCAACGAAATAAAGTGTGCTTACTGGTAAAAGACTTTACATAATACATGTTAGATAACACTGCATGGTATTTTGGACGCACACTACAGTCAGACCCCAGGGGTTGCAAACTTCAAAGTTTTGGTACATTCCATTCTGGGTGTTTTCCTAATTATGCAATTAGTTTTTTATAAACAATATAGTATCGGCAAAATTATAAAAATCTTTCAAAGAATATTAACATTTAATCACTGTGATCAGTTTTGCCCCATCCTGGTACTAAAACCCCTACCCATTAGGACATGAAATTTACATTTTTTTGGTAAAGGGCTACATATACCCCTTCCTTCTTTAATATTGATTCAGTTTTTTCAATTTAGTATAAATAGCATTAAAGAAGACAATATTGACCCTTTTTATACATAAATATTCTGTGCCAAGTTTGATCCTGTGGTCAGCACCTCTACCCTGGGAATCATGAAATTGAAAAAAAAGTGTCAGTTTGGTAGAGGTCTTCCTGCTCTACATGACTATGTACTCAGTTTTTCTTACAAATGTGCGGTTGTAGAAAGAATGGATTTAGAAACTTGATCAATTTTGGACAGTTTTTCTCCTGACCCTAAGACACTAGGGGTGCTTGATGCAATAATGTTGCCCTCTTGATTTTTTATATCTGGCATTTTTCTAAATAAAACAATGGGAGAGGGCTACATTATTGCAGCTATAGGGGTGCAGAAAATCCCCCCATCCCAAAGACGCTTCATACCAAATTTAAAAAAAGAAAATTAAAAAATGCACAATTATTAACACACATATTTAATCATTATAACTATTTTGATCCCATGCTGGTACCAAAACCCCTACCCTTGGGATCATGAAATTTGCAATTTTGGTAAAGGGTTACTTGCTCCTTCTAAATATCAATTCAATTTCAGGTTAGTATCAATAGCTTTGAAGAAGATTTCTTTACATATATTACACATACACATGATTGATTGATTGATTGTTTATTGTTTTACGCCACACTCAACAATTTTTCAGTTATCTGGTGGCATCCAGTCTTTATTGGTGGAGGAGAGAACCCAGATACAATGTACCCGGGAAGAGATCACTGACCTTCCAAAAGTAAACTGGCAAACTTTCTCACATATATCGGCACAAGCGAGAATCGAACCCACGCTGACTAGATGTGAGAGATTTTGTGATTTTGAGCGCAGTGCTCTAACAACTCGGCTACAGAGGCCCCATACATACACATGATAAATACTATACGCCAACTTGGGCTCCAACCTGGAGTCAGATCTCTATCCCAGGGATCATGATATACATAATTTTAGTAGAGGCCACCCTGATCTACATCAATATGCATTTAGTTTTTCTTTAAAATGCGGAGTTGTGAAGTCCTATCTTGGTCCAGGTGGTCATGATGTGAATAAACATGAATCTACACCGTTAAGAAATATAATATTACATCAAGCCAGATTAAGCTTGGGTAGGTTTTGCGAAGATGAGTAACTTTTTGTCTACATCCATTTACAACTTGAAATCACTTTTGTGGCTTGGCCACCCCTGAGATGATGATTTGATGTATCCGTACATAAGGAGGGGGTACAGTGTACATATATATATCACTCTCACATAGATCATCTGTACCCTTTCATTTCTTGAGAAGATGTTTAAAACTTTCCCTATATAGTTTAGACTCTTGAAGTTCTTATGACCCTGCCAAGATCATGAGGATTTTGTTATGAACAAACTTCTATCTACACTACAGTGAACATGAAAATGCATGTATATCAGATTGATATGAAATACTCTTAAAGATTGTACAATTTTATGCAGCCCTTCAAAGATCCGGGGGAATAAGATGAGAACAATCTGGAGTTTATGAGTACAATACATGGGGACTGTAACTTGATATGTTGTACCAATTCTAAAAAAAAATATTCTTGTGAAAAACTTTGATCCAACACTGTGTCCCTCCCCACAAGCTCAAGTAATATTTAAACAAACTTGACTTCTATGAAAGTAATGGCCTTTATTTTGAGCAGTTTTAGTCCAACTCTTTCAAAAGAAATCAATTCAATACATACTAAAACATAGACTGCACTTAATGACAAGTAAAAGAACTACTGGAAAACAATTTACATACATTATATGTATTGTATGCATACTTAAATGTAGTTCTGAGAGAATGAGCAGAATTCTACACACTACATTGCATTACAATCAATTTTGAATTAACAAAATTTTATGGTTAAGTTCAGATGTAGGCTGGAGCTACCTATTATTTACATCTCAACTAACCAAGTTTATGAACTATAAAACTGACAAATTTTAACAGATAAAAAAAAATTGTACCAAATAAACCCTGTAAAATTATTCTAATCACAGACTTGTCAAAAAAAAAACCCAAGAAAACTAAATCCATTTAATACACCTGTTTTCAATATACCATTCCAATAATTTCAAACTGATATCAAATATTGAAAAGTGTATTATCCAAGATGAATTCAATATGATATGGTTATCTGCCAAATGAAATAGCTAGCCTTTAATTTCGAGAACTATGGGCCAATGACTCAGCCCTAATCTATCTATTGTAATGTCTACCACACAACAGTTCCTGAACTCACAATAAAATAGGTGGGCAAGTAAACACGAATAACACATCAGAAAAAAAAATGCCATGATATGAAGCGTCTATATGTACGCAAAGACCATTCACTTCATATCTGAAGGTTTAAAGTCTGTAATTTCTTTATGCATGTTCTAAGTCTCTTATCTTTTCAATATGAAGTGTAATTCTTTCCTTGAAGAAATGATAAAACTAATACAAGCTATATTTAACAGAAGTGGTGATGACCATATAAGCACAATGGTTTATTGTCACCTAACAATGAAAACAAAAGGACTTTTAAAGTTTTAGACAGGAATATCATCAGATATTATCAGGTATTAAAACATTTTAAAGAATAAACCATAGTATTATTACATTAATTACATATACTTGAAATACACAAACTGTATAAATGAGGACTCCATCAGCCACAAGTTGCATTGCATGTGCACAGTAAGTAGGTCCTTACTGAAAAGTTGTGTTGCTGTTGATGGCTTTATTCTGGTACAAAATTAAAAGAAACTGAATCCAAGGTCTTTGAAATGGTGTATCTCCCCCCAAGGGTATTTTAGGGTCTATTGTAGGTTGAAATAAGACACCCCCCCCCCCATTTCCAATGCTATAAAACAGGTACTTTTCCCCATTTTTTTTTTAAATTCCTAAATGAAAATAAATTAAAGCAGGGTAGTTTTAATGTTCATAGACCTCCTTCACATGCCCAAAGATAACATTTTTTCCATCAAAATTGCTAAGTAAACATTTCTTTGGCCTCTGTTTATCTAAACAAGGTTAAGCTCTGACTAAATTGAAAGTCAGGAGGAGTTCATTAATACCTTTAGGCACTGGTTCATTTGTTTGTTTTCTTTTCTTTCTTTTTTTTTTGTTTTTTTGGTACCTTCTTTTTATGAAATGTTTTTTTCGCAATTTCAAGCAAATGTCACCATTTTTTCCCAACTGAAAATATGTTTGTAAAAAAAAAAAAAAAAAAAAAAAAAAAAAAAAAATCTGCCCCCTTAGTCCCAACCTTAAACTCTTGATGAGGCTTTATCAATCACAGAATAATACTTGGAGCAAAATCATTATATGTACCCAAAAATGTGAAATCTTCCTCTCTCACTACAGGTGGATCACATGCCTCAATACACATTTTCATCTACTGACAGACTTTAAAAACACAACACTTGATAATTTTATATATTATAAATTTGTTCATATATCTAATAAACAAATTCATAGTGGTATATTATAAACCATGTTAACTGAAAACTAACTATTCTTTGATTTTAAAAAAACTTTTATTTACAAAGAGGCTACAGTTGAAACGAATGTCAATGAGGGGTACGTCAAAAATATGGTTTTGTTCACTAGTATCGGATATGACCTCCATTAGCAGTGATGACGGCGCGAAGGCGACGTGACATTGATTGCCAAACATTTTGGATGGTCCTCTGAGGAATATTCTGCCATTCCTCCAACAAGGCTCTCCCTAATTCTTGCGGATTCTGAGGCTGAGGCTGGCGACTTTGCACACGTCTCCCCAGCTCGTCCCAAAAATGCTCGATTGAATTCTAGTCTGGGGACATACCGGGCCAATCAAGGACATCAATGGCATTAGTTTGAAAAAAGTTTTGTGTCAATCTTGCCATATGTGCGCGTGCATTGTCCTGTTGGAAAATTAACCCATTTCCTTGCCTATGCTGCTGCAGTAATGGTGCTAAAACAGGCTGCAGAATTTTGTCCACATACCTCTTAGCAGTGAGGGTTCCATTTAAAATGACCAGTTGTGACCGAAAATTGTGGTTATTCACACCCCAGACCATGACACCTCCCCTTCCAAAGCTGTTGCACTGGAGGACACAATTGTCTGCTAAACATTCATGTAAACGACGGTAAATTCGACATCTGCCATCTGCGTTGCTAACGTTAAATCTGGATTCATCTGAGAACACAACATGTGACCAATTTTGACGTTGAGTCAGATGCTGCCTTGTACATTGCAATCTGTACCATCAGTGATGTGGTTTAAGCTGTAGCCCCTTGGAAAGTCTTCTGCAGTGGATCCCATGGTGCTTCAAAATTCTGGAAACAGTTCTAGGATGAATAGGCCTTCCATGACGTCCAATGATTTCTCTCACCATGGTCGCAGCGACCGTAAACCTATTGCGCAGATGACATTGTCGTATGAACGCTTGTTGCTGTGGTGTTCTCTCAAATGGTTGACCAGGTCTTGGGCGATCATTTAGTGATCCTGTCTGATGGAATCGTGACAACAACCGGCTATTTGTACAAGGATGGACACTAAAATGCCTTGCAACCTCACACTGACTAATACCTGCTTGCAGCATACCAAGTGCCTGATTGCCCATTTCATTGCTTAAGCGCAGCATAGTCTTGGTTTTGAATTTTTTCTGTTAGTGGTGTCTATGCTTTCACCACCAAAGTTGTTTTATCGTGAAAAACTCCTCTATTACCTTTCCACATGTTTGAAAATGATGCTACTCACAACGCACAAACAATGAACACATGTAAATCGAGAGATGGGTTTTAAAAATCAATATGATTTATGGTGGGTAAATTTTGCAATAACAGTTTTAAATGTAATGTTTTCAATGAATAAATAAAAAAAAAAATATGTGTGTTGCGCTTTTAAAGTCCATCAAGATAGATTGTTTTTGGTAATGATGAATGATAAAAAAAAAAAAAAAACACAGTGCTTTCTTTTCTGAAATTTGCTGTATCAGAAAATTACATTTCAATTAATAATATGACCTTTCATGAAATTCAAATTTGGTTTAGTACCACTGCATGTTGAATAAAAACGACAGTTAAATTCAAGATATTTCAAGCAAATATTCTGTCAGGGTTAAGGGCAAGCATCCATCAATGACACACTAAACCACACCTACCCTGGTGATGTTTGAGGTCTATGAGATTGCTGAGATGCTGGTCTTGTAAACTGATCCCCGAAACTACTACGATTCTCATAAGTTCCAGACTCAGTGTTGTACAAAATGGGCCAGCGGTCGTCTTGTAGACCCTGAAGTATTGCACGCAATTCCATTGCCTCTCGACTCCTAGGAATATTAGTATTCCCACTCATTCTTGCTCTGCAGAAAAAATTTTTACAAATCAACCACATGTGTGTGTGTGTATGTATGTATGTATGTATATATATATATATATATATATATATATATATATATATATATACATAGTAACTGGGGTTTTTTCATTTGTTATATCTTCTAAAGTCATACGATTTGCAATTTTTCATGAGTTCAGTCATTTGTAATGATGTATAGAATTTTTAGAATTGCCTATATTCTAAAATTTTCATAAATCATGTATAATGGTTTTAAACAATCAATCACTTCCAGTGATGATTTAGCAATGATTATGAAACTAGTTTGCAGTGATAATTATAGATCAAAATGTTACTTGAAAATCATAGGAAATAAAATCAACATGACCATTGAAATTAAATTAGTTTTGTTTCCTTTTAAAGGGTTTTTATTTTTTAATCTTCATGATTATTTCTGTAAGTCAACTTAATATTGTTTGGATTCTGAGTCATTAAATTTGGTTCATCAATGAATTTCATTGTTACTAAATGTATTTCTTTTATACCATTAAATCATGCTTGAGTCATGTTTAAATATTTGTTTCAAGGTAAATGCAGTTGTAAGTGCTCTGCACGTTTAAATCTTAACAAATAAACATGATCAGTGTTTGCAATCTTATCATTCAAGAAGAGGTATTACCACTAGAATATCTGATTAAACACCCTGGAATGCTAACAAAGATTTAGATCATAAACATAGTATTTGATACAACCTGTCAAACATATTTCAAATAATTTGATATTGAAAGGAAGAGTTATGTCCCTTTCAAAAGCAATCTCTCTCTCTCTCTCTCTCTCTCTCTCTCTCTCTCTCTCTCTCTCTCTCTCTCTCTCTCTCTTATATAAATCATTCATTTTAATTTGTATATTTGTTTGAGGTACAAATACTAACTCATTTGTTTCAGAAATAGAGAATTCAAATCATTCACATCAGTGTTCAGAAACTTAAAAAAAAAATCTTGGTAGCTTCTTGTCTTAGTTTATACTCATACATTTGTTTGTAATCTAACCTACAACAATTATCTTCTCAAAGAGCTTCTTCTTGAGTACATCTCTTTCCTCTTTCTTATCTTGAAGACCTTAAAGATTTGAGGTCTACAAATATGTGCAAGATATCTACCCAACTACCGAAAGATGGGAAACATATGAGACTTATTGATCGATATTAATCCAATAAAGCCAATCCATGATATGCGAAATCAGTCACAACTGAGCTTCAGTCAATATGCTTTCTTTACTGTGACAGGTATTTTGTTTGCGCAGCATTGAAGAGTGCCTTTCTAATACCACTGAGTTTCATGTCGATCTACACCATATTTTTTTATAGAATTAATTGGAAGAGGGAAATGAAACGAAAAAAGTTTTATGGCTTCCCAAAGGATTTAAATGGTTCTAGATGTTTGATGAAAACATGGAAACTCAGTATCATGTGTTTGAAAACTAATAAATCAATTTCTTGTGAAGTGTTTTTTCAAATATACAACTACATGACATTCATTCTCTACCTGGAACAGGGTACTGGGGAAATTTAATTCATCAAAAACATTTAACTGCTGGACTGAAAGCCTTTTGTTGCTTGTAAAAATAAGTGCCCACACTTCTAAACATTTTAGGCAGGATATAAAATTTGTGACCAAAAATAACAAAGTATGCAAAGATCACTGGCCATTTAAAAAGGCAGTTATTGATCAGCATTCATATACATGTATAAAGCAATATATGATTTTTAATACTGATTAATAATATAATGTGTATGATCCTGATCTTTTTAAGCTTAATGCTGACTTCATTGTTTTGGGGAAGGGAAAACAATAATGCATACAGTTTTGTGTACAAGGATAAGATTCTAATTTTATGAAGTCAGGGTAAAAGTAAGTCAAATTACTTCCGGGTCTCTCTATTTTTTTTTTTCACATGATCAAGTCTTATGTCCATGTGAAGTGATCAAATGTTATCAATTTCAAACTTTTCCTTATACCACAAATCAATTCTATCCATTGTAAAGTTAAAATTCAATCTTTGTGACATTCACTTGTGAATATATAAACACAAATGCACGATGAAATATTCATTTTAATCTTGAAATGGTGTTTTCATTCATTATTCACTAGAAAAGCCAAGTCTCTCAGACTTGCGGAATTTGATTGCCATGAAAGTTTGAATCCAAAACCTTAAAGTCACAAACTTCCAATTTAAGGAACCCAGTTGTCCTTTGCTTTTCATATAAAAATAATCACCAGAAAAGATTTATCTATATTCTATCATACATATGTACATCTTTGAAAATTATTATAACTTTTTCTGGTGAGAAAAGGAATTTAATCTGCACCATACAGTCTAACTGAACCAATTTTACATACTGTGTCCGTAGGATAGACATAAATTATGGTTAGCAGCCATCATCTGTTAGGGTAGGAACACAATTATGTGCGAAACATGTACCCCTTCACTAAACGAAAGATTCCATGCAAGAAAAAAAACCTTTCTTACAAAACTATTTAACTTGTGGTTTAATGTTGATGAAATAAGCAGATATGTTGATATTTTGAGATATTCTGATTACATTTTTGTCCATAACCTGATAAATCCTCATTACACAATAAGAAATTTATGTTATGTTTAAGTTAACATACTTCAAGTTAGTTATTTCATCAAATTATCAGAGGAGTATGTGTGCATGGTGTGTGTTGGGGGTGGGGTGGGGGGTGGTGGATGGGGGGCTTACTTTTGTCATACAACTTCAAATTTAACAAATGTACATGTTTATCTTGAAATTAATTAAAAATTACATCATAAGTGTAACATATAGACCACTAGCTTCTGTGCCAAGTGCAAGGGATATATATATATATATATATATATATATATATATATATATATATATATAAGCATGAATTACAAACTTGATTAATTAGAACAAGATCACTTAGTACCTTGGGCTATATCCTCTGCCATGACTCTCGATTAACATGTAATACATATATTTCAACAGCTTACCTAGCTCTGAATTTGAGATCCCTGAGATATGAGCTGAGATCACTACCAGGCTGAGATCTCGTATCAAGCTCTCTTTGGTTTTCAGCTTTGCGTAAGATTTTCATGAACAATTTGTGTTTCTCGTCCGATATGCTTGTATTTTCTTTATCATATTCCTGAAAAAAAAAATATAGACACCAGTGAAAATAAATACATATATGCACCCAATTCAGTTCTACATAACAGTTACAATTCACATTGCCAAGTCACAACATGTAATTCAAATAAAGGCCTTTTCATTTGCAAACTTTTTAACAATAATCATGAATAGGAAAAATGAAAAAAAAATACATTTGCTTATTATCTGTTTGTTAATCTATGTCAATAAATTATGTAATTATTATTATATTACTATATACATAATATATACGCTATTATCATTTAAATTCAAGTGGAGGGAATTTTTATGGATTGCTAAGATTGGGATGCACTTTCTTGACAATGACTTCTATACATTGAAACATTGTATAAATTGTGTATTTTGTTGTGGTTTGAAATTGAAATTCCTACAGATGGAGATAACCACAAAATCCACAAAAACTAAACCTCCATGAAATGAATGACTCCAATGTACATTATGTATCATACAATACATTTCATTTACAATCATCATGACATCATATGTCAATTATAATATTTTTGACGTAAAGTCAGTTGAAACATAAAATGTATACAAGTTTATTGATACAATCAGTACATGTATGCTGCAATGAAGGTATGTATAGATTTATTACAAAACACCAACACCATGAATAAACATTCTCTATACTTATAAAGTGCAAAATATACACTCTATGTTCAAAAGTTTAAGCAAACATATTGACCTATTAACAAACATAATGCATGCAATAATATTTGCCTTTTCATTATTGTTCATTGTAAAAATAATAAAACTCGAGATTTTATTTAGTTTTTACTTCCAGACAACCCTATATTCAATAACATCTTGTTTTCACTACCTACAATTTTTATTTGCTTTATCGAGGTGTTAATGGTTTTTTAAGCATAGTCATCAATCCCTCAAATATTGATACTGCTGGTTATGTACCTTACGAAAATTTTATTTCACCCACATTGAAAATCATTCAGTTTCCTTCAATTATCATTAAATTACAAATGAATTACCGTTTCCAGTGATAGATCAATACTTATGTGCATGAATTTACCTGTACTGATAAATGAAAACATCAAAAGGACTTCAAAACCAAGTTGCAGTACAAATCTTATAGAATACTTCTTTTAATATAATTATCATGTACTGAATTCAACAAGGCCAAGTACTGACTAATCGCATCAAGACTAATATCATTTGTAGCTACCACATGAAAGTCTTACTGGTAGTAATGTCAAGAATGTAACTTTTTAGATTGCTATGGACTAATTCAAAAAATTTCAGTCTCTCATTTAGTTCTTAGGTCAAAGACTGCAAACCACAAAATTCAAGCTTGGGAGATCTGGAAATATAGCATTCCAAAATCTACAGAAATCTGCAAACCTCCGTAACCATAAACTGAAAATTAGACTTAAAGAAACTGGTTCACATTTTTTTGAATTTTTTTTTTCTTCATTTTGTCGTTAAACATTCAAAATATAACTTATTTAAAGCTGGCAATCAAAATTTGGACCTTCTTAATGCAAAGGGCAATATTTCAGCCATAACCCTGTATTATGTAAACAAGATGACTCGAGAATTCTTTATATTTAAAACTAGTGAAATGTTAAATTTGTAATTTAAAGCATTCTAATTTTGTACTGTGCAGACACAAATTTAACTTTTAAGTGGCTGAATTAACCTAAAGAATATTCAAAATGTGATATGATATCATAAATTTAGATCGATTGCCATACATTTTCAAAACTTTGTAAACAATAAGTTAAACATACCTCAATCTTTGTTACACAACAAATAATAAACTCTCTATGATGAGCTTCTGTCATTATATATAACCTTAAACATTTTTGTGAAACCTATCAAACACATTAGACAGCATGTTTTTGTCTTTAGAAATGAAAAACAAAATTTTGGGGAAAATGGTGAATCAGTCCCTTTGAGTTAAAAATAGATACTGCATTACTATACAACGCATACATGTATAATCTTAAATTGTTAAAATCACACAATGACATTATTGCTATTTTGAATCTTAATTAAAATATAAACTTGACTTAAATTTCATTGACTTACAAAAATATCAATATTTTAGGTATAACTTGTACCATAGATCTAATTTCAAAATTCGTCATAAGTCTATTCTTGAGCATTTAATGGTCATGATGCCAGGTCTGTGCTTCTTAATGATATATATATATATATATATATATATATATATATATATATATAAATGACATCTAAATATAATAAAACTGAAATTGAAATGGAATAAATATAAAAATCAGAACTGATAATACATTGTATTCTACACATTGGCCCTATAAGCATCTTGGTACCCTTGATACCTATAATAGACATATACTATGTCTATATCTCACAATTCAAGGGTGTTACCACATGTTCGGATGGCTGGTGATCCTACACAAGAGGAAATATTGTCATGATCAATGCAAAACAGTTACAAACTGTGACAGAGTGTTTGGTTAGGACTAGTAATTTGTCTCTATCAATCTGGAACTCTACATGTTCTCAGCACAAATGTTTAGAGCTCACAAAAGATTTTCATATAGTGTCCACACTTACTAATATGAGGAACTGAACTTCAACCAAAACAAATATACTAAATCATTGATATTCTCCTCCTTGATAAAGTATATTAATAATTGTATAATTTTGTTTACCTCTTCATCTCCATACTGCAAGATAGACATTGCTAGTCTATCTAAAGACCCTATCTGCAGAGTAGAATCCAGCAGCTTCTTAACTCTGTGCATTTTCACTTTCTTTGGATTTCCATTGGCCTCATCAATCTCTTGTTCTTCTTTAGGGGCTGTAAATAACATCAGGGCCCCTTTTTTGGTGAGGTAAGTTTTAGGAAGATCATACTTGTTGGTCTGATCAACAGAAGTAATCTCCCTTGACAGTCTGTTGTGGGTGGTTTCTCTATGAAGTTTCTCCAAGCGGCTGATGGGTGTAGCAGGAGGTGCTATGTTGCTTTTGAGTGAAAGAGAGGTGGAGCATCTCGACATGTGACCAATAGTCACACCATGTCTGTGAGGTTCTCTTTCATTTATGAGAGGCAACTTCTCCTGTAACAATTTGTTAACGTTCTTGTCAAATGTGCATGTAAATTATTATGAATTAAATATGTTTAGATAAAAAAAAATTAATTAGACCAATCACCTTTTAAGAAGTATTCAGTCTAACTTCAAAAATTACAATTCATGTTTAACATATATTTTATAGACAGGATACTGGCAGTACAATATGGTATGTATCAACTGGGACAATTCTTCATAACTATGATATAGAAATACAGATTATTTTTAAACTGCATTGTTATTTCATTTGATAATATGTAATGTATCATTGTTTTATTCAATAAACTTGTATTTTATGCAGATTCTATTAAGAGTTTCTATATGAAGTCATTATTTAAAATTTCTCAAGAATAAATTAGAAATTACATTAAACATCAAGCACAATATTATAGTAATTATTATTACTGTACCAATCGACAGAAAAAAGACTTTTAAAAGTGTACTTTGACTTCAATTGTTTCTTGGGAAATAATAAAACTTTCAAGTAACACCACAAATTACAGTAATTAAGTGTAGCAGCAAAACTTCAACTGAGCAGTTATGCAGTTACATCATCTTGTTGCAAATATGATTTTGGCCTCCTTAATATATATTTCATTCTGCTGTATCAACTTTTTTTCAATAACTTTACGTCTAATATATTTCTTTCACATTTCTTTTGAATTAACACGTTAACTCAATATATATTGCTAATTTCATTCTCCTATTAATATTATTTAACGAAATCCATACCTCTGTAGCATGGTCACTATATGGGTCATAATGAGCCCCGTCCCAGGAGCCATACCCCCGTGTCAGCGGACTCAGCATAGTTGTCACTCGGAAATCAAGGTACTGCAACGCATGAACATTTTTGTTTTATAAACTTTTCTATCCTTTGGGATTTACACAATCTCAGCAGCTGTTTTAAGTGATCATATTTTTTTTTTAATGATCACAAACTTTATGACTTAACGTCACAGTAATCGATTATTGATCGTTCAGACTTCTGAAGTGTGTAAAGTCTCTTCCATTTATTTACCGCTGACAGGGAAACAAATATGGACGATTCCAATATTGCAGATATGACAGCATTAAAATTGTATACTTAAAATCCATCGTTAATTCTACAATTTATATTTTTAACGTTGTTCATCTTATGAACTATATTAATCATGCGTATTTGGTAGAATTCAAGATATACAATGAATACAGTAGTTTTCTAGATGACAAAAGTAAGAAAATATCCCCCTTATCTCAATTTTCATTAGACTCGTCTACTTTCACTTCTTGGACATGCGCAATTAATCGCACTATTCTTCCGGCACTTCCGTTTACAACACTGACGATTCTTCAACATGGTACAATTTTCTATATCTGTATAAAGTTTGCCATAATTATTGAAATATTTGTAGTGTTTAGTTTTATTATCGTAATTACTTGATATTTTATAGATCGACATGTATTTGTGATGTTGCTAGTTTATTTTTGACTAAGAAATATATACAAGTGATAGCCACGTAAGCATTGCACACTAGCACTTAATCCGAGATTCCTCTGATTTTTACCCCCGCTTTTATATTGTGCGGGGAATTACAATGTAAAAGTAGAGATAAGAGTATGAAGAATCTCAGATTAAATCCTACTGTGCCGGTACAATGCATAGTCATCGTTTTCACACATTTTGATTCGGCATGTATAAATGGTAACATCAGCTTAACCAGTATTCAGTGCATGGCGATGCAAATGTTTTGAAGAATTGAGCTTCTATTGGAAAGGAAATCTACATACTGAATTTGGCACATACTTTTACTTACTGTTCAATATAAAATTTCAAAAAGCATGCATCATTTGAATCTGATTAACTAAGATTGATAAAGCCCCCCCCCCCCCCCCCCCCCCCCCTTTCCCCTCTCAAAAATGGTTGCAGACATGAGAATTTATCAAAATATACACATATATGTTTATATATGCGTAACAGAATAGGAAAGGAGGTGCAGAATCTAATGAAATTGTAAGTTCTGGAAAGGGCCACCTGTTGTCACACCTCCATAATTTATTATGAGGATGTGGTAATGTAATCCCAGAATTCATGTATATACAACTTGCCAATAAATGGATAGATCTTAATCATCAGTTTGCTTGTTACATGTAGGGTTGGACACCAGTACTCGGTATCATTACTTCTTTCAAAATTAACAGTAAAATACTGATTCATTTCATACCAGTATCAATATCAGTATTTATATATCAATAAATCTATAATCATCCTTTGAAGTTTTAATCCATTCTTTGCAGTTCCGTTGATTCAATGAAAACTAAAAACATGCTTCTAAAGGTTATGCTTATTGACAACACGAAATGTGACATACAATACCTCTGCTTGACATTTTAGTTATTTAAAATAATACTTGAAAAGTATGATTTTCAATAAATTGCATGTCAATTTAGCATTAACTGTATTAAAATATTTAGTTTACAACATTTATTTTAAACATTAGAATGCTAGAACAGAAGTGATAACTCTTCAAGTTTACTCGTATATTCGTCTATTAGTGTCAATCTAATTTCACTGTAAACAAACTCTGTGAAGTGTAAAGGTGAAAAGTATTCTTGAAACATGAAAATGCAAAGTAAATTTTAGTTTTATTACTGATTCTTCAAGACATTTATTATGAATTATTGAATATATCTTTTGATTTAAGATTGAGGAATCGAGATTGGGGAAAACTGAGCATTTTTATGTTTGACACTAATACTTAAAAAGCATGATTATTGACTTTATATTTTGATGAGGTAGTGAATCATGTTTTAAAAATGTTTTTGGGAGGCAAAAAATGAAATGTAATTCACCTTTTCACTTTATTATATGGTTTCAAAATGCAGACTGACATGTGATTTTATGCCATATATGCTACATGAACAAATGAAATTTGATGAATTCAAAATTTTAAAAAAAAGAGCATAGTTTCAATACCCTTCAGTATTTTTTAGATAATAGAGGTTAAATAAATAATATCCACACTAAATTTTTACATGATTGTAACTAGCTGTTATCTGTTTCTAAGTTTCAAAAGTATCAGAATCATACCATTTCGTTTAAATGGTATCCAACCCTAGCTACATGTAACTAAATGTCTAGATTTTTCAGCAGTTATCATTCTACTGCTGATTGAATAGAGCTCTAGGTGATATCACATTACATGATAAAACTAAACTGGAGCTTGGAAACTCAATGGAATTGTGAGCCATTCATATGGCAGGCTGCTCTCAATGGTTGCCCAACCTGGACTTGTAGTTTTGTGATACTTATTATTTTACATGAAGGAATTTAGTAATAAAGTTTATTGTTACATTATAGTACATTGACTGTTGAAATCAGCCTAACTACCATGCTATCATATGAATTTTGTCCCTGTCCACCTGAGAAATACACCGCAGATGGTCAGCCAAACTGTAATTTCTTGCACTGATTTCATGCCTTTTTTGCCATAATCTATTTACAGGCTGACATGACGGTGGAGATGATGAGTCGTTATGTGAGTCCCATCAATCCCGCTGTATTCCCACATCTCACTGTGGTACTTCTTGGAATAGGGATCTTCTTTATGGCCTGGTTCTTTGTGTATCCTTTGTACATCTGCATCACAAAAATGAAAGATGAAATTTTATTTTTAGTCAATGTTCAATTTCATTATCAAAATATGGGGAAGTTGAGATTTCACCTTAACAACGGTATCAGATATGAGGTAACCTCTAACAAATTTACACGTGACCTTTACAAAGAATTACTAGTGTCCCTTGTAGCATCTCTTTTTATGGGATTTGGTGTTGTGTTCTTACTATTGTGGGTTGGCATCTTTGTATAGCAGACAAGGTAGGTACTATCTTTAAATCTTTTTAAGGAATTGTAGAGTTTATCCGTCAATTTCAATCTCTACTCAGAGTTTATCATTCCTCATGCTCACATATAGCTCTGCCAATATCTTAAAATTCCATGTGTCAATCCACTTTTTCTTGGTTAATAAAAATAAAACTAAGAAATAGTGCATGGAATATCAGAAAAATGTAGGGCAAACAACTTACTATCAAACTTTGATATCTCAAACACCAATATCTTGAATACCATGGATATCTCAAAGTGATTCGGAAATCCCAATGACTTATTAGTATTTTACCTTTGATATCTTGAATACTCGGATATCTGGTTTTTCTTGGTCCCATCAAACTCGAGATAACGAGGTTGAACTGTATTTATTTCCCATTACAATGCATATTGATTCTACCTATATAGTGTAATCAAGCAATATCTATGTTTCAATACAGTTCAATGATTATTGTGACATAAATAGACTTGACATTTGCGTAGTATAGATTTACTTACGTATCATTATGCAACTGAAATCAAAATTTTATATTTTATTTGAGTATTTTCACTTTTTACAAGAATCTTGGAAACCCCTCAAGACATTGACAGAGGTCCAAGGAAAGATAACTCTGGTTAAAGATTGTATAAGTTTATGACTGTGATCTGTCTTGTATACATGGAATGACTGTACAGTAACTTTGTAATGACCAGAGAGTGCAAATTGACCTTAAGGCAAGGTCATGGAAAGAGTAGTTTATATTCATAGGCATATGATTTGTACTCTACAGTGTATGATTAGCATTGGAAAAATTAAAAAATATACTGCATACCTGAACATTTAATGAGAATAAAATGATCATGAATACTGAAGATATTTAATTTTGTCAGACTGCATATAAATGTATCATTTTTCGTATCTATTTTTGACATTTTTAAAGGTTTTGTAATATTTTGATATACTATGGGTATATATTATGAAATGTCCAAGGTTTGTCATGAATTACAGAGTTATATCCCTTTCCTATTCTGTACATATAATGACTTCAGACTAAAAAGCTTCATATTTCAAACTCAAGGTAGATACTTTACTTTGATTCAAGTACTCCAGATATACGAAAGTATCCTAAATAATATAGTCCTCTTTCTAGGAAAAGTTAGTTGATATCAAATCCTTGATTGCATTATGCAAAATTATTGTAACAAGACAGGATTCAAATGTACATGTAGAATTAACGTAATTTATACCTTGTGCTTGAAATGTCAAATATGGAACAAGTCATTTGTCACGATGCTTATGTTTTTCTCTAGCATTGATTGTATAACAAAATCTCTAACATAAAAATACAAAATATCTTCAATAATGTCCCCCTGTATATTATTCTTACATTGACTGATGCTTAAATTATAGATTATCTTCTCTAATTTGAAATGTTTAACACACCACTAGGATACATAATGATAAATGAGAATGGAGGCCTACACTAACTTTGAGAAATGTGTTAATTGATAAAGGTTGTGAGTTAGGTATGGGGGATCAGGTTGGGAATACAGGATTTAGTTACTGAAAATACACTGCATATTTGTAAACCATGCAATACTTCAAAACTTCTGAAACTGACTGATCGCATTAACTCTGTGTTTAAAATGTTTGCTTCTTTACTGAAATGTGACATATTTGAGTCCTACTTGTGCCAGGCCCTGGCATCAAAACTAAGATGTACTAAAAGGTGAATGAATTAGAATTGCGGCTGGCATTGGCATGTTAAAGAACCCAGTCTGCTACAACTCTGAGCATGAAGCATTGATTTAATTTGTAGTGCTTCATCTACAGCCTCAGTATGAGAGAAAAAATCTCTCATGGGAAGTAAAACAAACAAATAAATGTATTAGGTATTTTGTGTGATATCCATTATACAGGTGTTTGTAAAGGCTTATGAGCCTTTTTGTATACCTTAAAGCTGTGCCTGAAATACATATGTATACTTTTTTTTTTCAGATCATAGAATCTGTTCAGAAAACATGTGTAAAAGACAGCACCAACGCAAATCATCTTGTGTCATTTCATGTATATTTAATATTTGTTAATAAATCTGTTTTGTATTGTAAATTTCATCCATTTTATATTTTATGGTTGAAAGATATAGAGGTTGCTATACCAGACTGTATATTAAATTGGCAAACTAACCAAGATTCAAGTAATATTCAATGGGGGCTTTACCAGTTAAAGGGAAATAACCACTATTTGATTATTATTTTTTTGCCAATTTTATTGTGCAAAGTGAATTATATTGGACATTTCCAACAGTCAATTAACTCCCAAATTTCAACTTACATATGAACATACATGTAACAGTTATCACAATGCTTTCTTACAGTTGCCTGTAAGCAATATCTACTTTACAAGTACAATAGGTAAATGGTTGCAAGCAAATTTCACATTTCCATCAAAATGACTACTAAAAAAAAAAACATGAATAACGGTTTAGTGATGGTCATAAGAAGCGTCTATTGAATGAATATATGATTGAAAAGGAATTTTACTTAAGACTTTTATACCTTGCACTATATGTTCACTAAACGAGAACCGTAAACGGCACGTCATACGGACAGCGAAATCCAACCTGTATAGCTGGCTGTGAGTAAATATTTGGACAATTGATTGATTGATTAAATATTGTTTAACGTCCCGCTCGAGAATCTTTCACTCATATGGAGACGTCACCATTGCCGGTGAAGGGCTGCAAATATAGGCCTATGCTCGGCGCTTATGGCCTTTGAGCAGGGAGGGATCTTTTACTTACGTGCTGTGACACGGGACCTCGGTTTTTGCGGTCTCATCCGAAGGACCGCCCCAATTAGTCGCCTCTTACGACAAGCAAGGGGTGCTGAGGATCTATTCTAACAACGCCTGTACCAATAACAGAATAATGCCCAGAAAACTGTTTGACCTACTTTTAATCTTAAAGTAGATCACGGTGACCAAATAAGCTGAAATGTGAACTGATAATGTCTTTCTCTGAGATTGAAGTTGTGGCAAAATCTCGGGGCAATTACTGTATCCGTAATGGAAAGTCCGGTTTGACCTACTTTCAGCCTTAAAACTAGGTCACGGTGCATCAATCCAGCTAAAATGCAAACTCGCTCTTGCGCTTCTTGAGGGAGAAACTGACGAAATTTCAACGCTGTACATTCATCAATTACACAGGAAAAGGTTCGGAAAACCTTACCTCGGACGGACTGGTCCGTAATGTAAGGACGGGTGTATATTTAAAAAAATGCAGGATCCTAATTTACCTAACAAAAAATTGAGCTCTGTAACATACATGTACATTGTTACTGAACAACTGACATTTAGATTTTGGTTCAGGATTACAAAATATCGAAAACTTTAAAAATGAAAAAGTGTCCGATCAAAAAAATCTTCCACCACAAAGAGAGGGGAAGATGTACATTTCAAAATGAACATTGTTGTTAAAAATATTTAACTAAGGAGAGGTGAAATACGACCACTGTAATCTCCAACCAGATCCGCCGCATACATGTAAGTAAGTATCGTCACCCGCCACATACATGTAAGTAAGTATCGTCACCCGCCACATACATGTAAGTAAGTATCGTCACCCGCCACATACATGTAAGTAAGTATCGTCACCTGCCACATACATGTAAGTAAGTATCGTCACCCGCCACATACATGTAAGTAAGTATCGTCACCCGCCACATACATGTAAGTAAGTATCGTCACCCGCCACATACATGTAAGTAAGTATCGTCACCCGCCACATACATGTAAGTAAGTAGCGGTAGTTGTTTATTGAAAGGAGGATAGCTAGTTCGTGCACGTAACTAAGACATCGTTGCAAACCACGCCTATTGGCTCTAACTCGGTGTGACAAGCGTGGTTAGAGATGATGTTGGATAGTGTTTTTGGTGGAAGGGCTAACGTACATTGTAAGTCTCTATAAGACGGCTTGCTCATATACAGAGACGTGACTCGTATGCTTAAAGCTAGACACTCGTTTCTGTTAATAAGTTATAGTTGTGTACATAACTTATTTACAGAAACAAGTGCCCGTGACTTCTAATTGTATGTAGTAGATGCTCTCTCTTTTTTTTTTTTTCAAAGAAAATAGCCTTTCGCGTATCCCAAACTTTAACGAAGTAATGCAACTGTTTTTCCTTTTTTTTTTCTTTCCGATTCCTTATGAGAATAAATGTTTAGTTAGTTTCCTTTTCATTGAAACAGTGCAGTGATCTCTCTCTCTCTCTCTCTCTCTCTCTCTCTATATATATATATATATATATATATATATATATATATGGGGGGGGGGGGGGTCGTTCCAACTTATATATCTGACACTGTTAGAAAATGAAATTTACCAGATTTAGAAGCTACCTCTATAATTTCTGAAATAGTGCAATGACATTTTTTTTTTTTTTTTTTTTTCAAAATCGTCATCTTGCTTTGCATTTAGCAAACGTTTTGGGGCACACGTGCTTAATGGTTTATTCATAATAAATATAATTAATAATCAATTCTGTTCTTATGGAAAGCAGAACATTTTTGTTCTGTGTAAAAAGTATTCAAATGCTAAAAACAATCTTTTGAATTGCCCTTTTAGATTTCCTTAAGGAGATATAACATACTAGAAAACTTTGATGTGGCTGAAAAATGAAGGATAGGTACAATAGAACTTTGGAATTGATAATTTTTAAATTCATTTAGTGAAAAAAAAAATAGCAGTTTTACACAGTAGAAGAAAGTAAATCTAAAAAAAATCAAATCCCTGGTGGACTCGAACCGACGATCTTCAGATCAGCACGTGACACGTTTACAACTGAGCTTCATGTGCATACCTAGTCTGTTAACTTTAAAAGGACTAGATAAATATTGCTGATATTTTATGTTTTCATTTATGATTTAAAAGGAGGTCCGCCATTATGGCGATGTGGTATACCTCCTTAACAATGTAAGAGAAAGAAAAAAAACGTCTTTTACGTATGTACTTTGGGATACCTGGCAATGAATCACAACATTTTGCTTTTTTTTTTTAATTCATGTTAATGATGTATCTGAAAATATGTTGTCATTATGTAGATTATATGTAGATGATAATTCTCTTCAATGCTCGTCGAATACTGTTCATGTGATTGAATAAAATGTTAATCATAATCTTAAAGTCTTAGACAAATGGTCGAAACAATGGTTACTTCAATTTAACCCTAACAAAACAAAAGCCATGGTTTGGTTTTTTTTTTGTTTGTTTGTTTTTTGGGGTTTTTTTGCATGAAGAAATCTGTTGATCCCCTAAATCTAATTTTTCAGCAATGTCAGATAGAATATGTTTCTATACACAAGCATCTAGGAATAACACTTTTCGAAGATTGTAGTTGGTCATTTTATATAAATAGCGTAATAAATAATGTGTATAAGAAACTTGGGTTGCTAAAGAAGTTGAAATATACTGTAGGTAGAAATACCTTATCCAAAATGTACACAACGTTTGTTAGACCAATATTAGAATACGCTTCTGCAGTCTGGGATGGGTGTACCGGTTTTGATTCACAATGTTTAGAAAAGGTTCAGATAATGGCAGCCAGAATAGTAACTGGTCTTCCAGTTTTAGCTTCACTAGATTCATCATACTTTGAAACGGGATGGGAACCCCTTTCCAGTAGAAGACAAACTGTCAAATTAACCAATATGTTTAAAATTCACAATAACCTAGCTCCACAGTATTTGAAAGAGGTTTGTCCTGATACCCGTGGAAACACATCATCATATAATACCCGAAATTCTAATGATTACACTCTTCCGAGATGTAGACTCGAAGTATTCAAAAAATCATATATTCCCGACACTGTTACAAATGGAATTGTTTGTGTTGTGCTCGGATGTTAGAAGATTAACATCAATCGGGGAAAAAAAGAACACATTAGGAAAATCCCCTCAAAATCTCCTTTATATTACTCCTACGGTCAACGATACCTCAATATCATACACACCAAATTAATACACTCCTGTAAATTAAATAGCGATCTTTATCGCAAAAATATTATTGCCTCACCAAATTGTATATGTGCAGGTGGCCAATTTGAAAATTAGGACAGTTCATAAGTTCATTACGAACTCAAATACTATATCTAACTCATTCTATACTTTATATGCCATGGTATCTTTTATCATTTTCCATTGTTTATTTTTCTGATATTTGCATGTGACATGACAGTTTTCAGTTGTACTTGAACAACACATTAAATTTACTGTATATGGGAAAGGTATGTCTAAGTTGAAAGAACTTGTAACCAATCTCTTTGTGTGTGTGTGTGTGTGTGTGTGTGTGTGTGTGTGTGTGTGTATGTGTGTGTGTGTGTGTGTTCAATTCAATTCACAGCCCCGTGAGGATCCGGGTAGATAGAATAGATCCTCATTACCCCTTGCTTGTCGTAAGAGGCAATTAAATCGGCGGTCCTTCGGATGAGACCGCAAAAACCGAGGCCCCCTGTCACAGCAGGTGTGGCATATTAAAGATCCCTCCCTGCTCAAATGCCATAAGCGCCGAGCATAGGCCTAAATTTTCAACCCTTCACCGGCAATATTAGTGAAAGATTCTCGAGGGGGACGTTAAACAATATATAATCAATCAATTCACAGGGTATGACACTACTTCCAGACGATGGATTTGTTTTTGTTTGTTTGTTTGTTTGTTTGTTTATAGCCGCCTGAGCAATTTTTCAGCTATCCGGCGGCTGTCACCATTACCGGTGACAGGGCTGCAAATTTAGGCCTATGCTCGGCACTCAGGGCCTTTGAGCAGGGAGGGATCTTTATCGTGCCACACCTACTGCGACACGGGACCTCGGTTTATACGGTCTCATCCGAAAGACCGGCACCCACGTCCCACAGTGGGATTCGAACCCCCGACTCAAGGATCATCAGATCTTTGAGCCCGACGCTCTAACCACTGCGTCACGCGGGCGGCCCAGACGATGGAAGACTATGGCCTGTATCTTACGTGTGTATGTGATGTACACGTATCGATCATACGTACATGTATCATATGCATATACACATGTTTTGCCCTGAGTCACGGTTACGAGAAACCTAGTCAATTGTGACGTTCCAGAATATCAATACACGCTTTATACATTAGCGCAAAATGACGTAACTGAACGTCATGACGTTACTCTGGATTTATGAGTTTTGAAATGTTCCGTGGACGGAAGTTTTGATCTAAATGAATAACCAACAGCGTCGAGATGTTAGGAAACTTACTGCCATTGGTTTTACTTTTATACTATTCAAGAATTAGTGCATATGGTGAGTGGTGTCATATTTCCCCCCATTATTTTATTAAGTGTACATATCAAAGTTATCGCACGTTACAAAGTTCGGTCAACGGATGCACGTTGCATACCACGGTATACACGTTTCTACTCGTGTCTTTGTTTGCAAGGTGATGTCAAAATATATGAGATTTACGCATTGTTGGCGCGGAAGTTAGTCATCCAGTCATTGTCATACGGCTCATCAAAATATGTTTATTTGTGCGTCAAAGGAGGAGGAAATCACTTTTTAATGCTTGTACATTATGAAAATAAGATACATGAATATATGTAATTTACATAATAAAAAAATCAACATTCTTTAAACCGTGAGCATATGCTGGACCTATTTTCAAATATGCATAATACATTGAATGCCGCAGATCTACAGATTTAGGACTTAACGGTAAATGGTAGACGTTGCGTCGTTATCGTCCAATTGTGACGTATAATAATTGTTCTTTTACAGATTTGGTACGAGCTGAAAAACGTTTATACTATATATGCATATGAAACATGATCGTACATTATGCAATTTACGCTTAAAATTGTTTACGGAATAAAATGTTTGTGAATAAAAATTAGAATATCATTAAAATTTTTACACCAAGTACAAAATTGATTTCGACGCATATGACATCGCCGAATCGGAATTAATTAGTTAACGCGTGATCAAACCCACCACCTTTCTGTTCCGAAATTTGCATTTTTTTAAGCAATGAATTGTTGTTTTTTGTGAAATATAGTGTGATAAATCAGACGTTGTGTGCAAACAAATTGAATAACGCGCGAAAAATGATTATAAATTTGTGCACGTGCAATATCAAAGGCAAATACAATGGAATGTAAATATTGAAAAATGAAATATGAAATCAATGTCAAACATATATACATGCATGTCTGTGTATTTCACTGATGTATTGTTACTTAAAAAGAAATACAGAAAATCTGTCAAATTACTTCTAACTAGTCAGTATGGCTAGTATCTCGAAAAAATAAATCATGAAGACTGGTGTAAATATGTCAGTTTATTTATTTATGAAGAAACTGAATATCGGTACCTGAATTGATTACTTAACAAATTAATGAAATTTGATCACCAAAATCATGCGTTCATGCTCTGTTAACACTTTAGATGATGTTAAATTGAGATGTATTTAGAAATCGGTATTATTACCTACTGTTTACCTTTTGTTATAAAAAAAAAAAAATATGGATTCGTCCATAAAAGATGCTTGACATTGGCAGCCATCAATGTTACCAGACATATAGATGTAATTATAATTATACACTGTGAAATCGACTTTTTTTTTTTTAATTTACAAAAGTTATCGAATTTCCACATCAAATTGTTAGTTTTACTGAGTCAAGAGTTTTTAAATTCTTTTCGTAATTTTTTTTTCTAAGAAAAAACACCTTTTCTGTGTGTTTTTTTATTCCATCTCGGTAGAAAATCTTGAGATAAAATTGCCATATAAGTGGTAAAACTGTCTCTAAAATCACACGCTATATTTTGTATTCCATCATATACCACAAACATATATATTGTCTATATCTATGGATAAATCAACACAAATATTCACATATTTTTACAATGTTTAGAGTTATGGTGTCAAAAATGTACTTGCTCGCCTCTGCTTTTAATGATTTTTACATTTAGAATGAAATAAAAGTTGAGGAAATCTCACTATCATGACCCAAACTGCTTAATTTTAAGAATTTGATAGCAAATTGCAAAATGCATTTTTTCAATGTTTCATATCATCGAAGAAAACCTTGCGAGGGGAAAACCCACAAATCAATCGACCATATACAGGGCTGAATGGGATTCACAAAAAGCTGTGGATGGAGACAGGACGCAATACGCTTACAAAGATTCATGTGCCATATCGCTAAACAGTGAGAATGTTAACAAAAGTACATGGTGGTATGTCGACCTGAAAAAGGACCATTTTGTTCACGACGTTTCACTCTTCTTTTTAATTGGCAACCGTGTAGGAGAACCAACTGAAGATTGGGGTAGGTTTCATCACTATTGGAATTTAAAATGTTCTACTGTAAATATGAGAGAGAGAGAGAGAGAGAGAGAGAGAGAGAGAGAGAGAGAGAGGCGATTTGTTTTACGTCCTGTCGAGAATTTTTCACTTATATTGAGATGTCACCAGAGCTATGTATGTGAAGTACCACAAATTTAGACTCATGCCTAGCGCTCAGGACCGTAATAGTGAGGGTCATTTAATGTACCAACGCCTGCCACGAGAAGGGACCTCCGTTTTTAGGTCATATCCGTAAGATCCGTGATTCTAACTTCTGAATACTGCGTTTTTTGTGAAGGAGCAATCACTTCGCATGCTTACATCTTAGGTTTAACGGGACGATGGCACTCAAGACCTTCCGGTTACGGAGCGAACGACCTATCACTAAGAGAGAGAGAGAGAGAGAGAGAGAGAGAGAGAGAGAGAGAGAGAGAGAGAGAGAGAGAATCGAAATTATATTTTGTCATGAAATATCGTATTACATGTAATGTTATAGGACTATCAAACGAATTTACATGTATTCGGTCCATATTTCGGTCAGTTGGTGGGGGGGGGGGTCTTATTTCAACATTAAAAATGACCCCAAATATGCAAAACGTTTCTGTGCAATCCATATCTCAATCAGGTAGTAGGGATCATATTTCAACATTGAAAAAAAAAGACTCAAAAGAATGCCCCAAAAATACAAAATATTTCAATGTTTAAACATGACCCCACTACACTATTGAGATATAGACTGTACAGAAAACCTTTTGTACACTGGGGCCTTTTTTCAATGCCTGAGATATATATATAACCTACTATCTGACTGAGATATGTGGTGCACAAAAACATTGTGTATATTTGGATCATTCTTTCAATGTTGAAATATGACCCCACCACATTATTGAGAGATGGAGTATACAGAAAATCTTTCGTGCATTGGAGTCATACTTAAATGTTGAAATGACTCCCAACTATCTGACTGAGATTTTTAAAAACCAAAAAAAAATTTGCAAATTTGGGTCTTTTTTTTTAAATACGATCCCATCAACTGACCGAGATGTACAGAAAACATTTTGTACATTTAGAGGCCATTTTCAATGTTGAAATATGACCCCCTTCTAACTGACTGAGATATCCATTTCACAAAAACAACAAAAAAATATATATTTTTGGGGTCATATTTCAATAATGAAATATGACCCCATCACGTGACTGAGATATGGGCTATACAGAAAACTTTTTGTAGATTGGGAACAATTCATTTTAAACATTTACGTTATGTATGTAACATTTAAGTAGCCGTTAAAAATTACCCCATTACTTATCAAAATTTAACGTTGATCACATTTCAACGACCGTTTTGATCAAAATTCAATGCTAAATTTTGATCACGGTCAACTTTTAAGGTAAAGGAATTACCCTGGGATCGCTTTCAAGTGAGGTCATTACTTACGGTTACACCGGCGCCGCTTCAAACCTAAGATTGATTGATTATTTGTGGTTTTCCGCCACACTCAACGATTTTCAGTTATCTGTTGGCGTCCAGTTTTTATTGGTGGAGGAGAGAACCCAGATACAATATAACCGGGAAGAGACCACCGACCTTCCGAAAGTAAACTGGCAAACATTCTCCTATATATGTATATCGGCGCAAGCGAGAATCGAACCCGCGCCGACTAGAGATAAGAGGCCTTGTGACTTTGAGCGCCATGCTCTATCCACTCGGCCACGGAGGCTTCTCAGACCTAAGACGTTTAAATCGAGTTGTGCCAAGAAAAATGGAAAGTTTGGAAGTAAAAATCATGAACATTTCGGGTAACGTATGACCCTAAAAACGGAAGTCTCGTGTTGTGGAAGGTGCTGGCACGATATAGAGCACTGACTGATATAGCCTTGAAAGACATAAGTAGGTCAAAATTCGTGGTATTTCACGCACGGATTGTGGATTTTCTACACGAGTGAAAAGTTCTCGAATCGGACGCAAAATAATGTACAAACAAGTTAGATCAATCTGGGCATAGTAAATAGAATATTTTAGGGAAGATAAATCAGTGCATTGGCCGCAGAAATGTCTGTAATTGCTCTATTATATGACCGAATAATTCAAAACATCAAACCTGTGACTAAAACTTTTATCAAAGACATAAATAATCAGAAACATCCAAACTGGTAACTACAGCTTAAAAAACAATATTTGTTACTCCATCTTTGTTTACAACTAAAATGCAAGAAGTTTCCTAAAGTAACCAAGGACAGTTTCATTGGATAACCCAATTCCCCAACCCCTCACCCTCAAAAAAAAAATGATAATAATAATAATAACTAATCGATTCAATTTCGGAATTTTTTTGGTGAGATGTTGGAAAAAAATTAAATGTGTTTCTAATTTGTTGGATTTCAGTCAATCAGAAAGCTCGGAATTATTAATTCATATAATAAACTTGTAATCGATAATACTCCATGAATATGTCATTAGAATGTGATGTAATTTAAGAAATTTTCGTTTTGTGAAAATGCATGAGGGTATATCTTGCAAACTTCACGCCGATGTGAAGCGTTGCAGTTCATTCCCTCATGTATTGTCGAAAATGAAGTTTATTTCTCATAATTTCTACATTTTACTTTCATTTCCAGCCGTTAAAATAGACGCACTATATCTACGTGTATAATTTACAACTGCAGCGCATTCATGAGGAAAGGACTGTCATTACATTGTGTAGATAAATCAAAGCCCAATACATTGCAAATGTAAATATGTCAAAGTATGAAACATATAACCAAAGAATATAACATGTAACCCTGTACAAGGATAATTTTGCTGTAATCGTATGTTTCGATTGTCTTATTTGCTTTGATTGATTGATTATCTATTGTTTTCCGCCACACTCAAAATTTTTTTCAGATATCTGGTGACGTTCAGTTTTTATTGGTGGAGGAGAGAACCCAGATATAATGTAACCGGGAAGAGACCACCGATCTTCCGAAAGTAAACAAACTTTCTCACACATATCAGCGCGAACGAGAATCGAACTCGCGGCGACTGGAGGTGAGAGGCCTTGTGATTTTGAGCGCAGTGTTCTAACCACTCAGCCATTGAAGACCCCCATTTGTTTTGAAACGCATATTCATGATTTATCCCTCGTACTTTTTTCCATATCCTCCTCCTATTAATAAACTATTGTTGTAGATACATGAATTTGTACCTTTATTGTAATAACTTGACAGGTCATCGCCTCTTGTAGATACATTACACAGGGGACTGCACGCTGGATTCTTTCTGTACATCTCGAACGATACTCATCGAGAGAACGGTCGTCTATGTTACCATGAGATACAGAATGGTATTAACTCCCCACCATCCAGTATGATGATAAATTGTGACATCCAAGGGCGATACGTCATATATTACAATGAGAGGAGACCGGAAGTTACATATCCCAATTACTATTTTGATTATATGCGTATTGAACTCTGTGAAGTGGAAGTTTTAGGTAACCACAATGTTTAATAACTTTTGTGTATAAAAAGAATTCTGTATTATTTACCAAAACTTTTAAAGGTTACGGGGGCTGATTGATATGTTATGAGCCTTGTATTGAAGGAGGTTAGCATTTATGTCCTTTTTCAACCGTACTATTCCCTGACTATTTAAGGCCGTTTACCCGAAGACTGGTGTCATTTGGTCAGTTTATATCGATGAGGTAGCACTCTAAAGTAAACAAGGCAAGTGACTTTTGCAAAGTGGACAAAATCGTTGAAAAAGCAGTGATTCAATATTTGCATAAGAAAAGTTTCGCACCTAGGAATATCCATACTGATATGGTAGCAACACTAGGGAAAGGTGCTCCTTCATATACTACAGTTAAAAGGTGGGTGTTGGAGTTTAAACGCGGTAGGCACGGTCTTGAGGGTGACCCCGTCCTGAAAGGCTGTCACTGTTGCAACCCTAGAAATGGTCAATAAAGTCCATGGTAGTGTTGAGTTACAGAGAACGATATATAGCCAGTACAGTTGGTATTTCACAGGAAAAAGTGCAGTCCATTCTGGCAGAGGATCTTCCAATGAGAAAGCTTTCAGCCTTTGAGTACCAAGACTTTTGACAGTTGATCAAAAGCACATCAGACGCACTTTGTCGCATGCTAATTAAAACATTTTAGAGGTAGATCTTGCTAACTTTCTTCAGAGATTTGTTACTATGGATAAAACGTGGGTCCATCATTTCACCCCAGAGGCCAAACAACAGTCTAAACAGTGAAACGCCCTGGTTCACACCTGTCAAAGAAGGCAAAGACTGTTCCATCAGCTGGAAAAAAAATTCCAGGCCTCGGTTTTCTGGGATGCTGATGGTAGATTATTTCAAAAAGGGACCAAAAATCAATGGCACATGTATCCTATGCACCACTTCTGAAACAGTTACTGGAAAATTTTAATCTCAAGCGCCGTGGAAATTTCAGTTAAGGTGTGTTGTTCCACCAGGACAATGCTCCTGTTTACAAGTCTGTAATTGTCATGACTGCCATTAACGATTGTGGCTTTAAATTGATTGAACATCCGCCTTACCCGCCTGATCTCGCTTTATGAGACTTTTATCTATTTCCAAAATTTAAAATGGTCATTTCCGGTACCCACTTTCAGTCAGATTATAATATCATATGTGCAGTGGAGGGCTTTTTGAACGGTCAAGAAAAGGACTTCTTTAAATGTGGCTTTGAGGCCCTTAAACAATGCTGACAAAAGGGTATAGATACTGAAGGGGATTATGTTGAAAAATAAAGCAATATATCCGCCTGAATTCAAACCCTTACATATGAGGCTCACAACATATCAATCAGCTCTCGTATTACATGTATGCAAGATAGAATATAGCAACCGATATTATATTTATGACAAAGCATAATTAAAGATGGATATACAATGTAGATTTTATAAGTCTTGTGTGTGTGTGTGTGGGGGGGGGGGGGTTATGAGTTGATAAAGCGATTGGAGCACGTGGTAATTGGCATAAGCGCCGAAGGCACACACACAGACATACACATTACTGACAAACTACCTTTCGTAGATATCCCAGTGTGTGTGTGTGTGTGTGTGTATATATATATATATATATATATATATATATATATATATATATATATATCTATATATATATATAATTATGTAATCTAAAATTGTATGTATGATTTAACAAGCCTGGTATATTATGAATTTTTCATAGGTTGTTCGGTGCGGAACCATTACGTGCAGAGGAAAGTCTGTCAGAATTGTTCATCCTCTTGCCGAAACGAGCGCTGCCACATGGCAACAGGTTTTTGCTTTAGCTGTTATACTGGATTCAGTGGCAACTTCTGCAATAAAAGTAAGGATTTTGGTTGATCTCAATGCCGTTGTCCTCGATTATTAGTATATCTATGTATGATTATAAGCATTTAAGTGGGTTATCCATAAGAGAAGTTTCAAGATGGTATAGACATTTTAATATGATTTTTCTGTTAGAAGTTCAGTAGATCCACCAAAAGAAAAAAATGGTTCTGTAGGTTAAAAAAATAAAATCTTATGGAATTCGATAAAAAAAAATGTAAGGTAAAGTCATTCAATAGGAATCTAAATGTAACTCACTACAGATTTGAATTTTGATAGGATTAAAAGTTCAAACTAATAATCTTTAAATCCTTTTCATTGCATTTTTTTTAACGTAATAATCTTTAAAACCTTTTTATTGCATTTTTTTTTATAATTAGGAGATTTGATTTTTTTTTTTATCTCATGACATTTTTCCAAGGTAAATTCATCACCTGGGAGTCCCCTTTGACAAAACTTCTTTTGACGGGAACGAAATATAGGTTACTGGATGATTTTTTTAATTGGTTACGAACTAAGGAACTGGTGACCGCTGATTTGATTCTATGTGTTTTGCGAATTGATTCAAGAACATATTGTAGAACATTGTGATCAGCAATCAAGGGCTCTATGTTTAACCTGCAACTCTTTATCATCCCCACGAAAGTGACTGGAAATTAATTAGATTATTATACGAGACATTTTTCAAAGAATCTGTTAAATTGAAATACACTTTTAAATATTTACATAGATAATCTGTTAGGCGAATTGAAAATGTGGTCATGAAGATGTGTTTGGTTTGCACCATTTATTTTTATTTATTTATCTATATTTTTATTTTATTTTATTTCAATATATCATAAATCAAAACAGAGAGTATCGCCTATTGGTTGATGATTAGAGATAGGTATATAGAGCGAAACTCTGATATCATGTAAGAATGTGATCCGATACATGTATATGTACAGAATCGATTTTCAGAAAGGCACCGTAGAGATAACTTTCAAAATTCTGCGTCGCTCAGTGGTAATCCCCTGTGACACCTTTAAAACTGTTTTCTTCGCCCACAATTTATACATTCGTGGACCGTTTTACGAGTTTTAAAACCCCCAAGCAGTTTTAAAACCTCAAAGCAATTATATGCACGTGTGGACAGGCATACGTTTTTCGAACAATTGTATTATTTTCATTAATTAATAATTGATGTCATTTTGTTATGTTGGTTTTTAAGCTTGTAGTTTCAAGACGTATGGAGAGGACTGCAAATTGTCTTGTGGTTTCTGTAAAGATAATACAACATGCAATCACATTAACGGAAGCTGCGCAAACGGGTGTGAAGACGGATGGACTGGAGAAAAATGTAACGATGGTAAGTATATTAAGGCACCCATACCCCACCATCCTTCTTCGTATGGAAAATATCTTTATTGCTTGAGTTAAATTAATCACATTAACAGTTGATCTCCGTACATTTAATATGTTTGATGAGCAAACTGTGATGACTTTCCACACATATATCACAGTTTGTTCTCCACACAGATAAACCCCGTGGGGATCCGAGTTGTTAGAATAGATCCGCAGTACTTCTTGCTTGTCGTAAGAGGCGACTAAATGGGGTGGTCCTTCGGATTAGACCGCAAAAACCGAGGCCCCGTGTCATAGCAGGTATGGCACGAAAAAGATCCCTCCCTGCTCAAAGGCCATAAGCACAGAGCATAGGCCTAAATTTGCAGCCCTTTCATCGGCAATGGTGATGTCTCCATATGAGTGAAATATTCTCGAGCGGGACGTTAAACAATATTTAAACAATTAATCAATCAATTCACACAGATATTATTAGGCTGAAAGAAAACTGTCACGTATAGATATGTAAATAATGTTTGTGAAATAAACTTTCAAATCGATGTAGTGTTTTAACCAAGCTGTCATTTTACGTTATGTTTAATGTGGATGTTTTAAAGCTTGTGGTTTCAATACGTATGGTGAAAACTGCAAAAGGCTGTGTGGTTTCTGCAACGACAATGCAACCTGCAATCACATAAACGGAAGTTGCACAAATGGGTGTGAAGACGGATGGTCCGGTGAAAAATGTAATAGTAGTAAGTATGATTAACACATGTATGGAACGTTTTCTAGTGTAGAAAGTAAATCTTTCTATTGAAAAGGTGATGAAGCTTATTTATTAATATTATTCATCCTGAAACTCGTCGTCGCAAACTACCCTCTTTCATTACCATTCTTTATGAACGAACCAGTCATGAAGGATGCACATATAAACAATCATTGCTGACACGATAAAGGCAACCTAATATACCAAAGCTCTATTCTATGCCCCAAATAGCCGGATATCGTTTCTCAACGTTTACGTAGTAACGTTAGAGACACAACTTCAGTGGAAAGCTATACAGGGTTTTTTGTTGTATAGAACCGATTATATAGATAAATTTTCTGATTCTGAGGGTATGCTTCTATGTTATTTTTCAACCGCAAAATGAATCATTTTGGTAAGAAAATTATTAACTGATTTCATATATTGTGTTGCAGGATAAACAAAAATACGTCATATTTAATTCTGTTTCAAAATATAAAACAGTAATCTTTTATAGAATAGAAAACTTAAAAAGGCCTTGCTGTCAATCACGGGAATAATTATTCTCGCCAAACTATCACATATTCCAAGACAGTAACCATAAAATTGTAATCGCATGGATACAGGATTGCTGTATTCCAATTATTTACTAAATCTGAGGAACAAACATAGCATTATTTCCATAGAAACATTAGGTGGAAAGCAAATATAATGCCTACGGACTTGTGGACAATAAATTCTATATTAATATATAGGACTGACATCAATTTCAAAGGTTACACGCGTAGCTGCTCGATGATGTTCCGCTGTGCGATGCATTTGCCAATGTTAATACACAATTTTTGTGCGATCGTCATTATTGTTCATGTTCGTATGTATGGGTCAATCGCAAGAAAATATCTATTGAATAGAATATAGATCCAATATATATCACCCTTAAAATCATATTACGTGATGTGTAATTTTTATTTTAAGCTTGTAGTTTCAAGAAGTATGGCAAGGACTGCAAAATGTCATGTGGTTTCTGTAAAGACGCTAGCACTTGTAATCACGTAAACGGAAGTTGTGCAAATGGGTGCGCAGACGGGTGGTCTGGCAAAAAATGTGACAAAGGTAAGCATAAAAATTGTAGATTAATATACCTAAAGAAATTATTGTGGGAAAAGGACAATTTTAAAAGATTGGTTTGTGTGATGCTTCGCTCTGTGGCATCCTTATAAAAAAGAAGACAGGATTTTCTCGGTCATTTCATGTACATATGACCAAATTTCCTAGTCAATTCCTCGAAATGATCCAAATTGTATGATTGTTTCAAACCGATATATTATGAATGTTATTTTACATCGTACGTAATATTGAATTTAAGCTTGTAGTTTCATGACATATGGTGAAGACTGCAAAATGCCTTGTGGTTACTGTAAAGGAAATATTACATGTAATCATGTAAATGGAACCTGTACAAATGGGTGTGCAGATGGATGGACTGGAGAACACTGTAACAGTAGTGAGTATAATATTTGTGGAATTAAATATTCTGAACAGTTCTTTCAGTGTAGAATTAATGTTTCTTGCAAAGAATGCCTGTTGGTGTCATTATCAAAGACATAATTAGTGCTTATCTTTTATTTACTGTGTTTGAATGATGAACTGTGTATATTCCTCAGAAAGATTTGTTACCTGGTAAAGGGTAACTATTGTTGTCGAAAAGTCAATGTTTTGGGTTGGAAATAACATAGTTCGAAAGCCTCCATAAAAGGGTGGGGGGGGGGTGTCATTGTATCCCACTATGAGGCGTCCTTCTTTAGCTTTAGTTGGCAAATGTCATCCATTATTATACATGCATAACAATTATTTCAAATATATGGAGTCAATATCGGAATAACTGATATGTGTAAATGTTTTCTGATACTTGATTTCATTTTATGTGATGTTTCTTCTAAGCTTGCAGTTCTAAGACGTATGGAGAGGACTGTAAAATGGTTTGCGGTTTCTGTAAAGACGCTAAAGCATGTAATCACATAACCGGAAGCTGCACAAATGGTTGTGCAGATGGATGGTCTGGAGAAAATTGTAATAACAGTAAGTTAATATATGTAGGATGGCTTAGATGTATTCTTTCCATGTGAAATTGTTTCTTCTAAGAGTAGTTATTTGAAGGATACAATGCAAGTTATAGACTAACCACATGGCCAAACGTTTTCTGTTATATTCAATGATGGATTGAGTGCCCAAATTTTCATAATGTTAGTTGCGTCAAAATAACATTTAGATTTGTAGGCCAAAAAGACAACAATGGATCAGAGGTATTTGAATAAAATTAATTGTTGAGAATAAAATTCTTTGAAATATGGATGGTGACTTTCTTGGTGATGCCCGGCTCTTGTTTAAAATGCTTAGTGGCAGTCATTTCATATAAATGAAACTTTGGTTTCTGGGTGTGTTGACAGTCAAGGAAAAATATGCGGGGATAAACTTTCGAACTGTTGTAGTGTGTGGTTTTTTTTATCTTAGAAAGTATTTTGTGTCGTGTGTAATATTGATTTTAGCTTGTAGTTTCAAAACCTATGGAAAAGACTGCAAAATGGCTTGTGGCTTCTGCAAAGATAATACAACATGCAATCATATAAACGGAAGCTGCACAAATGGATGCGCAAGCGGATGGTCTGGAGATACCTGTAACAATAGTAAGTGCAATGCATGTGAAATAGAAGCTCTGAAAATTTTCTTCTCGTGAAGAAATTAATATCTCTAATTAACGAAGTTTAATATCCAAATACGTGGTCATTGCTTTCTTTACATTTACTGTCAATGATTTTAAAAAAGTTACTATACGTACTTCCGAAATGGTGATGGAGAAATGAAAAACCGCCTTTGAATCTGTAGATCAGAATGAAAATGACACTTTAAGAGAAATTTCATGCTGAGTAGCTCTGTTCTATGGCATCCTTTTTTACAATGATACTGATTTTGATCGACCGTCGTTTCATTTACATTTTTTCTTCGTTTTCTTTTTTCAAAGTAATGCACAAGAACATAATATTTTAGTTGTAATATGAAAACATCCTCCTATGTTGTAAATGTGATTTCCTTTACACCATGATCCTTTCGAACCAGGGTGAGGTTCGATGAAGATTTAAAACTTTACGTTGGGATGATAGGATAATTCTTTTAGAATTGTCTGCAAACCGTGGGGGAAAGTATTCGCAAGACGATAGGGGTCATTTCTTATTCAAAAGAAGGGTAAACGTAATTCTGGAGTTTGTGAACAACAAATATAATTCATAAAATAAAATGCAAACTACTGTAAATAAACATTTTATTTTTTACCAGTGATCAATAAAAATTAGAAAGAAAATGGGGTGTTATTTTAGGACTTTGTGATATATGTCTGCGCCCTTTGGACTTGGCGCACTCGTTGACGTAGCTATGCATACAGATATTTTATTGCATACTGTACTGAGACATGGAATTCGGATCGCCAAATGTTTATAGTATTTCAACAATATTTATCGTGTAAATTTATTTTTGAAGTTTTTTTTAATTGTCATCTAATGTTTAATTTTTATCAGATTCAGTTTAGGCCACTCCAGGTTTGAATATTGCTTTCAGTTTTGTAGTATGTTGGGAGACGAGATCATTCATAAACAGATTATTGTTGTCTGTAAAGTGCCCTTCTACAACAGGCCATAAGTTATTTTCCTGCATTTATGTATTTTTTCAAGAATATATGCTGCCATTAATTTTACAAAAAATACCAAAGCCTTGATACGTAATACTTGCCCATGATATAACACTAATTCGGGGGAAATGCCGGGATTCATAACTTTTTCTCTATATTGATAGTCTACGGTTAAATCCGGGTCTTGTTATTTTCGTTACAGTTGTCACCAAATTCAGATTTACAACGGATGAGTCCTTAATCAAGACTAACACGTATAACAGAGATGACACTAAACATCATTTATGACCTCTGGCTTTAAATTCCATTATCGAGAATAGAATGCGTATATGTATTGAGAGACAACCAGTATTGTATAATACGCGATAAAAATGACGCGTACGTGCGAATACTTGTGTCTACCGTCAGAATAATGTATATAGAGTATACTTGGGTGTAAATTGTATAGATTCTAATTTGTTCAAACTCGGACATGGGTTAGGCAACAATATTGTACACAGAAAAATATCCATCCCCGTTTTATCCTCAACTCTTTCACTCTCGTTATCAAAGGACATATTTAAGACTGCGCGAAGGCGTTTTCCCTCTCACAAAAGGTAACGAATAATGCCAATCTCATAAATCCCATAAAAGTCCCAAATGAGAGTAGGACCAAAAGTGGGATCAGGTACCTAGGAGGAGTAAGCATTCCCTGTTAACAGTCCACATCCGGCGTCAGCCCAATATCTTAATCAAGTAAACAGAATAACCCATTGTCAAAATCAGTGTATATAGAACAGTAGAGCAATCAGTATGAAACCATCAGGGAGTATTCAATATTTTGCAAAATGCATACTTTGAACGACACTATTGAAATTCTTATAACAATAACGCATTTCCAGTAGCCTCGTGTTGATGTCATACGCAGAATAGGTTCACGCATATAGAAACAGTTGAGTGACATATCACCATATGCAGTGTATTAAGTGTTAAAAGGCCAAAATGGAAACACACAAAACCAAACCACGAGGCAAAAATAACCTTGGATGCAGTAATGGGTGTAAATATATGCATAGTGATACTTTAAATTAAGAGGAAGAATTCTTTTAAGAACATTTAAGAACAAATGTGCAAGAACTTATTTTTCTATTTGATCATTCTATTGGTCGTTTTAATGATTCAATTTGCAAATACAAAATGTCAGTAGGTTGAAAGTCAAATTAATTGTTAGACCGTTCTTTACAGACTGAATTTTACTTCGGATTAGTTCGTTTCCAATGTAGACCATAAACTGAGATTAATCTAAATTTTGAATCCAACTAACTTATGAAGTAACTTTTAGAAAGGAAATTTTCTGTGTATGTTTGCATTAGATTTTTTTTATTATTCAGCGGCTTTTCTACACATTTATGTAACATCAATCTTATGGTACAAGTAAACAAAATATTGGCTTGAGTCTATTCTCATTCTATGGCGTCGAGGCCTGATCAGAATACAGGATTCACACCGGGTATATCCGGTCGACATGGGATTTGTTTTCCTCCTGGGCATCTGGTCTCACCTCTAGTGTTTCCAGGGGTCCATATTTCCTTACTCTGGATTTTGTATTCTTCATGGATAGCTTGACTTTCATCTATGTGTGTTGTGTATAGAAACATGTTTATACTTATTTCGATTAGAATTTCTAGCCGTTAGGATAGGTATAGTATATCAAGACTCGTATGTACATTGTTTACAAATGCAGTGTGTTTATGAGGAAATTGTTATCATTGCAATTTGTAGGGATAGAAAGGTAAACACATTGGAAATGTAAATTGTATTCATATAGAAGTGTACCTATGCATCGTATTTTTCTTTTTAAATCCGATGCCTTTTTCAAGAGATACTAGCGCATATTTACAATATGACTTTAAACATTTATAATCATATTACCTTTTGTGTACATGAATATGATAAATATATATCATTACTACAGTAACGTAATCTAACAGCCCGATCACGTCGAATTGAGAGGAGCGGATTATTAGATTAAACAAGACACGAAGCTTCAAGTTTCATTTTATTGTTTTTGTTTGTTTGTTTATAGCCGCCTGAGCAATTTTTCAGCTATCCGGCGAGTTTCATTTTATGATCCGCGCCTGTCAAAGAGGCGTGATTTGTTTATTCGAACTATTTTTGTGCATGTTAATTTATGCACATGTGATACGAAGGTCACGATTCACAATTAAAGTATAGATCATGGATCAGAATCGCTTTTGGTAACGCGGGGACATTAATGTAATTGATTGATTGTTTGTTTGTTTTACGTCCCGTCGAGGATTTTTCACTCATATTGAGACATCACCAACTGTAGATGAAGTACCACAAATTTAGACCTATGCTTAGCACTCAGGGCCGTAGCAGCTAGGAATGTTTAACGTGTCAACGCCTACCGTGACACGGAACCTCCGTTTTTTAAGGTAATATCCGAAAAACCCGTGATTCTCATTTATAAATGCCGAGCGTTTGGCGGAGTAGCAATCACTACCTATTTTTCGTCTTGGGTTTGACGCGGCCATGGCACGAGCGGGGCTCGAACTCACGACCTCCCGGTTACGAAGCGAACGCTCTACCCACTGAGCTACCGCGTTGTTATAGCATCCATTTGCATAGATAACTCTCATAGTAAAATAAACCGATAATAATGTTGCGAAGACAAAAGATGCAAATGCTGATGATTGTACATTTGATGTTTATTTATTTATTGAACAACCGGTCGCGGTAGTTAAGTGGTACAGTGTTTGCTTCTTAAGCGGAAGGTTGTGACTTTGAATCCCGCTTATGTCATGACCGCGTCAAACCTAAGACATAAACATTATTAGTGATTGCTCATTCTCTAAAGGTTCAGCATGTAAAAGGACGTTGGCAAGAACCCTCATTGCTACGGTCCAGAGCGTTAAATATAGTCTAAATTTATGGTGCTTTACCTACAGCTGGTGACGTCCCAATTATTATGAGTGAAAAATCCACGACGGGACGTAAAACAAAGTTACTGAAAATTCACAGATCATAGAAACATTCTTGAAATAGTTTATTCAACATTTTAATCAGTAATTGAATTGTATATAGATTTCCAGCAATGTGTAAAGATTTTTTGGGGTGAATATATTTTGCATTTTCTGCTTACTGTTTTGATATATTACGGTCAAAAATAGTGTAAAATTAAAGTCGCGAAAGAAATTGTTAAGTTGGATGACATTATTAATTAAAAACTTTTAAACATGAATTATTGATGGGTGTATGATAAATGAAAATAATGTTTTAACAAACAGAATTATGATGCCCTGAATACAATTGGTGTATAGTGGAGATCCAAAGAACCAAACTCTTTCAGAGTATTATACATGTAGACCCTTTCCAATTGTAATATGAAAATTACTGGTTATGACAATAAAATACAATTATTAGGATATATGCTATGTATATAGGACTTTATAATATTAATCTTAAGCTTGTAGTTTCAATACATATGGCGAGGACTGCAAAATGACTTGTGGTTTCTGTAAGGACAATGGAACATGTGATCACATAGACGGAAGTTGCACAAATGGGTGTGCAGATGGGTGGTCTGGGAAAAACTGCGGAAGTGGTGAGTTGATATGATATATGAAGTGAAATTTTTTAAATATTCTTTCAGTGTGAAAATTAATATTTTTAACAGACATAGTTAATTCATCAATGAGATCACTAAATACATGGTTACTGCTTTCGATATTTACTGTTTCTAATAGATATGTAGAAAAAAAAATAACGAAAGAAAGTTCATCATTGGATTGACAGAAAACAACACCTATAGATATATAAGTCAAAATGTGAGCTTCAGAGAGGTTACACTTTGTTCATAATGACATATTAATCTCTATTTCTTATCGGACTATTTCTGCACGCAGAGTTATCTTTAATGCTCCAATGAGAAATTATCAATGTTTTACATGTATTTTATATAAAGCGATGATTTGACTTTGTGTTACCACAGTAACAATATTAGTCTATAATCTCACGGTTGCGTGCCTAACGACTATGGTCATATAATAGTTGTCCTTATTCCTCTTAAAACAAAGTTATTTTATGTCTATGCAACCTGGTTTACTATGTGTATATGGAACAATCATAAGAAATAGAAATGATGCGTGTTAGTGACTTTCTTAACTCGTGTATTATTTTTCCTAATGCGTGAATTTACGAAGTGCCTAGTGTTAATTTTAAGCTTGTAGATTTAATTCATATGGCGAGGACTGCAGAATGTCTTGTGGTTTCTGTAAAGGCAATGTTACCTGTAATCACATCAACGGAAGTTGTGCAAATGGATGCGCAGACGGATGGTCTGGAGAAAAATGCAACATTGGTAAGTGTATGATAGGAAGGGAAACTTGTCTCCTTTCAATTTGAATTTCCTCACAGAGTGAATGTTTTGTCTGTGACACCCTTGTTTGAATTATTGCTTGATGTGACAGACCATCATTTCATGAACAGGAAGGATGTATGAATGCATGGATCAGTTGCAAGAAAGGATACGTGCAAATGGGGTATTAGAACTATTGCAATATATTTTACAAGAATATTTTACGTCGTGTGTAATTTCAGTTTTAAGCTTGTAGTTTCAATACATAGCGACGAATGAAAAATATCATAACATGTGGTTCCTGTAAGGATTGTAGGATATGCAATCATAAAAATGGAAGCTGCTTATATTTGATATATTTGCTGACTAAAACTCTGCCGGGTGGTATTTGTTAAGAAAAAAACCACAATATACAGAATTATCCCCACTATGGGTGATGTATGTTATTTTATAATATGTGTATCAAGTAAATATTTGAGAATGATAAATTGACATTAAATGATGAGTTATTACGTTATGCATGCACTGTTATTATTCAACATTTTGGTGAATTTTAACACAAGATGAGTGTTAAAAATCAATTAAAGTTTCAACACTAATTAAGGGCTCATATTCATTAATTTCAATATATTTTGCATTATCATTAAGCTAAAACATATTTCATTTATGTCGTACTGGCATTTTTCTCGTTAAGTTTAGAACCTAAAACCTTTATAGGCACGTGCTTGTGATATTATGAAACATTTTATGGTCCACAAAAGTCAATCAGGATCGATACATTACAAGAAATAATTGATACTCAAGTGCAAACCATGACAACCAGCTAACAGAGCCAATCAAACGATATCTGGCCTGTCACCCTGCAAACAGTTAGTGTTCAGTCTTGCACATCAAATATTGTGTTTCACCCATGCACTTGGGAAACCGTTTGAAATGGAGATGTTTATGACGTAACAGCCGCGCAAACTTTTTATTGTGTTAATCATGGATGCTGCACTAAAGAGCACTTTTACAAAATGTTTGGGTTTTCTAAATATTTTCTTGCATCATGTGTAACTCCGGTTTAATTTTAAGCTTATGATTTGGAGACTTATGGCGAGGATTGTACGCTATCTTATTAGTTTCTGTAAAGGTAGTATTGACTGCAGTCACATAACTGGAAGCTGTTCGAACGGAAGATCTGGAAACGTTATAATATTTGCAGAAAAGAATATTCTAAGGTTTTCGTGTGTATGGAAATAAATGTAGATATACATTTCCTTTGTGTGTTACTGACTAACCATGTGATCAGTGTTTACCTTCCATAATATTTGATTAATAAAATATTAATGAGACAACGACATAAAATGAGTTGCAAACAACACAAAGACGTGTAAATCAAAAGGTTTATGTTTTGTAATAGTATTGTTAAGGTGACCTTACCAAACTATCCAGTGATTCTTCATTTTGTGGCACTCATGCTTAAATAATCACATTTTTCGTAGATCATTAATGCACGTATAAAACAGTATTCCCCAGTGTTTTAGTCAATCACAAAAAATGAATAAAGTGAAAGGAATATATTATTGATGTATCAGTTATCGTTATACTTAAGTTTATCTTTCATGTAATTTTAAGCTTGTGGTTTTAATACATATGACGAGGACTTACTCTTTATTTCTTATTTACAACCTTTAAAGTGAATTTGTCGTCTAGCATTCTACCGTGAACTCCTCGCTTATAACATGTATACATGTAAAGTTTATACCCGTTGTTAAGTATTGATACTCGTTGCTAGATGTTAACACCTCGGAAGGTGTGATTTTTGTTCTCAGAGGGTAACAATACACATTCTTCCAGACCTGAAGATCACTAAATGAGAATAGACTTAAGTCAAAAGTTTGATTGCTTATATCTTAAAATATATATTACACAGATGTTATTTTTAAAACAATACCTCTGATTCATACACTAAAAAATACAAACATACAATGATAATTTTATTTGGTATTTTAAAAGTTGGTTGGATTCGACATTTAGACTACCGTTTATTCACAATTTATGGTCTTGAGATCAGATTCGACTACATTGCATGAAAAAGTGAAGATAACGAACAGTGATCAATCTCAAAACTCCTGTAAGGTATACAAAATTAAGATCTGGGCAAATACGACCCCTGGATATACCAGAGATGGGATCAGGTGCCTAGGAGGGGTAAGCGTCTCCTGTCGACTGACTGGCCACACCCGCCGTGATCCCTATATCTTGATCAAGAAAACGGAGTTTTCAGTAGTTAATATCGGTTTGTAAAGAACGGAATCGGTATTAAACACGTCAGATAATATTTAACTAATGACAGGTTGTATTGCCAAACCAGAACGTTATAACGACCGTAACATTTGCGATATGGTGATTTAAACGACAATATTGAAACCCCTGTAACATCAACATGTTTGTCAGTAGTCTGCCTCGAATTAAAAATGGATCATATGCAGAACACGCTCTTGCGTATCAAATCAATTGAGAGACATAAACATCATATGTATAATGAAATATTGCTACATGAATATAGGAAGTTGACGATGGAGAAGTTGTCATAAAGTTAATTGTTAGTTTGCCGTTAACATCTATGCTCAATAAGACATCTAAGTATGAAACAGATGTGGAAGACTGTGTGGTGTCTTACTAGGACATATGTATGAAAAGTATCATTTTTGATAGGTAAAACGTCGTCGATATATCTAAATGTCGAGCTGAAGGTCAAGCAGCAGATTTTTGTTTCTGTTGATAACATTGTCAAACAAAGTAAATGAACACGTGATAATTGCTAGAATATTATGTATCTATGGGTTTGTATGCATATGAACTATTTTACTGTAAATATAATAAACTTTAATTGTCAAGAATGACCTTTTAAAACAATTTACATAATGTGTTGCTTGGTGATGCTTTATTCTGTACTGCTTATTTTGAAGAAAAGATCCCAGATTTGATCGGCTGTCATATATTTCATGTACATGCAAAAAGGGGTATAGGCCAATCGCAAGAATTAATCCTTGTAAATTGAATTTCAAACCTTTAATCATTTCTACAAACTTTGTATAATGTCACATTTAATTTATATTCAGGTTGTAGTTTAAAAACATATGGCGAGGACTGCAAAACACCTTGTGGTTTCTGTAAAGACAACAATACATGTAATCACATAAACGGAAGCTGCACAAATGGATGCGCAGACGGATGGTCTGGAGCAAAATGTAACCGTGGTATGTATGATATGCATAAAATGAAATTTTCCATATTTTTCTCGGAGTGAAACTTTACGTTTCTAAAGGAATTTCTTTTATTAATGCTACTGACTTCAAATTTGATCACTGCTTTCATTACGTTTCTGATAAATAAGCTGTAAGTGGGGAAAACTAAACATTTTGACATAATAGCCAACAGCCAGATATATAGATAACATGTCTTACAATGTGTAATTGAATGTCATTGATATTTTCTTCAAATATAATGTGTAATATATAAATGAAGGGAACGGGATTAATGCTTTTGTTTGTTATTTTCCGCCACACTTAACAATTTTTCAGTTATCTGGTGACGCCCACGTTTTTATTAGTAGAGTACAGAACCCAGATACAATTTACCCGGGAAAAGACCACAGACCTTCCGAATGTAAACTGGCAAACTTTCTCACATATCTCGGCGCGAGCGAGAATCGGACCCGCGCCGACTAGAGGTGAAAGACATTGTGATTTTGAGAGCGATGCTTTAACCATTCGGTCACGAAGGCCCCCTGCCATCAATGTCATCCATGTCATGTCCTTACGTCATATAGGAATTCAATAATTCAGGGGAAAGTCATCCCCTGAAACATTTCACGTTGCATTACTTCAAAGAGGTATTGCAAGTTTCCAAAATATTCGAAATTATGTGTAATTACTTTCTTTATGCATACAGCAATGAGTTCTCTTAGTTCGGGGGAATATAGCAACAATTAGCCAAACTACGGATTTCAATTTAAGCTTCGATTGTAAAATATCTTGTTAATTAGTTGTGGAGTCAAGCTGTACAGCGATGTTACAGATGTCAATAGCTGATAGTGAAAGTCATTTATTTAAAGAGCATTTCTTTAAACATCCATAATGGGCCTAAATTCAAGGGTGCATTTCTGGGGAAAAAAATATCAATGACTGAATATGAATTCTAAAGTAAATATCACAATGCTTTAATTAGGAACATAATAGTATTTTGCTTTTTATCAGTTGCGTTCTACAAGTCGTCAGCAACTTGAAGCACAAAGTTGTAGGTGATGTTATGAAGTAATATTTTAAAGAACATCCATTGAATTTCGAAAATATTCAACTCAATACGAATTTCAATATCTTTTTATATGTGTTTAATTTTTTTTTTTTCATTTCCTACAAAAAATGTAAATCTTTGAGTTTGGTAGGGACTGTATTAATTCTTTTTGTCACAAATTCATTTTTAACCCCAAAAGTGTGAGGGGGGGGGGGGGGGGCTGAAGAAATGGCGACCACATCAGCATCAGTATGCTACCCAATTCTTGAGTCTTTATAACCGTTTTCTTGCACTTTATCAGAGTCTCTGTCCATCTGCTCATTTGAAAAAAAAGGGGAGACAGTTTTTCTATGGTACGAAGTCCTCAACCAACTAAAAATCATCCAAGTCTTTTTCCGTACATATTTTACATATTACATAATCGGAAAACTGAAAATTGCCGTCTGCATCCCTTCTTCTGAAGGCTAGTACATCTGTAGGTGGTATAATGATTGATTCATTATGTGTTGTTTTATGTCCCGCGTGATAATTTTTCACTTATATTTAGACGTCACCATTGTCGGTGAAGGACTGCAAAATGTAGGTCTATGTTCGGTGATTAGGGCCTTTGAACAAGAAGGGATCTTTATCGTGCCACACTTACTGTGACACGGGGCCTCGATTTTCTTGCGGTCTCATCCGAATGACCGCCCCATTTAGTCGCCTTTTACGACAAGCAATGGTTACAGAGGACTTATTCTAACACTAGTTCCCGCGAGACAAGGTGGTAAACAACACCGTACTCAATTGCTTAAATCCGTTAATGTGTTAATTGGCTTTTCTGTCAATTAAACATCCTAACCGTTTACAAATGGCTAACAGCTTTTTTCAGACTTTCTCACTCTCGATCTCATATTATGGCATATATCATGACTAATAAATCTTCAGAATATCCATATAGTTAGATTTGAATTTCCTCGCTAAACAAATATGCAAAATATTTCTTTTAAATCATATTTCAATTTCTATTTGGCATAAAAAGACTTGGTTTTGCACAAAAATCAAAATATTTACTTACATGCAATATGTCCTTTAAATGTGATCTACTGTACATTGCATATGATTAAAATAATTCTAAAAAGAATGTTTGGGTATTGTGTCATTTACGTATATATTTAAAACAGTTACCCGAGTGCATGGGTCAAACACAGGACATGATCTTTGATTGAATTCAGAACAGATGTAACGGTTTTCTTACAGGATTATTTCACTCTCTGTGTAATTTTTAATTTAAGCTTGTAGTTTCATGAAATATGGCGAAGACTGCAAATCATCTTGTGGTTTCTGTAAAGACAATATAACATGCAATCACATTAATGGAAGCTGTTCGAATGAATGTGCAGATGGATGGTCTGGAGAGAAGTGTAACACTAGTAAGTGTAGTACGCCTACATATGTACAATAAACGTCTATAAGTTTTGTTTAAGCCTGAAAGTAAACGTCTCTTTTGAAATGTTGACGAAAGTTTCCAATAGATGTTATTGGCTGAAGATATGTGTAAATGGGGTTTGTAATCCATGCGTCATTTCCTCAAAATATCATTTTACGTCGCGTATTATATCAATTTAGGTTGCAGTTTTAAGACATATGGCAAGGATTGCAAAATACCTTGTGGGTTCTGTAAAGACAATGATACATGTAATCATATAAACGGAAGCTGCTCTAATGGATGCGCTAACGGATGGTCTGGCGACAAGTGTGACATTGGTGAGTACACATTTGTCTTTGAAGGCCAATGAACAGCGTTTGAGAGCTGTAAGTTCTGGAGACCCCTTCGTAAGATGTTTATTGATTCAATCTTTCTGGCGGCCTTATTTCTAATATTAAGTTTGACCAACTATCACTTTTGTAAAAGTTGTAATAATGTCCGAATATAGGTTAATTGCAAGAAATAATGTGTATCTATCTATGAACGTTTCAACCGATTATATATATGTTTATCAGAAATAATTTTCCGTCATGTATAGTATTTATTTTTAGACTGCAGCTTGAATACATATGGGAAGGATTGCAATCTACCCTGTGGTTACTGTAAAGACAACGTTACATGCAATCACATAAACGGAAGCTGCTCAAATGGGTGCGCAGATGGATGGTTTGGAGACAAATGTGACACTAGTAAGTATGTTAATACATGAAGAAATATTTCAAAGCTTCCTCTCAGCGTTGAAATACTTTGTTTCCGTAGAAAGTCGGACCTATTGGATGTTTTTTTAACTATATCAGCTGTCATAACTTCCTTATATTTGATGTATCTCATGAATGAAATCAACAAGATTTGCTAAAGAGAATTACGGGGGGGGGGGGGGGGGGGGGGGCTTAAAAGAGCACATCTAGTTTTCTGGGCTAGAGACGTTTGAGAATGCTGTTCTTGTAAACACACCCTTCCTGAGATGCTTAGTGATGTTACGCTTTCCAGAAGCCCTGTCTTTAATAATAATACAAAGTTTGATCGCCCATCATTTCTTTACCGGTAGTAATAATTTCCGGGTGTATGTGGTAATAACAACAAATATTGTACATACTATTTTGAATATATTTGTTTCGCAATGCCCTTTTATCACCTGGATATTGTTTTGTTAAGTTGAGGCAGGTTACTAACAAATAAGCTAATGTTAGAGAGGTTTCAACAATCTCGTTTAACGTCGACATTCTGCAAATTACATGGTCGTTACAATGATCTAATTTGCAAATACGAGCTATTCTTGGATTGAATATTGTCAAATTACTTCGTTTACCTTATCAACATATAGGACTCAAAATGATTGTGACCAGTCAACAGGGGTCTTTTCTCCTGCTAGGCATCTTATCTCACCTATGGTGCATTCATTTTGTATTTTATAGGATTTATCAATGTTTATTATATTCTGTTGATGTATGCAATTTTCAACGGAAGTTGTGCTTTTAACAGAAATAATTTTCCTAATCAATGCTATTAATTTTAGGTTGTAGTTTTAACACATATGGCAAGGACTGCAAACTACGTTGTGGATTCTGTAAAGACAATATTACGTGCAATTTCATAAACGGAAGTTGTTCAGATGGTTGCGCAGACGGATGGTTTGGAGAAAAATGCGATAGTGGTAAGTATAGTATATATCTCAAATATTTTTAAAACTTTTTCTCAGCGTTGAGTTATCACTAGCAAATGTGTGACATGATCCGAGGGGTAGGGGTTTTGGTACCAGGTGGGGTCAAAATGGTCAAAGCGATTAATGTGCATGTTAACAATTGAACACTTTTTCTTGATACCATTCCTACTATTCCAATTCTTTTCAAATTTGGTATGAAGTATCTTTGGGCCAGAGGATTATAAATTGTAAATTTTAGGACTTCTGCACCTCCGGCATCTTAGGGACATGGTAAATCTGCCAAAAAATTTTCAATTTCCAAAGATCCTCTCTACAACCTCATACTTGTAAGAAAAATTAAATTCAGCCATGTAGTGCAGGAATAATTCTATCAAAATTGTAAAATTTACGATCCTCCGGGTAAACATTCTAACTCTAGGGTGGGGCCAAACTTGGTTGTAGTATCTATTTGCAACATATTTAAATTACATATTTTAATGTCTTTGATACTAGTTTACGGTAAAGTAAATGAATATTAACAAGGAGCAGGTAGCCCTTTACTAAAACTATAAAATTCATGATCCCAATGGTAGGGGTTTTAGTTCCAGTGTGTGGCTAAAATTATTATACTGATTGTGTTTATCATTTTCAATCTTTCTTCAGTTTTGTTCATGCTCTATAAAAATTAAATGCAGGAAAAGCAGAAATGAATGTACCAAAATTCTGAGTTTGGCAATCCCATTAATATAGTAATATAACATGCATTAGTAAAGTCTTCTGTTTCTTCTCTTTCTTTACCATTGTTATCTGACTCCTGTCATTCAATTGTTTAGTGTTTGCTTTGTAAGTTTTTAAAACTTATTTTCTATGTATCAAATGAATAGTTTCATGGTCTTTGGCGATCAGGTCTTCCAACAGTCTGTTTGAATTGCCATGGACACGAATTGTGCACCTTTGTTAGCTGACCTATTTTTATGAAGCAGAATTCATTCAAAAACTTCTACATGAGAAGAAAAAATCTCTTGCTGTGGCCTTCAATTCGACAATTAGATACATCGACTACGTTTCAACTATTAACAATGATCATTTTCATTCATATGTTGATTCGATATCTCCCAGTGAACTTCAAATAAGACACCACAGAGTCTTCCACTTCTGCTTCGTACTTAGATATTTTACTGAAAATAGATGCCGGCAGCAAACTAACAGCCGGCAGCAAACTAACAACTCAACTTTATGACAAACAGGATGGTTTTAATTTCTCCGTCGTCAACTTCCCTTATTTATGTGGCTATGTTCCATCATAACCTGCATATGGTGTTTATATCTCCCAACTAATTCGATACACAAGAGCTTGTTCTGAATATGATCAGTTTTTAAATCGAGCCGGGATACTGACAAAGAAGTTGATGTCACAGGGGTTTGTACAGTCTCGTCTAAAGTCAGCATTCCCCAAATGTTATGGTCGTTATAACGATTTAGTTTGCCAGTACAACTTACCATTAAGCTAAATGCTGTCTGATGTGTATCATGCCAATTGTTAGGCTATTCTTGAAACACAGATTCTGACTACGGATTGTTCCGTTTACCTGATGTGAACATAGGGCTCACGGTGGGTGTGACCGGTCGACAGGAGATGCTTACTCCTCCTAGGCAACTGATCCCACCAGGGGTCCGTGTTTGCCCATCTCTCTGATTTGTATTTTCTACAGGAATTACGAAATTGAATACCGTTAGTTATCTTGACCTTTTCTTTTTTTTTTCTTTCTATAATAGTTGCTGCATACAAAATAACAGATATTGATACACGCAACTATCAAGTATCTATAAATACATCTAAAATGTTTATTATATTTCTAAGACATCTACAGGGGCCTCCGTAGTCCGCCGATATATGTGAGAAAGTTTGCCAGTTTACTTTAGGTAGGTCGGCGGTCTCTTCCTTGGTACATTGTATCTGGGTTCTCTCCTCCACCTACATAAACTGGACGCCACCAGATGACTGATAAAAATGTTGAGTGTGGCGGAAAACAATAATCAATCCATTCAAGACATTTTACTGATGCAACGACAGTATAAGAGTTATTGAATTGTACTTTGATTCTAAGTCACATGAATCGTTTTGCCAATGTTAGAAATAAAATATATTTTCAGGATGTAATTTCAAAACATATGGAGAAGATTGTAAATTACAATGTGGATTTTGTAAAGACGGGAGAGCATGCAATTACCTTAATGGAAGTTGTACAGATGGGTGCGCAGCTGGGTGGTCTGGAGAAAAATGTGATAATGGTAAGGGTAAATGTTATTCGTCGAATACATCTTCATTTTCTTCATATCTGCTATCTGAAGTATGTGCACCGAACACGATTAGCTACGCCACCATCTGTAGATAAAGTGTCAGAAAATTAATCACGGCCCTCAGAGCCAGTTCTTGATCATGTTAAAATCTGTAGAGACATTGTTCCTCAAAATTTAAGGGTTTACCTGAAATACCTACGACTTTTACTTCTAAATACCAAATGTTTGACGAAGGAGTTTTCACAACTTATTTTGTCTTTGCACTGATCTGTAATGTAGCCATAATCAAAGTAAGAGCTGAGCTTCAATCTACAAACCGAACACTCTAACCAATTATTCACGGCGACCTATTATATCAAATCTCTCTTTTTGAACGGTTCTGTTTGGACTAGGTCATTCTACTGTCTGTAGCGAAATTCTACTATACAGTTATTTTAAAAGAGATTGATATTTATCTCGCTTCAGACAAATTTGTAGATAAATGATTCGATAAAAGCTAATCACGTGACGCTCTGAAATTTTTCGTATTACATCTCCCTTTTAATGTGACATCACTTACGAATCATATAACGTCCCTACATTTCAATATTAGGTCTCCGTTCATTTGTGACGTCACTTACGAAACATATGAGGACCCGAAAATTTAACACCGTGCAAGGGTAAGGGTACACTGGTCTGACAGCTTCCGTAGCTTCCTATATGTCTGCATTCAGTTTCAACATACACCATAACTTGTTTCTTTAATTTCATTGTTCATATGTTTAATTGTGATGTTTTGATATTGTGATTATATGATGTTCAATGTAATGCATGTATGTAATACACTTTAACTATTTAATAATATTTATTTAAGATGGTACTGAAATCTGAAATCTGAACTAATTTTCTTATGGTCTTCAGCGGGATAAATTCGTTAAATGGTCAGTTTAGGACATTCGCCTCGCCCAATAGGGACTTCCATTTCACACCCTGGGTGACTCATATTATGTCCCAAAGTGACAGTATAACTAATGACATTCTGAATGTAACTTTATATGAAAACAGTATGGGACCATGCATGTGCATTATGAAATTTTATTGCACTATATTTTCCCCAGTGAATTATGTATAATTCAAATAAAGAATGCATAAATTGTTGATTTTAAGCTTGTAATTTCACCTATGGAGAAGACTGCAAAATGATTTGTGGGTTCTGTAAAGATGGACAAATATGCAACAGGATAAATGGAAGTTGCCTACATGGATGCACAGACGGATATACTGGAGAAAAATGTGATAGTAGTAAGTAGCGTTGAATACAATGTTTTCTTTTAGGGTGAAAATTATTGTTTTGTTGATGATATTACATAGAGAAAACTTTTGTATCAGATCTAAGCAATTTGATAGGTTCATTACTAAAATCGAAATTAAATCTTCAAAGAAATGTTTGCTCGTTTCACGTTCTACTCGAATATATTTCGCTTATACTGGTTATCACTGGTCGTTAAGTGTCATGAATCTCACCGACGCAGAGCGCTGGAAGTAGCAACAAGGACAGTTGTTATTGAGTCAACTCCATCCATGAAACGGGACCATGGGTTTTCAAATCTCATCCAAAACTCCATGACTTTCACGTCTAAAGTCATGTACTTTACAGCAGAACAGAATCTACTTTTCTACTCGGTTTCAAAATGACGAATTTACTAGGAATAGAACTTCGAACCTCTGGGTTGCACTGCGGGCGTTCTAACAACTAGCTTACCACGACTGGTTCAACGAATTGCAAACTTTTGTAAATTGTTTGAATTAAGAAACAAATATCAGTATTCATACTACACCCAAAGGAATCATTAAAGTCTTGTACAAGCAAGCTCACTTATGTAGATGACTTCACGGCACTGTGACGTCATGTGTTTGGATAAAGCAGGACAAACCATAGTGATTTAAAGTTGTTTACCGTGTAGATATAATTTCTCTAGATACATTTTTATTTCAAAATTGCAAGGCTGTAATGAAAGTACATATGGCGAAGATTGTAAAATTCCTTGTGGATCCTGTAAAGATGGTCATTCATGTAATCATATAAACGGAAGTTGCACAGATGGCTGTGCGAAAGGATGGTTTGGAGAAAAATGTGATATTGGTGAGTACATTATGTGAATTATTTCCATTTATGATGCACTGTTTACAGGAATGCGATTTTCAACTTTATCCCAAATCAATTTAATTCGTATTACGTTTTGTAAAATATTACAATAAGTAAATATGCGCTGCATATACATGGCAAGAATGATCTTTGGAGAGATTGAAATTGATTTACTATCACTAAAATGATTTCCAATTGTCATACTCGTTCATTTGAAAGATAAGTAACAAATATTTGGTAGTATTTCAGAGCAACACCTAAAAGAGTGTACATCGATCTGATACAAAGCGTCACAGCTCTTGTAAACTTGGATCAATCGCCAAACCTAACATTATTAAGAGGATGTACTTAATAAGTTTCATTGCATAGTTTAAAAATCACACTTAAGAAAGAGTTGTAGATGTCATTAGAAAGTTATACTGTGATATTAAAAGTGGAAAACATAGTGGGGTAGCAAATTTTGTATTCTGTAGAATTTGAGATTGATCACTATTCGTTTTCATTCAACTACGATCGAAACATGCGACCACAGTTGTGATTATCAAACAATGCTAGAAACTGTTCTTTAACATCAAATGACACCCTAGACTATCATGATTTGCTGTTTCAATTTGCAGCTTGTAAGTATGGATTCTATGGCTTTGATTGTGGTGGCCTATGCAGCTCTAACTGTTTACAAGCAGGACTATGTGACAGATTTACTGGCCATTGCACTGGTGGATGTAAAACAGGATACCAGGGAAAAACTTGTACATCAAGTCAGTACTGAATCACTAAACGTCTGTTAATTCAACATTGTCTGATTTCCTATTAATTTCAACAGTCGCCGGATAGCTGAAAAATTGCTCAGGCGACTATAAATAAAAAACAAACAAACAAACAAGCTATTAATTTCCATTGAATCATATTTTCATGAGGGTAAGAAAACGTAATGTAGCCATAATCAACGCCACATTCATTATCAAAAAACATACATATCAAAGGGAATATCTAAACAATACTATCATAGCATGGGGTGTTGGCCATGCGGTCTATCACTTCCATCCCACCCCCGTGCTCATTCCCCAATTTTTCTGCTCTTCATCCCTCTTGTTTATCTTTTCATCCCCCTTTTCCATTCCTTTCCTCTACTTTCTTCCAGCCCTTCCTCCCCTTCTTTTCCTCTTTCCTTTTTGATCCCTTACCGAGTTTTAATAAATCTAAACATACCCTCTCACCAAACAAAGTATTCTTACTTGTTAAGGTTTTTCTCTCCTGTAGACTTTGAATCACTTGTTATAACGTTCAAGTAGTTACTTGAATAGCTATCCTAAATCTTTATATAGAGTATAAATTGGTTTCGGATAGACAATACATATCCTCAACACATTTCGCAGAGATCCCTGACACATAAACTGGAAATTGCTTAGCTAGAAATCTGAACTGTGAATGGCTCTATGGGCAATTCCATTATCCAATAAATAAAAAAATAATGGCGACATAATATGTATTCTATGGTGGATAACGTGCATGTTGATATAAGGATATGGACACCACCGTATATGATATTTGTAGGGTGTGATCTTATTTTCTATCAGACTGAGTGGGATGTATTCCAGACTCCTTTACACTTTTTGGTCACTCATTCAAATCTTTTGCTACAACACTAAAAATTCCGATAGTATTTCCGTGTACGCATCAATCAACAAGGGCAATTACAATGTTAGATACGCAAGCATACTCACAAACAAACATGGCCTATGATTGGCTATAGTTGAAGGAGGTCTACGTGAGGTAAAATTGTGTGTATTGTGTGATGACGATATCCACGGTTCCATTTTTAAAAGATGATTTGCCATGGTTGTGTGAGAAATGTGATCGATCACAAAAAGCTAAGTCAGAGATATGTAGCGATTTGAATAGTTGGCCTAATTGTAAGACATTAAACTCGTCCTATACGTCATTATATATCAGGATTAATCAATGAAAATCAATGTCATGGAAGGTGTTGCTGCAATAAACAGTTGAAATATAGGCTCTGGATTTAAAATAATTATTTTATATTGTTACGTCTACTGCATATTTTGGAACCTTTCACCGGCATGTAATCAATTTTCAGTTTGTGATTTCGGGACTTATGGTTACGATTGTAAATTGTCATGTGGTTCATGTAAAGACGGAAAAACATGCAACCATATCAGCGGGATCTGTACAAATGGATGCAAAGAAGGATGGGTAGGAGATAAATGTGGAAGTCCTCGTAAGTAGTTCGCGTGTAGCTTACAAACAATTTGTTATTAACTCTGTAAACAATTATACTAAACCTGACCTATGCTTTCCTCAGTTTTATAACTTTTTATATACATGTGGAAAGCGTTCTTATGATTGGATACACGATATATATATATATATATATATATATATATATATATATTATATATATATATATATATATATATATATACTGATTCATTTATATATATTGCTTATCATATAGAAGCTGCAGCTTTAGCATCTACAGACAATGAGGACTCAAATATTCTTAAAGGAGTGGTCGGCTTTCTTGTATTTTTACACGCTGTTTGGCTTGGAGTATACTGCTACAGGTATTTTTATGAAGCATAATAGAAGTACATTTCCCGTTTTCAATGTTATCTTCGTGTGTAACACGTTCTTGGATGATTTGACATCCCATGCTTACTTGTATTTGCTTTATGTTTTCTTTCTAAGTCTAGTGAGACCAGGATCTGTTGTAGCTTTTTGATCCCGGAGCCTGGTTTCTCAGCCATAAACTTAGAAAAGCTCGTTTTTGATTTCAGCCTCATTTTTTCGATATTTTTTTTAATTTGTTCAGAGTGAGATTTAGATTGAAAGTGAGCTCGTCTAGATTTTATTGTTCAGGAGCCTTACTTTGTTTTCCATTATAGACACATTGGTGCTGATATTGTTGATATATTTAACATTTTCTTCAATGTGTACCCATGCGAATCCCGATCAGAAAAGGTCCTTAGAACCCTTGCTTGTCGTAAGAGGCGACTAAATGGGACGGTCCTTAGGATGAAACCGCAAATTCTGAGGTCGTGTGTCACAACAGGTGTGGGACGATAAAGATCTCTTTCTGCTCAAAGGTCATATACAAGTGTCCAGCATAGCCTAAATTTTGCCTTTCACTGGCAATGGTGACGACTCTATATGAGTGAAAAATTCACACGCGGGGCATTAAACAATATATAACTAACTAACCCTTTTCAATGATATCCTTGTCCATTTTCCTCTCCAACATGAGTTTTAATGTATCACTTTACCTCGGCGACATCACAGGGTAATGCAAGTCTTGATTTTCATTCATTTTGAATCATCTGAATACGAAAAATAAAATTCTCTTGATCTGAATATGACAAGCCGCGGAATAATTCTTGCAGAATCATCTAAGGTTTGAATACCTCACATATGCAACCCTAACGATAGTGTTTGATTCAATTAGAATGTCTAAAAATAAATTTTATACAGATGGACATCTTTTCATTAGTAATCAAATTAATTCATATACCTCTCCCATTCTTCTCATCATGTTAACAATAATTAGCTGATGCATTTACATTAAAGCTGATATAATCTACCGACATGCAGAGATGTTACAACTGTTTTACAGACGAAGAAAAAAAGCTAGAAACGTTGAAAATAAGGAATCTGAAACAGAGAGAGGATTTTGGTTAGGATCAAGATCCGAAACGGAAACAGGAAGCGAGTCGGGGGAAGAACAGGAATCGGAAACCGGAGATAAGGCAAGAACAGAACTTGAAAAGGAAACAGGAAGTGAGGCAGGGATGGAACGTAATTCAGGTACAGGAAATGTGGTAAAAAATGAATATGAAACTGGAGGTATGTTAGGGACAGAACTCGAAATAGAGACAGGAAACTTGGAAGGAACAGGAAACAGGACGAGGAAAAGAAACGGGACAGGGGCACAACTGCAAAGAGAAACAGGAAGCAAGGCTGCAATAGAATGTGATATCGACACACGAAACGAGGTGGTGACAGAACCCAAAATGGAGTCGGGAAGCAAGGCGGAAATACAACTGAAATCCGCGGGAAACGACAGGTCAGGGGGAGAACGAGAATCGATCACAGAAGACAGAGTAGGGACTAGTTTCGATACAAAGGCAGGTGACAGGACAGAGGTACAACATGAAGTAAACAAAATATGTATAGGAAACGGAGAAAAGATAGGAAACAAGATGGGGACAAACCTCGAAACGAAAGCCATGATTGGCGTGGAATCAGAATTTAAAAAGGAAACAAGAGACGGACCAGGGACATCAATGAAAAGAAAGATCAGCAATGTGGAGGGGACAGAACTTGAAAGGACAATGTCAAACAAGGAATGGACAAAACTTGAAACAAAGACAGGAAATGAGGAACCGAAAGGCTTCAATACGGAGAAAGGAACAGCAGCAGAGACAAAACTTAAAACAGAGGCAGGGAGCAAGGCAAATATAGATCTTAATACAGAGATCGAACATAAAGCAGGGATAGGAAGCAGAATAAAGACAGGAAACGCAGCAGAACTTGATGCGGATATAGAAAACGGTGCAGAATCAGGAAGTGGAGCAGGGACAAGAAACGCCACAGAACTCGATGTTAATATAGAAAATGATGCAGGAACAGTGAGCGGGTCTGGGGTAACAAATGCGGTAGAACTCGATGCGGAAGTAGATAATGATGCAAGACCAGAAAGCGGAACAGGGACGGGAAGTAGTGCAGGGCCAGAAGGTGACACAGATATAAGAAACGAGACAGATTCAGGAAGCAGGGTAAGCAGGATAAGAACACAGGCAGGAAGCGGACTTAGAGCGGAGGCAAGAAACATGACAGGAACAGTGAGCGGATCAGAGACAAGCAGTGGAAATGCCAGTGAAGAAAGTTTGTATCACTTCTGTTTTAGCTCAGTTCAAGTGAACATTTCTGATCCGTATTCCGTCTGTAAGCTTTACACATTCTTTAATACTTCTTCTCTAGAGCAACTGGCGCAGTTTCAACCAAGCTTGATAGAGAGCATGCTTTGATAAAGGGGATTCACAATTGTTGAATTGAGGACCGACAAAATAATGAAGAAAAACTAAAAACAAAGTAGAATTCTTTAAATATCTTCTTACGAATCACTGAACTACGAAACCAAATACATTTATATGAAACTTTTCTCACAAAATACAATACTAAAATTTGTATAGCACCCTAATCAATTAAAATCTCCAAAGCGCTTCACATAAAAAAATAATTTTTTATATTTAATTTATAGCATTAAAATGCATGGCATGTGTAGGTAATATATGGTAAATGTGTATTGGCTAATGCAATCTCTGAGCAACTAAAGTTCAAGAAATGAATAGAGGATATTCATTGCTTTGTTGTTTGATACGTATTTTTCACGAGTAAAACATGACTTTCTATATATATATATATATATATATATATATATACATATATATATATATATATATATATATATATATATATATATATTCAGGAATGCAAAATATGAGTGAAAATATTTATATTAAAAAATAAATCCTTCCTTCGAGTTAAATAAATCAAATATTTAACTACAAAGCAATGAATTTTCTATTTAGTACATTTTCTTTGGTTTTAGAACATACTTATTTCAATTCTTTTGTAAAGGATGTATAGCAATACGCAACGTCATACATAACGCCACTATCAGTTGTTATTTTCACACTATGAAAGTAACATGTTTGCTATTTTCACACTTTGAAGATAATCTTATTTTCATACTGTGGAAATATAATTTTATACAATGGATACATTCTACTATTTCGCTGTAGAAATGCAATATAAAGCATTATTATACTTCAGTGTAATTTTATTGTGTATGAAAAAATGACCATAATCCGACTATTTTTGCCAAAATACATGTACCTCTGCCTTGTGATAGGTTCTGTGCTACCTGCACTTGGAAGATAACGACAACATCGATTTCCCGCGCAAATTCTGATTTGTGACGTCAAATATAAAGTCCAGAGGCATGCTCAACTGTTATATTTGTAATTTGGCAAAAATAATCGGCATATCGTCGTCTTTTGATATAGAAAAAAATACAAAATCTATGCTTCTCGGTTTTTGTAGATTGGTAATGATTTTAGCAATAATTTCATGTCGCTTCATTGCATATGTCGTAAATCATTAGTGTTTTTTAACAGTAATACAATAATTAGTCAAAAGTATACTTATGATATAAACTGTATTTGGAAGTTTTGATAACAAACAAAAGAGTGTAATTTCTTTCGCTGTACGTGTTACAGTTTACTTTATGGTATATGCGCTGTTTTATGCCTAAAATTCCGAATTAGGTCCGTCGTCTTTAAGCGTATAAGGGTCATGATATGTAATTTTCCTTTCAAGTTATGGAACCTGGTGTTAGACTTGGGCTGAAATGGGGGGGGGGGGGGTAAATTTGACATCAGACATGCATAAAGTGATTTTTCAAAACGCTATTTTCTAAATAAACGATAGTCATGTTCCTAATATTGAGTTTGAAGCATCCCTATGTTTCGTTTCATCAATTTCGATTAATTCATGACCCTGTGGGTTTGATATGTAATAAGAATTTTGTATCATAAGTTATGCAAATTGTGTGTAAGCTTATAAAACGACTTTTTATCTACAGTAGGTAATTCTCTTGGTAATCCGTTAATATTAGTTGGAGCCATCGCTGGATTCTCAATAAATGGAGCCATTGCAGCCACCTTAGCAGGACTAGGAGTTATCTTAAGTGTAATGTACATTTTAAAAAGGTATATGTATGAACCATGACACAGATTTATTCAAATTAAACCCCACGTTCAAAGAGCATAATCTCAGTAAAAATCAGATCTAGTGAAAATTACGCACTACTCTGCTAAACCAGATATTACGTCATACTTGGTAGGTATATTAGTTTCGCAGCTTATTTGACCATGTGGTGTCGTAATATGAAAAAGTACGGAGCGACGTACAGGTTTAATATGGTATGGCAGGGAAATATTCACAATATTTTGTTGTTATCTACAATCCCTGTATATCAGAGGGGACACTATGCCATTCAGTAAACTGGAAGGTGACTGAATGTTTATTGAAAGATGCATATTTAACGGTTACTGAAAGATGACTAAATGGTTACTGGACAGTAACTGAATGATAACTGAAAAGTGACTAAATCCTGCGTATATGTATAAATATGTTTGTCTAATGCTTGTGAAATGATTATATCTTCTTTTTTCTTTGATAATACGTTTTACGATGTGACCGTTGGGACGAGCGAGGACCATTAAATTGTGAAAAATGGACATAAAAGAATACTAAACTGACGTTAACATAGCAACCAGGACTATATTTTTTATTTTATGTTATTATTTAAGATTATTGGGATATTCCCACCTCAGGTTTATGCATTGTAAATCGAACCAACCTTTTTTATGAAGTTATTACATAAGTAAAAAAAATAACTTTTTGTTTAACAGACGACATGAACGCAGGCGTGATTAACCATATGGAAATACTTGGGAGATACTGATCAAATGGTGTACCGCTACAGTATATTCCTGACGGGGATGTCAGAAATAGCAGTAACCCGAAGAAGCAGTTTTGGAATTTTATGTCATGTTCTGGAATATATAATAAATAATATATCCATTAATCATCCTTTTTATTAAAAGAATGTAGATGCATTATTACCTGTTGGTCCCCTATCGCTTTGTAATTCCGAAGGTGACTACACTGCCCGTCCTTACCATCTGTCTCTCGAGCTGTCACATTGGTTTTTAGACTTTTCTCCGTTATACTTGCGATGATTCATTTGAAACTTTCAGTGTAGTTTCAGAGTGACAAATTGCAGATAAAATTCACATTTTGTAACGAATGATCGACATTTGTGAGAGAAATTGATTTTGTTACGTTTTATATTCTTAGGGATCGTGTTCCGATGGGAAGGCTGTAAAAGTAGCACATCTATGTAGTGGCAGTCGACGACACATGGTCGCTGATTGTGTAAATCATCCCTTCATTAATTTAACATTCGAACTTCATTAATGGCAAAAGGAACATATTAACGACAATATGTATCAAATCTGTCAATAACGCGAGTATCTTTTTTCTGTAGTCGGTGAGTGAAGATTAATCAGTCGGCACAAATAGCAATGAATTGATCTTTAGAGACAGGAACTTGACTAACTTCATTAAATTGCCTCTTTACGTCTTTTAATGCAGTGGTACGGTTAGATTTTACAAGCCGCAATCGCAATATTTGGTGCTCGTCTTTAAAGCAATATGAGCTGCCAAAATTGCAATTTTTTATAGTGGCATTAAAAGAGGTTAAATGAACGTTGATATGATTGAAAAAAAGAACTGCATCGAATTTCCTCTCTTATGCATCGTTTACACACCTTTACGTGATGAAAAATATATTCCTCGACATTCCGTTTGACCCTAACAATGGCAGCTGATTAATCGTCGGCGACAATCCCGAAGATAACCGATGTTGACACGAATGATTCTGATGCTGATCGGGTTGTATCCGGGTCATTAAAATATGGACGGCGAGGTGAGATAAAATTCTAGTTACCATCATTATTTTGGCACTGTTAACGATGTTATTTGTTTTTAAGTTATGATAGTATGTTTTTTAGTTATGATAGTTTAAAGGGATCGCTCGAAACATTACGCAAAATTCCAAAGTCGGCTTTCTCCCTCGCTTCGAACCTTTCGTGTCGGACATCTTTCGTGCTTACCGGAAATATTGCGCTTGCGCATTTGACTTTGCCGAATGAGTTCAACTTTAGGTCATTGCATACGGAAATAATGTCGGGAAAATTAAGGTACGGGAAGACTTAATTTCAACTGTCGAACATTTTTGCATTTAATGCAAAAAATACAACATATCAAAAGTTTAATCGATAAAATCAGGTATTAGAAGGTAGATGTTTACAAAATTTTCGATTAAATTTTAGGACCCCAAAATAACAGTTTTGTCAGCTTATATTGCTTTAATGTCCATTTTCCAGAAGCGTCTCGATTTTTTTTTTTTTTAGCATTTTCAGCACTTTCGAGGATTTTTCTCCATTTTACAACTGCATACACAGTTTTTCTGTCCATATTTAATATCTTTCGGAATTTCGGAATAATTTCCAATCTGTCCCAAACTGTCTACGGTTAATTGTTTCATAAATGGCGATAAATTAGACTTTCCCATTACTGCATTCCAAAATTAGTAAAACACAAGCATCAAAGAAACACCAATATCTGTCACATATGACGACACAAGACCTTACACGTACATGTGATATGCATACAGAATCACCATCATGTATATATAGCATTTATAAAAGAAAAACACCACTTTCGTGAACTTAGAATTTCATACGCCATTCTGTCTATTCACTTTTAGCAGTTGACTGTTCAAGGTATCACTCACACCTGTAATTAGTTTATATATATATATATTACTATAGTGGGAAACAAAATATTAAAAATCAGTTTGCAAAATTTATGCCAAATAACGCAGTCAGAAATGTTTTATGTTACCTCTTTCGTCTGCTGACACCAGAAAAACAACACCCTACACGGTATTTTCTAAAAAAAAAAAAAACAAAAAAAAAAACAACATCAACAACAAAAACAAAACAGAAAAAACCAAACAAAACAAAATTACCCGCAAACAAGACTACCCTCAAATCCTCTTATTTTTCACATGTGTGCAAACAGCCTGAGTGCGCCTCAGGAAGTAGCCTCAGCTACCAAGATCAAATAATTCCACTGTAAACCGTTGATTATTTCTACAAATTACACAAAATGTCCTAATCAGAGGTACAAAAAATAAGAGAAAAGAAGAAGTGGAAGTGAGAAAAATCGCGCATGAAAAAAATATATTCTTTTAAATATACGGAACTACAATTGACTTCATTTTGATTGGGCAATTACCGGTGTAATACCTATACATGTCCAGTCCACGCTTTAACATCTATCTGTCTGCGGATTTCGGTGCATATTTCGTGGAAATATTTACAGAGCAATTTCAATATTCACACACATCAATCAGAAATTAACACTGAAACAAATCAGCCGTCCCGGGGAAAACAGATCGCCCCGTCATTGAGAGTGACTCGGATTAGCTTTGGGTCTGGCGATGACCGTTCTCTACACAGAGTTCCGTGCGCTACTCTCACCACATCTCTGTCAACGGCTTTTTACCGAAATCTTGTTAAACTCTTCGAAATATGCATCATTTATATTTTGGACTAAGTATTTAGTCATATTATGAAGAGCTATTGGTGCAATCTAATTGATGTTTACTGTAGATTGTTTAAAATCGCTGGGGTCCCCCCCCCCCCCCAAAAAAAAAATTACATAAAGTCTTATACTAGTAGAGTAAACAATTCTCCAGTATGATCTTTCTGTCCTGTGTGTCTAATTAGTGTTTGCGTTGAAGTTCAAATGAGGATTTTGATGATTATGCACTAAACTATGGGTAAAATGTGAGAAAAATAATCAAAAACGTTCGTAAATTTACAGAGTAAAGGGCGAGGGGTTCCAATTGCGGTTGGTTTACGTGCAAACGACGCATGGCGGAAGCTGATGAAGAGCAAATCACGTGACTCAACTGTGTAATCATTGGCGCGAGCTCGTCGGAAAGCGCTATTAAAAATAGTATTCACTTACATAACTTACTGTTTACAATTCTACATTATGAGAAGATATTTCATAACATTTTCTCAGTGGTAGTTTCTAATTACATTTTTAATAATTAAGAAATATTTTAAAAATAACATTTAGAAAAATTTTTACCCAGGTTACTATAATACTAATAATTCGAGTTAAATTATGTATACAGTTAAAGATATTAAAAGAGCTTGTTTGCTGAAAATGCAAAAATACGAAAATGCAGAAAATGGTGGTCGTCATCTGAGTACATGGTTGGAATATTTGTAAATTAAAGTCAACTGATCAATAGGTCGTTTCTCTTTTAGTAGCATCGCATTAAAAAAAACTTAATTTTTGAAAATTACAGGACCTATTTATTATATTAAACTGCACGTATTTGCAAAATTTAAAAGAAATCTGACCGTAGAACTTTTTTTCTCGTACAGGTCACGAATCCAGTATTGGACGCCTTCTGTTAAATACATTAGTGTCTATTAAAGTACACGTTTTGAAAAATAAATTATGAAATAATGTAGAGTTTATGAAACAAGAGGTAATTGAATTCTTCAACATTCAAAACTTCGATTGAGATTCCTCCCCCATCCTGTTTTATTTCTTCCCAATTGCAGCCGGTCATCCCAAATACACTTTGAAAATACATATTACATAATAATTTAAAAATTGAGGATCTGTGTGCTTATCATTCTGAATTTTTTTTTTTTATTATCATGTAATATGTCCGAAACTGAGAGAGGAAATGTACCTTGTAACCCATTTGTTTGCAAATTTAAATCGAATACAATTATTGAAAACCCAGAAGGATATCGGTTGTTGGTCAAAGATTGACATCGTGAGGGCAAATGATTAGTGTCCTGATCTAAGACTGCCTGTTATAAAATTTGATATGACGTTATCACCCAATTTCATTTTTAAAATGGCTGTTCATTTCATAATGGAAATACAAGAATATATGCACACTTTTTACCGGTTTCCTAATCTACTGTAATGCATACCCAAAACGTGCATTGATTTAGTGTGTCATAATGAAATAAAATGAATGCGGTGTCAACATAAGCATTAGTAATGTATTAAACGAACTTTTTATTTTCACCCATGATTAGAATATAACTGATATAGTAGTAAGTAGTATAACAATATTTTTTAAAATTAAAATCGGCGCTCAATTACATATAATTACATAGGTCTGTAGCAAATTAATGCATCACATGAAAATACATAGTAATCATTAATGATAAAATTGCATCCATTATAATTGAACTACCATCCGTTTAAGTCTGCCACGTGTGATAAACCCTCCAGTCGACGCATGTATATAGATTCAATTTCTAATCCATTAATTATGACGATTCATAATTTCAAACCGCAAGTTATGCTTTAGCGTAAAATGACGTAACTGTAACGTCATAACGTTACTCTAAGCATGGAAGTAGATAGTTTTAGTTTGTAACACTCGTCAGGATATATTTTTTTTCTAAATGAAGAGCCAACAGCAGCGAGATGTTAAGACACTTACTGCCACTGGCTTTATTTTTATCCCATTCAAGAATCACTGCATATGGTGAGTGATTTCATATATTACAAATGATATGTACTTTATTCACAATTTGCTATTACTGAGTCTACAGAAATGGGTGCCTATGTCTATGAGGAGAGACCCCATTTTTAATTCTAACTGTAGATTGCTGAAGATACAACGGCTTTGAAGTTAGTTATCAATATATTTGTTTATTCATTTATTTATTCATTTTGACAGAGATCTAGATCTATACATTTAGACACTGCACCTCAAAAAAATGTATGTGCATTCTTGAATTCAAAAAATTCATTATAACGAACTTTTGTTGTTGTTGTTTTTAAATAGATAAAATCATGTGATAAAAATCTTTAAATACATATTTGAAATATTTTGACTGTATTATAAGCCGTTTTGGTAGTTTTAGTGCTATTAAAATTTCGTTTCAAAAATTTTAAGGGTGGAATAGTTTTTTAAGAAAAAATTAAAGTGGAATATGATAGCATAATTAGTGCATATTTTTATCATGCTCTGTGTTTTGATATAGCAAATGGTATAGAAAATATCCTAGTCATTAAATCTGTTTCGTGTATGCTCTGCTAACTTAGTATATAACATTTTACTCACATTTCTCAACTTTGACTGATCCAAAGAAATTGATTTTGTTTGATTTCTTATCTAGGCGGATCTGCACTTTCAAAAATTGTAATTGCGATGTAAAATAATACATACCTTTGATGCATCTTGGCCTGTTTGTGTGTTTATTATTTTTTTAACCCCAATAGAGAATACTTCCTTCATATAAAGACATTCCTATCTGTTGGTGAAAAGCTATGGTGGGATTTCACTTGTCAAATCGGCCTACGCCGAATTATATTTGGCCCACCGGCGAATACCGAATACCCCGGTTTCCGATGACCGGCGAGGTTCTCACCGCTTCATGAATAATGGCTGTTAACACCAGTAAATGCGATTTTCAGTATATAGAGATGCACATATAATTACTATGCAAATATTGGGTAATTAATGTCAATAGATAATGATATATAAAAATTCATATAATCGGATTTTAATTTACTTTTTATTGCGACAAAACAGATTCCACGTTTAATTTATATGTGTTCATCGTATTCATTTTTTCATGGATTTTCCGTGAGTTATGTCAAAGATTTGGGCCGATTTGAATACATTATAAAAATGTTAAGAATAACAGCAACGTGTTCTGCCATATTTTTTTTAAGTCGGTTTATTTCATATGATAGTGCTCATAGTGTATATGTATATGATCATTTTGACTTGTCGGGAGCTGCAAGCTCCAATCACTGCTGGACATTCTAAATTTAATAGTCAATATATTTACATGAAGCATTGACAAATTTCACCATATCTTTTCTTAATCATCCTTTTTTCGTGTTACACACACACACACACACACACACACACACACACACAGATATATATATATATATATATATATATATATATAGATTTATTTAGTTTAATTCACATGATCAGCTAGCCTTCTCAGAGATTAGCTTAATACACGTAGCATTATTGTCGGTGTAACGAAGAATATTAACCCGTGTTAAAATTTGACCAAGATGTAATTTTTTCAATGTTGAATATTGAACCGGGGGTGCTTTTTCTCCGTTGAAAATTAAGACCAAAAAGTAGTGAAATTTATACCCTTAGTCATTTTTCAATACTTTTTTGTGGTTTTTTTTTGGGGGGGGGTATTTTTTTTGGGGGGGGGGGGGTTATTCCTTGTTGAATACTGGCTCCAAATTAAATTTAATTTATTTATTTTTAAATTACGTTTATCATATTTATATTTTACTGTATACGTACAATACGTTAGAGTTTTTAGAGTATTATATCTATGAATTTTAGCATAATAACAATATATAAGATCAACTACAAGAATAATGATACAAGAGTACTTCCTCCTACGTCTGTTGTGATTTACAGGGTTGGGATTCTTTGATATGTCTCCAGAACTCAAACCAGTGTGGGATGGATTAGAAGCTATACTTTTGACCACCTTACCACCTTTGGTATTAAGAAATGAAAAAAATAAATAAATAAACCGCAGTCTCTGCAACTCCTTTTATTTAAACAACTAAAAATGCGCATGCTCTTGAAAGTAGAGAATGTTTTATTTCCCAGTTATTTCCCAGGGTGAGAGAGAGAGAGAGAGAGAGAGAGAGAGAGAGAGAGAGAGAGAGAGAGAGAGAGATTTCTCAGGGTGGAGGATAGGGAAAGAAGGGTCAAAACTCCCATTTTGTGATAAAATATAAAACGAAAACAAAATAAACCGAAAACGAAGGTGAAAACCAAACCATATTTCATGAGAACGGAAGGGTCACTTCAGGATTAAACTCAGCACAGGCAATCCCGTGATTCTCAAGGGGATCCAATGTCATACATTGGTTTATTTTTTCTAATAAAATTAAATAACACTGAAAATCAGGGTTGTTTTTCAAAGTCAGAATATCTTTTGATAATGCACCCCCCCCCCCAAAAAAAAATCAAATAAAACAAAAAGCACCCCACCCACCCACCCCATAAAAGAAAAAAAATGACCAAAACACACGAAACAAATCAACAAGAAAAGAAATAAAAACACGAAACAGAAACTTGTTCGGGGTATTGAACACTTCTGAAGCACCAGAAAATTTCCTGCATATGCATAATATTAATACCTTACAAGGAATACGTGTTACTTTGGGGGGTATAATTTCATTTACTATAGATTTTAAACTCTGTAAAATCCTAAAAGAGGTGATCCGCCATCCCCTCCCCCTCCCCACGTATGATCCTCTACTTAAAAAAATAATGAAGTGTCACCGACTTCGTTGTTTGTTTGACTGTTTGGTGAGCTAAGCAGTGAAAGCCCTAGAGATCTCACTTTCAGCTGTTAGATATATTTTTTAAAAAAGTGGTATAGTTATATATATATATATATATATATATATATATATATATATATATATATATACCGCACAAAACATTGCGATTACATGCGAAAAGATCCCTATCAATAAATTGCTTGCATATTTTAAGGGTTCTTTGGATAATTCGAGGCCTTCATCTTTAAAATAGTTCATTTTTTGTACAGACTGTTCATTTGAAATTTGAGTTAGTAATGTCAACATGTTAATCTAAAGAATAAATATGAATTAACTGTAAATTTTTAATTGTAATTGTAATTTTGATTTATAATTGTGAATATCAATTTATTGATATGTGCTTTATGTTGGTAGAACCGGTTTAATGATCAAAATTCCATCACGCGACTCAATTTTCAACGGACTAGGGTTTAAATTCCACACGATATTCAACATTGAAAAATGAACCTAGATCAATTTTCAACTCGGGTCTAAATTCTCCGTTACACCGGATTATCCGTCTCTGCATCCGAGGCAAATTGCAAATGATAGAACTGGTTCCCCGCTAATTGGTGCTATACAAAATACACGAGAGAAGCGAGGTCAACATGGTACCAGTTTATGCAAATAATGGTATGCTGACATTCCGCTTAGCAACGACATGGGAAATAACTGCTTATGCATAGACACATGCTTTAGGAGATAGCGTACTAAAAACTTCCCAAAATTTAAATAAGTTGTTTGGACCAGTTGTGTTATCCTAAACCTTAAATGAAATTTCTGCAAATATATTTTACATTATGATGTAAAATTATGCTGTCGACCTTTTCGGTATACATTCATTTTATTTCACCGATTTGTGTATAGCGCACCACAAATATCAAATACCATACAACAGAATCCACCTTTCTGTGTGGTGCACACTGAATGTTATATTTCTGTTGTTATATATATATATATATATATATATATATATATATATATAGTAACATCATTTATGGACAAAAAATAAAGAAACACGATGGTGTCATGACCTTGGAAGGTGGGAAGGTACAGGGGAGCTTCAAAACCAATGCTTTGTTTAAAATGCACTCTTGAAAGTTAAAATGGACCCTTGAAAGACCAATAACAAAAATCTCGTATCATGTAACTTTACACACACAAAAACACACACACACACAATTTTTTTCTCTTCTCAGGTACCCCGAATCCCTAATAAATGAGTGTATATGTACATATCTTTATTTTAATCATTATAATACTTGAATATTTTGAAAGGATTAAATTAAAACGTTTTTCTGTAGCCTCTCTCGATTTAAAAACTAATCATACGCAGAACAAGTTCTTGTGTGTGGAGTCAGTTGAGAGACATAAACACCATATGTAGGTGATTATGAAATATGGCTACATGAATATGGAAAGTTGACGATGTGTAAAATTCCGACATCAAAGTATAAATAAAGGTATATTCTTTAATGTTTCATATGGTCGAAGAAAACCTTGCAATAGGAAAACCCACAAATCAGTCGTCCATATACAGGGCTGAATGGGATTCACAAAAAGCTGTGGATGGAGACAGGACGCAATACGCTTACAGCGATTCATGTGCCATATCGCTAAACAGTGAAAATGTTAACAAAAGTACATGGTGGTATGTCGACCTGAAAAAGGACCATTTTGTTCACGACGTTTCACTCTTCTTTTTAATTGGCAACCGTATAGGAGAACCAACTGAAGATTGGGGTAGGTTTCATCACTATTTTGACATGTAATCAAATCATAATATAACTATCATATAAATATATTTGTCAACTGGGTTCAAAGGTCCCTAAAAGCTCTTAGAATTTAAAAATGTTACGAAAATGTGCTTCTGTTTCAGATTCCGTTATTATGTACATATGATTTTTTAAAAAGCATTGTTATAATTTCTTATTTGCTTGAACTGTACGTAACAGACATTTTCAGAATATGAAAAAGACAAGATGTTTCCTGAACAAAATAGTTGGATGTAATGTTGTTTTACAACATATTTGAAATTTTATACACTCAAGGGAAATGCTTATAAGAAATTCAAAGTTTCCCAATGCTGCTGAAATGCTTTAAATTCACCCAAGATCTAAGTTTATGTAAAATTGTTAAGGTCACAATCGACTCTATAATTGTATTAATCTGTTTTAAGCACCTGACTTGTTGAAATTTCTTAGCGCAACAACTTGATAGGTCATCATCCCTATATTGTAATAACTTAACAGGTCATCACCTCTTGTAGATACATCGCACAGGGGACTGCACGCTGGATTCTTTCTGTACATCTCAAACGACACACATCGCGAGAACGGTAGTCTATGTTACCATGAGATACAGAATGGTATTAACTCCCCACCATCCAGTATGATGATAAATTGTGACATCCAAGGGCGATACGTCATATATTACAATGAGAGGAGACCGGAAGTTACATATCCCAATTACTATTTTAATTATATGCGTATTGAACTCTGCGAAGTAGAAGTACTAGGTAACTACATATATTGAATAATGAAATGTGGTCTATTAAATCATATGAAACTAGTTCCGACAGTCCGAAAATATTTTACTTTTTGGAAATGACATCGATATACGAGGGCTGTTCGATATGTCATGTGTATTGTACCACAGCGCGATAACGCTTTGTACGATTTCATGGATGATGATACTCTTGCATAGCTCTATTCCATGCCTTTCCAACGGTATAGACACGAGTCTTCAGCTCTACATAGTTTTAATCTTATAGTCACTTCAATAGAGGCAGTCGTTGACCACTGATGTAAACATAGTTGGCAAACGGTTTGAGAATATTGAAGAAATTGGTGCTTATATAAAAGGTCGCACAAAAGTCGTTCATTCGGTAATGTAGATTTTCACTTACTTGGGGGTTGGTTGGTTATGGTTCTGATAAGGTATTTTATGAGACAGTTCGTAGGTGGAGCTGACTGGCACAGAGTTCCAGCAAAATCTGGCCGACCTGTGACTGTAACAGGCAAGGCAAATGTCTCAAGTCAGATAAATGATTGAAAGTGATGGCAGGTACACGATACGTGATACTGACAAAGCTGCTGGCATATTGCTATCGCATGTGCATTTCATTTTGAAGCGTATTTTGAAAGTACGAAAGATTTCTGCCAGATGGATATCGCATGTATTGACAGATGACCCAAAAAACGGGTACTAGTACAAACCGCTAAGCAATTGCTCAAAATGTTTCCCAAATTCAATAAAAGACAATTTATTCAATGTTATTGGTGACAAAACATGGGTTCTCTATTTCGAACCAGTAAGAAAAATTGGAAACAAAGTATGGCTAAATAAACACGACAGAAGGCCTGTAGTTGCCAAAAGAACCATAAGCACAAAGAAAGTTCATTATTGCATATTCTTCTCATGTGATGTATAGCCGAAGGGCAAAAGTGTTACAGGTCGGTATTAACGAGATGTTATACTAAAAAAGCTTACGACATATTGTCATAAACGACGCTCTGTGTCAGGATTTAGGCATGTTTGTCTAATTGATGATAATGCTCCATCACATACATCTAAGCTTGTGAAGCAGTCGTTGAAGCTGGAGAAGGTTACCGTCTTGCTACACCCACCATACTCTCCAGATCTAGCCCCATGCCACTTTTTCCTTTTTCCAAAACTTAAAAAGTTCTTATCTAGTCGTCGTTACAAGTTCCGACAAGCCCTTGGCTTAGCCACCAGTCAGTGCCTCAGAGGTCTACCTAAATCAGCGTACCGTGACGCATTTCAGAAATGAATGAAGAGATTCGAATTATGTATTTCAAACCGCGGAGAATACTTTGAAGGGATGTAATGTTCATTTCACTATATGAATCAAATGCTTTTGAGAAATCGTACAATACACATTACATATCGAATAACACTCGTAACTGTATTGATGTATTCCATTTTTCGATAAAAGCATTGCCCTTTGAACTTAAGATAGAAGCCCTTATATTGCAAAATATGTGTTTAAGTAATTGGTATCTCAGTTGGGACAATCAAGCATTGGAACCATGGGACTCTTTCTACACATTAGCAGCTTTCAATGTTTAAATGCCACTATGATACAAACAAATTAGAAGATGTGATTTCCCTTGGATATACTCTGAACAAGCCTCGAACATACATAATGTACCTTGCACATGTACATATACTAGTTACAAAGTGAAAACGTACTTCAAAGAAATGAAAATATATCTAGATGAGGTGTCATTATGAAACTTCAAAGTTGAATATGTTTTTAACAATATAGTCTTCCGAATTCTATGTATGGTTATTTCTCAGGTTGCTCAGTACGGAACCATTACATTCAGGGAAACGAATGCAGGAATTGTTCATCCTCTTGCAGAGACAAGCTGTGCAACCCAAAAACTGGTGCTTGCTTAAGATGTCACCCGGGGTTTACTGGCAACTTCTGTAACCAAAGTAAGATGGGTTTTCAATTGGTAGTTTCATCTTCATTACAAAGGCCTCTGGAAAATATAAAAACAACTCCAACATTCAATCATAAATTTCAAATAGAAGTGGGAATAGTAATATGAAACTTTGAAATGTCCAGGTTGATCGGATTCATCCTAGAAATATAGATTGTAATAGTAGGAAATATAAAAAAAAAATGTTTCTCGATTTCTAGGTAAAACTAATAACGACCGTTGATAACACATACACATACCAGAGGTTTGATTTCTGTTTACATACAATAAAAATACCTGGATCAGTCCTTCTTAGATATATAGACGCAGTATTTAGAATCCTAAAGACCGATCTATAATTATGTTTTAAAAAGTCTACTATGTAAATATCCATATTCACACTGCTAAATCAAAAATGAATGTATGAAGAAGACGTGTTTAGTTAGTTAATCTCTGTGATTTCAACTGTAGAAAAAGCCGTCGGTGACAAAAGGAATGACACTTTCCCATTGTTGTGAGCCTTATATAAAAAAAAAATCCAGAGACTCGTAGAATAACTTTTTTGACTGCCTTATAGGATGTATACTGATCGCAATCTACATTGATTTTAAGGTTGTAATTTCAAGACATATGGAGAGGACTGTAAAATACCTTGTGGTTTCTGTAAAGACAATACAACGTGCAATCATGTTAACGGAAGCTGCGCAAATAAATGCGCAGACGGATGGTCTGGAGAAAAATGTGACATTAGTAAGTATAATATTTTGAGTAAAATATTTGAAATATTTCTTTCCTTGGAAAAATTAATGCTGGTCGTGAAAACAGAGAAATATTACTCGTGAATGTTATAACTAAAAACCATCCCATATATTCCATGTAATGTTTCATCAATGTACTGAATAAAAGTTTCCACAAATATATCAAGTGGAAAGAAAACACCGCGATAATGAATAATATAGAATGATTGTCGTATAAGATGATTAGGTGTTATGCTACAATTCATACAGGTAATTCGTGTCTGAAAATGGTGCTCTGTAATGACATTATGCTTTTACAGGATGTCACGTTATTATACAGAATTGTATGTTTAACAGGATTTCATACATTAAACGAAATGTCACGATATAAAGGATGACATGCTGAAAGAAATGTCATGTTATAACAGGATGCTATACTGTAACGGAATATCATGCTGTATCATGATGTCATGCTTTAAAGAAATATGAAGAAATACTGTTAGCTATCTTCAGCTTTACAGTACGCTGTAACAGGATGTCATGCTATAAAGAAATGTCATGGTTTTAACAGGATGTCGTAATGTAAAGGAATGTCAAGTTGTAACAAGATGGCATGCTTTAACATGTTGTCAATCTGTTTAGAAATGACATCCTCTGATAGGATGTCATACTGTTAAGGAAAGCCCTACAATAACAGTATATCATGCTGTTAAGGAATATCATGTTGTAACAAGATGTCATGTTGTTAAGGAATGTCATGTTGTAACAAGATGTCATGTTGTTAAGGAATGTCATGCTGTAACAAGATGTCATGTTGTTAAGGAATGTCATGCTGTAACAAGATCTCATGTTGTTAAGGAATGTCATGCTGTAACAAGATGTCATGTTGTTAAGGAATGTCATGCTGTAACAAGATGTCATGTTGTTAAGGAATGTCATGCTGTAACAAGATCTCATGTTGTTAAGGAATGTCATGCTGTAACAAGATCTTATATTGTTAAGGAATGTCATGCTGTAACAAGATGTCATGTTGTTAAGGAATGTCATGCTGTAACAAGATGTCATGTTGTTAAGGAATGTCATGCTGTAACAAGATCTCATGTTGTTAAGGAATGCCATGCTGTAACAAGATCTCATGTTGTTAAGGAATGTCATGTTGTAACAAGATCTCATGTTGTTAAGGAATGTCATGCTGTAACAAGATGTCATGTTGTTAAGGAATGTCATGCTGTAACAAGATCTCATGTTGTTAAGGAATGTCATGCTGTAACAAGATGTCATGTTGTTAAGGAATGTCATGCTGTAACAAGATCTCATGTTGTTAAGGAATGTCATACTGTAATAAGGTGTCATATTGTTAAGGAATGTCATGCTGTAACAAGATGTCATGTTGTTAAGGAATGTCATGCTGTAACAAGATCTCATGTTGTTAAGGAATGTCATACTGTAATAAGGTGTCATATTGTTAAGGAATGGTACAGTGTTGTTGTTGTTGGATGTTAGAACAGAATTCCATATATTAGCAAGTTTTCTGATCAGTTCAAACATTGAGCTTTTGATTTGGTTATCTATCAGGCCGCCTAATGAAGATAAACTATTTATCTTCAGGATGTAATTTTACAAAATATGGCGAAGACTGCAAAATACCGTGTGGGTTTTGTAAAAACGAGACAGCATGTAATCACATAAACGGAAGTTGCACAAATGGGTGCGCAGACGGATGGTCTGGCGAAAAATGTGAAAGTAGTAAGTATAAAATATGCAGTTGAAAAAAATTGTTCCAATGCATTCTTTCGATGTGTTGGGTATTAAATAATGCATTGCGGCTTCTGTAAATGTGAAAGAACATATTTATTCAGTTTGTGCGCATATAAATGGTCTTGGAAAACATGGGATAGAAATAAGTGTAAAAGAATAAAATGAACATCATTAACCGAATACATTGCTATTTCTACCCTGGAATTCACAATGTGTGGTTAATACACCATAAACACTAGCTATATAACTGTATGGAAGGAAAGTAAAAACGCCTGAAAATCTTTGGATCAAATGTAAAATTTGACAGCGTCAAAGTAATCGAATGTTGGCCAACAATGAAGTATAACATCTCTCTTGTAGAATTATATAGAACACTTTGGACAGTGCCAAGTTTATAGCTATAAAAGACAAAAAAGAATAGAATTACAGTTTTTGCTCCACAGAAATGATAAGAAAAAATGTCCAATTGTTGGAATGAATGGCAAGAAATCATATATATCTTACAAAGTTTTGATATGCTGTTTTGACTTAGATAATGCATGATATATATTACGCCCTGTAAAATATTAATTTTAAGGATGTAATATCAGTACATATGGAGAAGACTGTAAAATGTCATGTGGGTTCTGTAAAGAAGGGAAAACGTGCAATCACATAAACGGAAGTTGCACTGATGGGTGCGCACACGGATGGTCTGGAGAAAAATGCGATATTAGTAAGTATAATACCTGCAGAAGAAAATAGTTTAAACATACATTACATTGTGGTAAGGAATGTTTTTGCTGGAAACAGACAAAAGATACGTATGGATATTGTGACTAAACACGTTATTACTGCTCTTCATACATTACCTGTAATGTTTTCGTTGAAAAGACTGTACAAGACCTTCCTTAGAGATATCATTTTGAAGGAAAACAACATCGTAATATTTTGGGTCAAAAGATGTTGATAGCGATTTAACATGAACATCTTACGGAATTAATAGTATTATCTTGCAATGCATTAAGAAAATTATTCGTGTTTGGAATGGTACTCTTTGATGTTATTATGATGCTACAGAACGTAATGCTATTATACATGATTGCATGTCATAACAGGATGGCATACTGTTGTGGAATGTTATGCTATAACAATATGTTATGCTATCGTAAATTGTTGTGCTGAAACCGGATACAATGCTGTTACAGAAAGTCATGATGTGATAAGATGACATGATGTTAAGGATGCCGTGTTAATTAAGAAATACGATATCATTTTTTGAGTGTTACTAGGATATAAATTGAAGTTGGTCACGTGATCAACTCATATAACGCCCGAAGGGATTTACTTAAGTGTATGTTGTTGTTGGATAAAACAAGGAACTAAACACTGTAAGATAAAGGGAAATATAATTATATCATTCGTTTTTTCTATGAAAACGTTTACTTTTTGCAATAAAATTTTGAACAGCTTTGAACAGTTTTTTTATTTGTGTCCTGATTTAAATTGATGTTCTCAAATAACAAGATTTAAGGTTACATCTGAGGGTATATTTTCTATGTAAGTTTTTTGAGATGTGCATAATTTGGACATTTTCGTAAGAAGTATTTAGTGTCTTCGATTTTGCCGCGAGCAGAAGGGATTTTCAGTTAAATGTTTGGCATAAAGGTGCTGCTTTAAAGTGCTACATTCCGTACGAAGTCTGGCATGCAGAATTTATTCATTTCGTGACCCATAGCTGTAATAATGAGGAAAAGAATATTTATCTTTTAGGTGGCATCAGTCTTTGTAAATGAGTAGGGGCAAGTCCAAATGTCATTTTGTGAAACTGTATTATTCTGTGGTTTTGTCGTCTTTTTTGTAAGTGTCCCATCCACTTTCAGCGTGACGTTTATTTAATGAAGTTAATTTCGTTGCCCTTGTTACTATCCTGACTGCTTCTAAATTTATTTTTTCCAATTTATCACACATTTCTTGTGGTGTATTGTCCCTTACAATGTCAGCATATTCAAGAATTTGCTGTATGTGGGTAACGGAAATGGTTTCTAGTGATTTTCTATCAATCGTAAATTTGAACCATCTTAAAATTATGAGTCTTTTTGAGACTTTTTCCAAAATGTGATTTATACGATTTGTCCAGGAGCCATCCAATGAATATACTAATCCTAGATGTTCGTGAGTAATGATTGATTTTAAAGGCAGTTGACCAAAAGCAATATATGGATGAGAAACAGATTTACTTTTATTACTAAAGATTAGGTATTCTGTTTTAGCAGGATTAAACTTCACATGTCATTTCTTAGACCAAACAATATTTTTTTGAAGATTTGTGGGTTTTCAACAACAATATACAAAGTTGCGTCATCTGCAAAAAGTTTGATTGTTGAATTGATGTTATAAACCATGTCAGTAAAATAAATTAGAAACATAAGAGGACCAAGAATTGAACCCTGTGGAACGCCAGATTTAGTGTTTCTCCAATTTGAGGAGTGTGAACTAATAACTAACCTTTGTTGACGGTTTTCGTGATAAATTTGAAGCAAATTTAAAACCCTGCCAGATATTCCCGATAAAAGAAGCTTGTACAGTAACCTCTTGTGCTAGACCCTGTCAAAAGCTTTACTAATATCACAAAACATCTGGAACCTCTTTCCATGAAAGTTACATCAGAACAAACATTTCCCTCCTAATTCGAATCCATTTGTCATGCTAATGAGAGGAATAAACCCTGGTCTCAATTTACGGAACCAAATAACTTAAAATGAAGCACAAACATATCACATTTTCTATATTCCTCTGTGATAGCACTGACAGACTCGGGGGTCAGAGGCGGACTAGTCTTTGTATGTAGTTGAATGCATTGATATATTTAAGAGTTACCATGTATAATCATAATTATTCTTGGTTTCTGATTCAAGAAATTACAGAGAAATTGAACAAACATGTGCTTTTTCAAAATTGTTTGAGAGTCTGAGAGAACTTTCTAAAAGTTTGAAATATGCATCTCAGCTTGATAAGACCCACTAACCAGAGGACACGTGCTTAAAAATGATTTTGTCACTAAAATCTTGTAAGCAGAATGTTTTCGATTTTTACTGAGGAAAAAGCACTATTGGCCACACAATTACAAATGACAGATGTGACTGTTTTACATATTCCCTCATATCAGGTGATATTCTCACTTTAATTCTGTTTTCTTTATAACAAAGAAAGCTTAGAGCAAGACTAAACTGACAAAACGATTGATTGTTTAACCTCAGTTGGGAGAAAGTGCATTAATTGATCATGGCCAAAGGTTGCGTAGGGAGAACGTACATCAATGTTGATGATAAATCTAATCATCACTCTAAGTATTTTGTTTTTTTCTACCGAAGTGTGCTTTTTCTGATAGGAAATGAGTTTTTAATTCTAGGTTTGGACGCTAAACAAAAAAACAAAACAAAACAAAGTAAAAAAAACAAAAAACCAAAAAAAAAAACCAAACAAACAAAAACAAAATAAAAAAACAACAAACAAACAAAAAAAGAGCAAAAAAAATAAATAAATAAATAAATTTAAAAAAATAAATAAAAATCTTGGAATGGACTTCCATGCAGGTATTGAATCTTATCTAAGTAATAATTTTTTTTTGGGGGGGGGGGGGGGGAAACATAAATTTCAATGCCATAAGCACGAGTGTAAGATTCTATTCATGACACAACTATCAATAAACGCATATATTATTTACTTTCCATTTCTCGTTTCTGTATACTGAAGTGTTTTTTCAGCCTCTTTGCATCCTTTGAAAATGTCTTTGAGCTGAAAAAATAAGCTCTAATGATAAATACGTTAACCTTTCATAATTTCCATTGACAGTATATTTTCAATTATATGTCTTTGTAATTCTTACATGCATTTGCTAATGCGAAGTGAAATTCGATGGCAGTTTTGAAAATACCAGCAACGAAATAAAAATGGTTATATCCATTTCGTGTTGACTTTTCCCTTCAATGTGTAATGGTAATTATAAAATAAGTAATGTCTTAAACTTTTTGTAACTCGATATATAGAAAGGAAACGATATTTTAAATTATGAGTTTACTTTGAATCTTGTTGACAGTTGTTAATTTTTTTTGTAGTAAGTGATCAAAAGAGAAAAGTCTTCAAGGCGTCCAAAGGCGTCTCCATGCAAATCACGTTAGTCGTCGAAAGACGTTATTATGAAGGAAAGGGTTAATGTGATAGCTAAATTGAAATTCCAATTTAAAGATTTTAATTTTTAGCTATATCATTATATAACAACAACAAATGAAACACGAATAAATATGAGAGACTTGAAGAACGGTGATAGTAACAGTTTTTGTATCTATGTAAGCACGTGCTGACCTCAAATGACCCTACATAATTTAAATTGTTATTAACCTGTGCTACGAGTTCATATCGTTTTTCCGAACCTGCGTTATAAACCCGGGAACAGGTCTGTTGTGTGATAAATTACGGTATGAACTGAGAAGTTTCCCGCCGGAATACCTCATGAAGAGCATTGGTGCTTCATGAAAAGTATGCCGGCGTGACGCGTTGCTGTTCATACAATATACCCTCACTTATGTTGTAAAATGAAATATTTTTCTTATATTTACATATCTATGTACATTCTCCTTTCATTTCTGTCAGAAATTCCCACCCGTTAAAATAGCCGTACTATATATTTATCAAGATTAATACGCAAATGCATCGCATTCATAACATGGCTATTATTGCAATATGTGTAACTTAACAGGATATAATGCAATAGACAGTCAAAATAGTCAACTTTGTTTTAGTGTGGTGTGTTTTCGCCTTTCTGTGAAATTTAAAAAAAATCAACTCATTTTTCTGAGTTACCCGTCTTCATTCTGTCTGTGTCCGTTTCTCTGTTTGTGGGTATTTTATAAAATGAAGCTCCACTTTTTACTTCATTTGAAAGTTTGTGTAATTTCCGCAAAAAGGAGAAATAGTTCTGTGAATTGATCCTTTAGTTCCATGGATGTGTTGCAAAAACAAAAAACTAAAGATGATGAAATATTTTCTCCAGGGTGTAATTTTATAAACCATGGCGAAGACTGCAAAATACTGTGTGGGTTTTGTAAAGATGGAAGAATATGCAATCATATAAACGGAAGTTGCACAGATGGATGCGCAGACGGATGGACTGGAGAAAACTGTACCAGAAGTAAGTATAATAATGTAGAATGAAATATCTAAAATTATTCTTTCCGTGTGGTGGATATTGCAAAATATTTGGTGGTTTCTGTAGAGATTTTAGAACTTGTAATCATATTAAACGGAAAGTGCGCTATTGGGTGTGCAGACGCACGATATGGAGAAAAATGTGACGGAAATAATTGTAAAGGAATAAAATAAATCATATCATTTCCAGACTGAATACACTGTCCTCATACTTACTATTTGTTGTGAATACTCGATACAAAACTTTATAAATAAAAACAGGGAGGGGAGATAAAGACGTCTGAAAATATGTAAATCAACGGTTTAAAAGTCAATTGCAAAGTAAATGAATGTTAGTCAACAATATAAATGTATAAAATATTTTTTCAAGAATGGTACACGTCAGATGTTGCTAAGTTTTTAGATACTTGTATAGAAAGGTTCTGTTATGCAGCGTTTTTAATCAAAATATACACAATTATAACGGATTTTGCACAACATAACTGATAAGGAAATTATTTTTACGATTGTTGAATGAATGGCAAGAAAACATATGTCTCATATGATATTTTGATATGTCATTTCTTCCCAAGCAATATTTGTATATCTTTTATGTCATGTAAAATATCAATTTTTAAGGATGTAATGTCAGCACATATGGAGAAGACTGTAAAATGTCATGTGGGTTCTGTAAAGATGGGAAAACGTGCAATCACATAAACGGAAGTTGCTTAGATGGGTGCGCAGAAGGATATTCTGGAGAAAGATGCAGCAGTAGTAAGAAATAGATTTTCATTCCGGGTGAATTTGATACTGGTGATGATAAAATGATACGGTGCTGACTGATATATCATGATGCCCTCATCAGAACTGTAAGCGGTTTATTTTGTATCACAAGAACCTAATTTGACCTTTTATTTGAAACAGGATGCCACAGGTCTTATCGGTCACTTGAGTATTACATGTATATATGTAGTTAAAAGTATCTCTAGTGACATGGGCTGAGAAATTCAGGGGAAAAAAATCCTGTTCTGAATATATGTGCTAAACTCTTATATAAAACAGGATGTTTTCTTAAAGCATAAATGACCTGATACTGATGGAAATTTTTACATACAATATGAAACATTAACGTGATGTGACTAATGTACCCGTCTTGGAGTTAAAACCCTGGGATTGCGAAATTCACAATTTTGGTACATCCTTTTCTGCTTTTCCTAATTATGCATTTCGTTTTTATACCGTACCAGGAAACTTAAAAGAAGTCTTTCAAATAATAAGCAAGACAACCATCACTATAATAATTTTGGATCCACCCTATAACCAAAACCTTTACCCCCCCCCCCCCCCCCCCCCCCCTTCAAGGATCATGATTTTTTTTTTATAATTCTGGTAAAGAATGACAACTCCTTTTAAATATCTATTTTGTTTCAATAAGTTTGACGCCGCTCTGTAGTTGGAACCTCTACTTCAGGAGTCATGATATTTACAATTTTGGTAGAGGCCTGTATGCTTTACATTGCTAAACATTTACTTCTTCTTACACATGTGCGGTTGTAGAGAAAAATAGTTTTGAAAATTGGTCAATTTTTGGCAGGTTTTGCCCTGCCCCAAAGGCCCATTGAATGCATGAGTCCTGAAATTTACAATTTATGTCCCCCTTCTCCCAAAGATGCGTCATATCAAATTTGAAAAGAATTGGATTGGTATTTATTAAGAAGAAGTAAAAAATGTTCTATTGATAGCGAACGACGGACGACGACGGACGCTAACCAATTGCAACAGGTCACCTGAGTAACTCAAGTGACCTAAAAAGATAAGTAGAAATATTTTTCAATATGTAATTTGTGTAGCGAAAATGGTTTGAGAGCTTGTGTATATTTATTCATTTCGAAATCCATCAAGTGCATTGGCAACATCATTTACCTTTGCTTTATCACACGATATCTTGTACATTGGTATATGTTTCGTGCTCCACTCTATACTTTATATCGAAAATAATAAAATTCCATAAAAAGACGTACATTTAGAAGGTCAGTTCGACAGACAATAAAATAATTTACTTTTGATGTCAAATTCACACGGCATTGCGAGAAGCTGTTCGTTACTCGGTTACATGCATTTCTAGTATGTTATCGTTATAAACATTGAAAACTTATATGACATGCGATGAGATTTACCAACGATTTCTTCAAAGATACATTATGGAGTTTTTATGAAAACTTCCTTATTCTTTAAGAGAGAAAATATGTAAGTTTTATATTTAGAACACGTATCTGGTGGTAAATGATATAAACTATACTATATAGATGTCACCATATTTCTCAGGGTGTGATAACGGCACATACGGCTACGATTGTAGTATGGCTTGCGGTTCATGTAAAGGCGAAATGGCTTGCGATTACATCAACGGAACTTGCCTAAATGGATGCAAAGACGGATGGATAGGAGAAAAATGTACATGGCTGGTATTTTGTTGATAAGTTATTAAGTACATTTGTAGACACAGAAGAGTTAAAATTTCCCCTTTTTTTCAAATCTTCTGATTTTACCAATGTATATAATAATGTTGAATTACAAAGAGTCAATGATTCAGAATTGGCCATAGACTGTCCGAGATCTTATACTCACCGAGGTCAATGTGCCTTCTGTATTTACACTTTAAAAAACGCTTATTTTATATGTAACAAATCATCTGAGAAAATCAATATCGCCATTGTTGATGTATACATTATTACAATATTCAATGAATTTGGTTGTCCTTCTAATGATAGAATGTTTCTTTCTCTATGACATCATAACGAGACCGATCCATCTATATTGATAAGCATGTATATCTCTAAATACCTGCAGGTTTAGTACAAATGGGATCAACAAACGGTGACTTAAGAAAAGGTGTCGTCATTTTGCTTGTGATGATATTCATTATTTGGCTTGGAGTTTACTTCTGCATAAGGTATATTTTTGGTACCATGATATATCATGTGATTATGTTTGCATGTCTAACACGTTCCTGTATGACGTGATTGGCCTCTAATTCGGACTTGCGTTCTATTATAAATTAAACTTTGCTGTAATTGGACAGATAGCGAAAAAGTCAGATTGGGGTAAAACATGTGATAACCCCGGAACTCGGTTACCCGTCATTGATACATTTGGATAACTAGTCCCGAAAGCGTTCCACTGCCCCTCTGTTCTTTCGCATTGCATTCGTTTATATTTTGTTTGTCGTTCGTTGGTTGTCCTTTCACTGTTCATTTAGCGTTCGTGTTTCGCATTTTCTGTCGGTCATATATCGTTCCATTTCTGTTAGCATTTAGTTTGTCTTAAATTCGTTTAGCATTTGTTATTTATTATCAGTTTATTTTTTTTAATTGTATAACCGTGGTATTGAATTTGTATATCGGTGTATGTGGATAGTTAGGTTTGAAAATTTGCGAACTTGTGAGCAAATTTTCATACTCAAGAAGGAGGGGGGGGGGGGGGGGGGTGTTGATATGAATGTTGTTGCCATGCTAAGCATTGTTAACTGCTTCATCTTGGTTGACAGACGGGGAAGATTCACTGGCAATTCTCAAGGTGCGGTAGACAAGACGGCGATAAGAAATAGATCATGGATAGAACCCGGAACAGAGACAGGAAATGGATCTGGGACAGTTCTCAAAACTGAGACGACAGCAAATGTGACGGAGAACGGGGGAGAAGCAGAAAATACACTGGAGAGGGACTTAAACCGGACATGTGACAGGAAACGGAAGTAAAATAGGAAACAGAGAACCAGAGGGGATACACATTACCCAACTCTCTAACAGTAAACGTGACGTTGGCGTGGCACTCTACGGTCAACATCTTTATTCAGATATAATGTACAAGTTTACGAACAGGAAGTCCTGTACAGTGAGTTTTATACTCATTGCAACACACAGGAATAGGCCCACAAAGATTCAGCAAAGTGTTGCGTTCACATAAACTGAAAAGTGTGATGCTGATTCTTTATTTAAAAAAATCGTATATACCAGTAAAGAACTTTGTCAACATAGAACTTTCGCCGCTGTTTCACCAATGTAACAACTTGGTTGATTAACTTCATTTAGAAACAATACTAAAACAATATCGACATTTCGCCTTTGATAAAAAAAAATGTAAACCTTTTCCCAGAGAATTTCATCCAAAATGTTCAGACGTCTTACCTTACATTTAGATCACATTCATGTACCCAAAACGTCAGAAAATACGGATGGTTTCGAGAGGGATTTTCAACGAGATGTATCATATTATGTGGTTCCAGAAAACGGCTTACATGACTTTTAAAATGTCTGTTGTATTACCTTTTTATATATTAAAAAAAAATAATGTGTCATTTCCACTTTTCCAATTTATTCGTATTATATCTAGAGTATCATGTACAGAAATTATACAACATTCATAACTAGAATTAGTAAATAAAGAATAGTTTGAATCAGAGATCTATTTCTCTTTTTTTTTTTTAATCAAAGATGGAACTGTATGCCGGAATAACAGTGATTTTGATATAGTTCAAGCTATTTTATTTGATGACCATTAGTAAAAAATATTACATTAAAATTCATATTTTGAAACTGAATTGTCTGTTTAAATTTTTATGTCAAGTTGACATGTTGAAAATGTTTAGTGCTGTCAACGAGAAATGGATACATAGAAACACAATATGTTGATCACGTACAACACTATGGGAAATGTGTGCAAGACATAAGATGACTTGGTGTCTTTGAAGTCACAACGTCACAACCACCCAGGACTGCAAACCTCCTAATTAAAGTGAAGGAATACCCCCACCATCCCATCTTGAATTTGGAAAGTGTATTTTATTACTTTATAAAAATGAGTTATCACATTTGCGCTAATTAATGAGGAGATAAGCAATTCTCTTTTTCTACCTAACGGAAAGTATATTCGCGTATAAAAGAGGATGGGAGTGGATTTGCCTATTTGACAGACATATGAATTGTGAGATGCCTTGAATAGTTTTGGTAGTGAATTCTCCGAGGAAATTAATTGCATGATAATTTTGTGATTTAACTTGTTAAAATGCTTATCTGAATTCGTTTCATACATTACATGTAAAGGTGAAGATAACTAACAGTATTTAATCTCGTAATTCCTATAACAACTACAAATCAGAGAGATGGGCAAACATGTAACTTGCCTATCAATACGCTTAAACATGAAAAAAAAACAAACAAAAAAACAAACAAAAAAACCAAGTTACCTGAGCTGATTTTAGGATATCGACATCGAAAATAGGGGAAATCCTTCTTTTCCGCTTTAACTTTTTACAAATGTGGGAATCGGTGATTTTGTTTTCCTATTTCAAGTTACAGCTATTAACATCGATTTCAAAGTAGTTATTCACAGTTTATTTTGGAATTCAAATTATGGCTTGATTTTGAATTGGAATACACGAATTGCAATTTTGATACAAGTCATAAAGCCGTGGATACTCTTACGTGAAGAGAAAATGTGTATCCTCAGATGCAGTCAAAGTTTTATATCTATTAGGCATTGATTGGAAAAGCTTAAGTGCAGAATAAATCTGTTCGAAGTGTATTTTAATCTCTTCTTCAAAATACCTAAATACATAACAGTTGTATGAAGTTTTCTACATTTGTATTAAGAAATAAATTTCATATTTGAAAATAAAGGAGGGCATGAACTGCGACTCTTTACGACAGTATACTTCATAAAGCGCTATCGCTTTTCATGATAAATATGCTGGCGTGGGGCGTTGCTACATGTATTCATAACCTCATTATTTTAAAAAATAAAATGCGTTTTTATACTTACATCTAACTTTCATTTTTGTTGGAATATTCCCACGCCAGCAGTTAAAATAACAGTCGTACTACATTCATCAAGATTCATACACACATTGTTCACATTCATGAGAAATGACTATCAGTTGGTAAAGAAATCGAAAGTAAAAACATTGGAAAGGTAAATATTTAAAAAATTAAAATCAGAGACTTAACTCTCCATATCAATCATCCTCTATTATAGGAGAAGATAAATCTACAAATTATTTCTTAACACATTTTACCCCCCCCCCCCTCTTTTTTTTTTAAATTGTGCCAACGGTTCTCGCAATAATTCACTAGTGCTTTGAAAAAGTAAAAGGAGAACCCTGTCATCTTACATGCATTCGTCAGTCACGTTGTATAAAGAAAAAAGAAAGTAAAAGAAAGATTGAATTTTCAAAATGAAAAATTTTAATCATTGACAGCCTCGGCTTTTCTATCGCTCTTTTTCCACATAGGCATATTTGTTTCACTATAGGTCTATATTATTATACATGTAATCAACCATTACATTACGTATTCGTTATACATGTTTTAGCGTAAAATGACATTTACGTGTTTGTTACGTCATAACGTTATTCTGGCATGAAGATGGCGTGAAGAGTTTCTAAAAATGAAGAACAAGGGTTGAAATGTCTGGATTCTTACTGTCACTGGCTTTAATTTTATTTCACTCACGAAATGCTGCACACGGTAAGAAATGTTACCTGTAAATTATTTTCTTACTAATGATATGCCTGACGGTCACTGTCGTGAATATACATTGTTCGTGTATTGTTTGGGGACCGGTTTTTTAAAAGCAAAATCATTCTTTGAGACTCATTTTCTTACTAACGACTTTAACCTCCCTGACAACCATACAGTATCACATTGCAGTGCAGTAATACAAATCGTTCCCATGATGATCGGATCCATGATTTCAGTGGAGGGGTGGAGAAAATCTGAAAGGTGGGACCTTGAAAGAGTCCCTAGACCCTCAATGGGTCCAGAGAGACGCCCTGATGGGGACTTCAGGGAAACGAAACCAAATATAAAGTTACAAATGTAAACGTTAAACCATGCCAATGAGATTGTAATCAAATAGACGAAGTAATTAATGAAAAACTATAAACCAGAAAGTCTTCTTTACGAAATTGATAAACAAAAACCAATAAATTGAAAGTAGCCCTCTTTTTGAAGATGTAAGTTTTGTAATAGTTTTTCATTGAAAATCGCAATAATTGAAAGCACCATATCTGACACCGATTATCTCATATATATGTTGCATCTTTGAAATCTGATACAATGAATGAACACTTATCAATCTCATAAAATCCTAAAAAGGATATACGGAAAACCAGAGGCGGGCTCATGTACCTAGGAGGAGTAAGCATCTCCTGTTGACCGGTGTCACATCCGCCGTGAGCAGTATACCTTGATCAGGTAAACGGAGTAATTCGAATGCGAATAGTGAAAATTGGTATGAAGCACGTCAGACAGCAATCCGTCTATTACAGGAGAAGATGAATGTTTATATCTCCATTGTCTAACTTTCCTGAGAGGTAAAGGAATGGAAAACTCTCACATACTGATTTATTGCATTTTGAAAAAAAAAAATGTCCTGAGGACATGCTACGTTGATTAGATAAACATGCATGGTTTATGGAGAATTTTTTTCAGGATGCCCAGCCCCGAATCAGTACGGTGCTGAATGCCGGAATTGTTCAACCGACTGTATGAATGAACTCTGTAATTCGGAAACCGGGGCTTGCTTAAGATGTCACTCTGGATTCACCGGCAACTTCTGTAACCAAAGTATGCTGTAATATTTTAGTCCTAGTTCGATAATATTCTACGAAATTAAGTGGATGTGTGGTAACCACCACCACCCCCTCTTCCACATAAATAATGATGCATGTCGTTTGAACTTTCTATTTCAAGGCTGTGCGGTCAACACATATGGAGATGATTGCAAAATGGCTTGTGGATTCTGTAAAGACGAGAGAACATGTAATCACATAAACGGACGTTGTCTAAGAGGCTGCACAGAAGGATGGTTTGGAGAAAAATGTGACATTCGTAAGTAAAATCTTTTCAGTTCTACATCCATTGGTCACCGGTCGCGGTAGCTCAGTGGTTAGAGTGTTCGCTTCGTAACGAGGATTCCGTGTGGTAGGCCCGTTCGCGTCCTCGAAAGTGATTGCTCCTTCGCCAAACGCTTCGCAGTTCGAAGTGAAAATCACGGGTCTTTCAGATATGACCTTAAAATGGAAGTCCCGTGTCGCGTCAGGCGTTGGCACGTTAAAGAACCCTCAGTGCTACGGCCCTGGGCGCTACGCATACGTTTAAATTTGTGGTACTTTAACTGGTGACGTCTCGATATGAATGAAATTTTTTTGGCGGGACGTAAAAATACAATCAATCAATCATGAATTGATTAATGCTGTTGACATAACAGACGGTCTCTTCTTTTAATAATAATCATGATATACAATATATACACTGTCGAATCCTATGCGTTTCCCAATGATTAGCCGTACGCAATATTTAGTCTGTTCCTGAAACATCGTACTCATATCAACACGCAAACTTTTTATACATTGCTATCATTGGCGGATTTAGAGACCGCCCGTTTTTCACCACAACTTTACAAGGCATTACTGACATACATAAAATTTAGAACCCAAAATGGCTAAGTATATTGGCTAATACTTGATTTCCACATACTCCCCCTCCTTTTTTCGACAAACTGGAAGATTGAAAACAAAAATACCAGGAGTATGTACAGCAGAGCATCTACACGGCGCTACCGGTTAAACCATTCATGAGCGGAATACCAAATACAAATCTCAACTGAACTAAATGTCATTCTTTACGATTGATATCGAAACATACAAAATTTTACAAATTCTCTCCTCTTTTGCAGCATGTGAAATTGGATATTATGGGTCTGATTGTAATGAGGTATGCAATCCTAACTGTTTATACTACGAATGTGACAGATTTACAGGGAATTGTTCTTACGGTTGTAAACCCGGATATCAAGGAGTTATGTGCCAAACAAGTCAGTATTCTGTTATTCCTAAGTTCATAGCATTGTATGTCAGTTTTGTAATTTTCTGAGTAAAGATTCAGACAATATTCATCCGAGTTGCATGGAAGGAGGAAAATAAAATTCTCTCTCTCTCTCTCTCTCTCTCTCTCTCTCTCTCTCTCTCTCTCTCACACACACACACACACACACACACACACACACATATATATATGTGTGTGTGTGTGTGTCGCTGTCAAGATGTACACAAGAAAGTAGATTTTAGTTTATTTGACTCAAATCTCGTCAAATTTCTTTTAATGGCCTTTAAATTGTAAAAATATTAAAGACCATACAAAGGCCAATAAATGGAAAATTGCGTGTATACCTCAACGTGGCGGCGAAGAAAAATGAGTTAACAGTCGATACGTCTGAAATGAATTCAGAAAGATTCTAAATGTACTGATTACATATAATGTATCACAATGTACATGTATTGTACATTTCTGCATGTAGGCGAAGGGGAGAAAAACATGACAGGCAGAACAGAAACACAATTAAATTAAAGTAAGACTTTCGGTGAAATAACGTCTATTCTCAGCATGTACATAAATCCATGTTTACCACGGCGGACCACATGACCCAGAAGGTTACCCCCCCCCCCCTTTCAATATTAGATAGTCAGATCCTTGTGCAGGAAAATTACTTGTATATGCTTAAACAAAACAAAGGACCTATCTACCTAGTTTTCAGTCTATAATTTGTAAAATTGAATCCTTATCATGTGTATGTCATACAGTACATCAAACATGACTTGGCGTTCTATTTACGTACTAGGGAGTTCAGACTCGCAGTCCGTATTAGATGGGGCCATCCTAGGATACTCAGTGAATGGAATATTCGCACTCATCAGTATTGTACTTGGTGTTATTTTTGGATCAAAGTTCGTCAAAAGGTACATTTTTTATTATGAACTCTGATGCACAGTGTATGCAGTATTCCATATTCGACTTAGTTGTTTTATTTGTATCCAAAAGCTCTAATACCCTCAGTTTTAAATCTCTTCCTATTTTTCCTTTCCTGTAATTACTGTTAGTACTTGTAAAACTTGTACATGTATGATATACATCAGGGACGGATCCACAAAAAAAGTTAGGAGGGAACCGCGACTCAAATTTTCAAAATGTTTAACCAAACGGAGTTAGGTGTATGCAATTCTCATATCTCGCTATGAATCTGCCAATACATGTGAAAGTGATGAAGCTTTTCACATGGTTAAATCAAAATGTTCTCTAACCAAAATTTGCGGCAGTAGTGCCCACCTTTAACAAATCTGAACCAGTCTTCAGCAAAATGTTTGATCTCGGCATCAGTGGCTGTGGATATATATCTATTTTTCCTCACAGAACCTTTAAAAATTAGGAAGTATTGAAAAGTTCTTGGTTAAAAAAAAGTATTCTGATATGGCAATTCATCAATACATGGGCATTCACATGAATATCATTATAATGATTGCATGTTAATTACACTTACAAACTGCAACTCTAATCTTGAACTAGATGCACGTCGTGTCGTTTATGTAGTTCTCTAGTTTTTGAACAATCATGGAGCAGCGTCTGTCATGCACACACACACACACACACATATATATATAGGGTCCAATACTCGATGAAAACCTCTATGTGGAACATAGTCACTTGTCCTATTTCTGCGTCAGCATGATCCATTGTTAACGATACGATGTCATTATATCCACTGTATGACCAAGCACCTGCAGTATTTGGTTAGGCGGAGGATTTACAGAATTTGAAACTGATGTTAAAAGTTTTAATTAAGTATAATGAAACAAATAACTTAAATTCAAGGTACTTTTTTTTTCTAAGAAAAAGTCAGGCATTTTGCCTTACTCGTCCCAATAGTGTTACGGCTTTGGCTATTAATAGGTACACGTATCGTGTAATACCATACCTCACATACCCTTTCATACTGATATTATCCCCATATGTTTATTTTCTTCTTTATAATTTCTATTAATAGTACAAAGAATTTTTATTTGACGCTGTATACATGTATAAGGGCATATTACATTATGAAAAATGAAATAATGCCTATTTCAATGTTATTAACACATCACAAATGATTTAAGTAATCAATGGATTTATGTCTTGTTTCATATAAATGTGCCATCTTATCAAGGTACCATATATGCAGATACTGTAAATTTCGATTGACAGACGAAATGAACGGAGGCGCGTGGAACCAATAGCAGTCACATAGCCAGCGGGGCAGGCAAAACGGAAGAAGATTGTGCGCAGTCTCGGAGTAACCATTACCGTGATCTGAAGAAGCGCACTTCCGTGTCAAGAATATAAACCAAGAGTCAAAATGTATATTAGGCTAGACCTCTGTTTTAAATAATTGATTGATGTGATAAATTTGCTTGGTCATAAAGTTAGTGATAGAAATGTATAATCATAGAACACGATCGAGTGTAGAAAGCACGGAGAGAAAAAAAATCTGTGTTTTGTGTTTTCATTGATTTCAGTATTTAAACACTTTTGAGTTCATTATGAATGATGTTAGAGGCACTACTAATATTAGGAATTTATACATAGATAGGTAATTTTCCCGTGAATTGGTTTTTCTATTGCGATATTGGATGACGTAAAGGTGGACCTTGATCTCCATTTAGAGGTACCGGGATCGATCCCATTACTGAGCTATATATCTACAGCATGATCAAACTTTATAGGGGATATCAAATATCACTGCTCTATGTCGTAGTTTTCACAGGATTGTTGGTTTCGCAGTGACCAGATGTATTCTCACTACCCCACAGCGGGAGAGAGAGAGAGAGAGAGAGAGTAGACCGGATTAAAATCGAATCCAGTATCTCTAAATTTATAGATTGTATGTTGAGTATATATGTGATCACAGGCGTGTATTTTGTGCGTGACGTGTTATTTGATATCACGTCTTCCTCTAGAAGTAGGTGTACGGGACTTCTATGAAAGGAAAAAAGATTATTCTGAAACTGTCACGGACAACAATTTCGGTATGTGGTTTTCGTATTCATTATTGTAAATTTCATGAGCTATGAGGTAGGAGTTTTGGTACAGAGTGGGCCAAAATGGTGTTGATTAAATGTGTTAACTAACAACGGAAGATTTTTAACTTCTTTTTGATCACTACCATTCTACTTATTTTCAAAGGATGAGGTGAAACAGCTCTTTAATTTGGCTCCTATTTCCTTCGTCAATAAAAACAATCCACTATCTTATACATAGACACCATAGACGATGGTTTCTAAATAATTTTAATAGATCGTTTTGGTTTTTGTCATGAGATATGCCGAAAAAATCAACTGATTTTGAAACCCTACTGCAAGCAGTTTTCATCGTGGTTTGTAATTTTTCACTCCTTTATGAATAATGATCAAGTGGGCGGGTCTATACACAAAGGACAGCCGGAATTTGAATAGACCTCGTGCTCTCCCAGTTTACAAATCACGTGACATAATTTATTCGATCATTGTAAATTGTTTTTAATTTAATGGAAGTTGTGCAAGACTTTCACTCAATTTTTTTTTTAATGCATGTTATTTATTATTCGCCATTATACTGCTAATACCAAGCACTTTGAAAGCTTTAAATTAAGTTATCAAAAATACAATCGGTTAGAGATACCAACACTAAAAATTAAATAATAAATCAGTACAACTTTACTTGTTATTCAAATTGTTATATTCAACCCAATACGGACATGTAGGAATATTTAACCTAAACAGACATTTCGTTCAAACCCTAGTTATGTTATAATGTACTAAATATACTTCGCAAGTGATCACAAAAATTATAGAACCCCCCTCCCCTCCTCTCCCCTTTTCTTGGGCTTCGCACCGACACTATGGGCAGATTTAGATTCTTTTTTTCTTTATTATTTTTTTTTACCAAATTTGCCTTGAAGAAAAATCTTATAAATATCTGCGCTTGTAAATTTTGGAGATTATTCATGGAAAAAAAATGATTTTTCAAAACAACAAAAAAACAAAAAAAAAAAAAAAAAAAGAACCAACAGATAATAAAACTTCTTCAAACAAGTATGATTTCCACGCTATTTTAGTTTATGTGCTAAATAATCAAACAATTTAAACAGTACAAAATAATTTACTAGAATACAGATGTTATACGTTGTTTTGATTTAATGTTGGTGCTACATATATGCCAGTATATGTGTAACATACAATAAGATATGTTCAAAACCAAACCAAATGATCTACATGAAATGTGTTAAATTTCAATAAAGGGAGTAAAACTGAATTAGGACATTCCAATTTTATATAGTGTGAAAAACGGAAAGATTTAGTTATTTATTTAGAAATTTGGATTTAGAAACGTAAAGTTGACATATTTCAGATGATGATAACTATAGGTGTATATAGCTAATTTACGATGTATCAAGATAAATTTAATGTATTGGTAAATAAATTACAAATAAAAAAATAAATAAATATATCTCGAAGACACTCTTTCTTTCTTTTTTCAAATCACATAACGATGAAGGCATGTTTATGTTCTAAAACAGCGGACAATGCATCTAAATCACGCGATACCTTTTTTGTATATAGAGAGCTATTCCAGGTGGGTTATTGAATCCAAGCAAGTCTCCATAATAGAGAGGTTCTGGTAAAAGTTTTGCTATCTTTTCCTTTCTTTAATTCAAATATCGGCGCATGGGTTACACTTATCGCCAACGAAATTAAAAAGTTTTTTTTTAATAATATACAAACACAGCCTAAATTATTCAACTGTAACCTCTTTCTTCCGCATATTTTCAGATCTGTAAAAGTATGGGCGGGGCAAAATGCCTATGAGAATTTTCGCTAATGAGGAAACCACTACCTTAAACTTATTACCGTTACTTACCATTTCTAGCGAATTTTTGCGCAAATATAATATTTAAAAAGTAAAAGCACAAACGTCGATGAGTTGAATCATGTAAATTTTAATATGAAACAAGAAATTTAATTTTATAAATTTATTTGGGGCCGTTATCATATAATTCACTTCATCCTTTGATATGAAGCATCTTTGGGGACAAAAATCGTAAATTTAAGGACTCCTGCGTCCCCAAGGCCTTAGTGGCGGGGCAAAAATTGACCAATTTTCAAACATCTTCTCTACAACTGCACGTCTACAGTAAGAAAACTTAAATGCATAGTGATGCAGACAAGGAAGTCCTCTACCAAAAATGGTAAATTTTTCATGATCCTCGGGGTAAAGGTTCTGAATATATATATATATATATATATATATATATATATATATATATATAGTCACATTTAAGGTCCAAACACCTATCCATATTTTTAAAACTTTCAGAAGAGATTTAAATGTGTATATAATTTTATCACTAACTTGTAAACTACAGGTAAAGGTAAAGGTAGTAGTGTTCACTTGTCCAAATTTAGATACCCATGTGTATATATATTCGCTTTGAATACGAGTTTTAGTGAGACTTTGGGTGTAGCAGGCGGAAAAACAGACGTTTAGTTGATAAATGACAAAATTCTAAACGCTTATATTATCATTTAAGCCAGATCATCCTATTCATTTCTGAGGTAAGTTTTACATCATTCAATGCGTTATTTAACGTTGTAATGTCATTTGATATTGTAATAACAGTAATGTACCAGTACTTAGTATATTAAGTAGTGAGTAATTATGGGTAGAACTTTGTCGCTCATATAATAATGGTGAAGTTGCGTGTCTGTAAGCGTAGTTTTGTATGTGTAATACTACAGTATAGTGTACAGTGTATATGCATCATATAGCAAACTATGTGATGCAGTAGTAAAATGTAAAAAAAAAAAAAATAAAAAAAAATAAAAATAATTATAATAATAATAATAAAACAAAAACAAAAAACAAAAACAAAACCCTAAGTATGAAAATGACAGTGAAGTTGCCAAATGTATGTAAAGTACGTAAATGGTACACTGGTGTGTAACAATGCAGTATGTATTCTTGAAATGACTTTATATTATAGATTCCAGATACAAATCCATTTCAACACCAGATTGAACAGCATCGCTATATGCCACCTATATCCCTGTCCGTCAACACTGGGACAAACATGAACTATTAAAACTGGACACTAGTGACATGGAAACCATGGAGACAAACTTTGATATATCTATCATATTGTAAAGTAACAAAAAAATGAGACATGATGTACCAATAATCTATGTATGTATATAAAGTATTGTAAAGTTTGTTGGTGTCATTAATCTTGAAATAATAACTGAGATCAGGCAATCCGTGAAATACACACACACACACACACACACACACACACACACACATATATATATATATATAATCTGTGTGTAAACATTTTAAATAATAACTCCTTTAATCTACTATATTGAAACTAAATAGATATCTAGAAGAAGGTAGTCGACCTTTTACCAAAATGTGTAAATGTCATGATCCCAGGGTAGGGGTTTTGGATCCAAGGTGGGGCTAAAGCTATGATGGTGATCGATTATTGTCTTGTTTATCATTTGAAAGACTTCTTTAGTTTTGCTGAAACAGTATTTAAGCTAAATGCATATATAGCAAAAGGATATACCAAAATTATGGATTTCACAACCCCAGGGTTTGACAAACTGGGCATATATCATGTTACATATATATTATGTAACGTCTTTCATCAGTTTAGGTAGTTTTGAAGGCATTTAATTTTTAATAACACGCCTTGTTTTATACTGTTGCTGAATATTAGAATTTGAATATTCAAAATAATGGTGTTTAATTACTCTCGCCATAAGAAACGGTAATTTTATCTGTATTGTTAATAGTGGCGAATTTAAGACGTGAGGGCGCACCCAGCGCCCCCCCCCCCCCCCCTTAAAATTTTCAAATTTAAGGTAAATCAGTCTTTTGTTTAAAAAAAAAAATTCCTTTTTTTTTTTTACTCTCAGAGAAATAATTAAGAACCTTTTGACTTAATGTTACCCTTTTTGGGAGAACTTATAATGTATTTCAAAAATCCTTAAAATTTGTATCTTTTATTAATTTTGATTCATTGAAAATGACAGAAAATAGTAAAATTTACTATTTTAGGAGACATTTTTTAAAGCCCTATAAAATCCAGGATCTTCCGGGGGCTTCGCTCCATGAGACCCCACAAAAGGTTTTTCCCTGAACCCACTGGAGTTCTTAAGGCGGCCCCAGACCCTTCCTCATGATGCCTTCCTTACCCTGAAGGTTTATACATGTACCATACCAAAACCCTACGTGTTTTTGTTTTGTTTTTTTGTTTGTTTTTTGTTGTTTTTTTTATTAGGGTTGGTATTGCATAAAACCAGCTAGTATGATTATCACAAACAGAATTACCGGTTCCTGTAGCATTAATTCGATTAATTTTCGCGTCTAACATATTATTCGATGTTGTTAATGTTACTGCAGTACTTAAACGATAAAATAAATGCAGTGGTATCCATATGAAAAAGGCTGAAAAAATGTGTTAACGGTGTGCCTAGCTGTCTAATATCACACAGGTTTTTTTATTTATTTATTTATTTTATTTCTAATTTATTTATTTTTTGATGAATGTCATTATTTTCTAATATTGTTTTATTTTATATTTAATAAATTATTATTATTTTCTTTTTAATTGCCAAAATAGAGAAGTTGCAGCCTTACATTATGCAAAATAATATTTCTATGTTTATCTAAAAATTTCCAAACAAAAGGAATGTTGCAACTCCAGGCCACAGCCCCTCTCTAGAACCGTGGATGCTATACACCGCTCCTCTCAAGCAGACTGGATTATCACATCGGGATCGACAAACAGTCCAGTGTATCGTTTGCGATCATTTCATAGAGATTTTTCATTTATGTACTATATATTTACCCATACAAAATACACTGACTGCTTGTTCTCAACTTTAAATTCTAAATATATTGCAAAACCAGATTGGCGGGGGCGTGGCCTATTTCAGACAGACTACTCGGAACATAGTGCGAACATCTGATGTGGGGGAGTCTGTTACGATTGTCATGTCAGGAGATAGGCCTATACATTGTATGTATCTATATGTATGATATCATGTTATCTGTAACATAATTGGGTTATATCAGTGCGTTTTATTATACTGCATACATTGTTGTAGTTTTCAGTGGGATAAAGTTCTCCTACTTTTAACTGGTACAATAGGCATCGGGTTCGTTCACTATTGCTAGGCAAATATAAACATGAAGGAAGTATTTATGATCGTTATTTAAATTCCGGTGAATTTTATACTTTGATAATTAAGAGCAATGGACATGAATGTTATTTAATGATCTTGCTATATAGTGAGGTTAAATCCTGTTGGAACCTTTTCGGTAATTTTACTCAATGTCATAACGGAAACACACACATAGTTTCTGATTTGAAGAAATCACGGTATTTTGAAATTTTTTGTTGTTGAAAAGTACAAGTCTTAAATCCACTTCTCGTCAGTAAACCTAACTTTTAACTCCAACGAATTTAAAGATTTTGGTTTCCCGAAATTCAAAATCATTAAAAAATGAATAATTAAATTGCTAAAATTTTATCATCAAATTTTCAATTCACCGACTCTCAGCCCTCCTTATGCAGTATGTTACAAGTGGAGAAAATTTATTTCGCACATAAATTTAGTGAAATATTTACATTTCGCAATACACACTCAGATTAAGTATCAAGATTTTAGTCTTCTAAATCATTTGTATTTGTTCATGCTGGGTGCAGGCAATTATACACAGTTTCATTGTCATTCAGACTGAGTCATGGATATTTTTATTACTTGGACACATTGTCGTCCCTTGGGTTTTACTCATAATCACATGTTCCATGATGCTATTGTACTACTTAACTCTAGCAGATCTTAAATTCCTTCTGCTACTGTAAGAAGATCGATGTGCAAACAGAGTTTAGGTAAGAAAGTCAACTAGCTAGTGTAATTGTAATAGAAAGTGTTATAGCAGACTAACCACAGACATGTGACTTGTGTTAATATATGTATACATATTAAATCTCTGTTTTGTTAATCAGCTAAAATACAGTGTGTATATCAGTACTTGTAATTTCACAAAAAATTGCTGATGTATTAAAATGACATTTTGTGATTAGTTGGCATAATTGTATAACATTCCAGTGGATTGTAATAAACCCATTTTAAACAGAGCATACTTCAAGATTTCAAAATGCTAGAAAAAATTGATTTCCAGAGTTGACACCAGTTCGACTGGTTTGATATAAAGTGATATTTTGTTTAAAAAATCAACCTGCACCCCACCCCCATCTTTTGTTTTACTTTGTCCATCATTATTCAATGTATATAACAATATCAACAATAATTTCCATTCCTTTCTATAGTAAAAGGACAGAGTTACTATCATACCATACATACTGTATAGTTATGTATCAAACTTGGGGTTCTGTTTTTATGCCCCCATAAACGGGTACTCGGAGTATATATTGGTTTTTGGTCTGTTTGTTTGTCCACAAAATCTTTAAACTTGGTCATAACTTTTGAATTGATGGTGATAGGGCTTTGATATTTCACATGTGTACTCTTTGTGATAAGACTTCTCTTTTGTTACTAAATTTTTGGTGTTTGACATACTTTCGAAATCTTTAACCTCGGGGCCTGTAACTTTTTAATGGTTGATGATAGGGCTTTCATATCTCACATTTGTATTCCATATTTTTTTTAGGTAGAAAGTTTTAACTCATTACTGTGACTGTGGGGTTTGACCTACTTTTCAAATACTTTAACCTTGGCCAAAACTTTTGATTGGCAAGTGATAGGGCTTTCATATTTCACATATCCATGTATGTATTCCTTGTGGCAAGACTGTAATATCTTTGGATACCAGAATTACTTAGCTGTCATTGATTCACACACATCTTGTGTTTCATCTGAAAATGTTTGAAAATAATTTAATCCTGCAAAAACTGCATATCATTAATAGTATGTATTCATGCATGGATATATAAACTTGAGCTAAATGCTCAGGTGATGTCAGGGTCCTTAATCTTCCAAAAATGAGTCCAATAAAAGGACTCTAATTCTCAACTGGAAAATAAGCATATCCTCCCTGTTACTTGGTCTAGTAATTTCCAATTTTGAGACATTGCAAGTAAGATGCATTTCTCAAATGATCACCTATTATCAAAATATAGAAAAAGTAGCTCTTTAACTGAAACAAAAACTTGGATGATTGTATACTAACTAAAATATCCCCAATCTGAATAAAAAATTCTGATAAATTTCCCAATTTTAAGGGATTAGGACCCTGTCCCTGTAGTTATGGCACTGGATGTCATCATGTTCATATTTGTCCAGCATATACACGTGTTCATGTACGATGTCATGTGTAATGAAGTATTTTGCCTTTTTTCGAAACAGAGACTCACTAAACAATGGAAACAAGAACAGTGCAGCCATTAGCAGTAGACCAGATAAACACTAGCGTGACACTTCTGGAGAGTGGGCCTGTGACTGTAAGGTATCTAACGGACACAGAGGAGGACCGCGAGTTTGCTGCTAAAGTTATGATTGAGGCCTTTGAAAGAAAAGTTATTCATGCTACAAGCAGAGGCAGGTAAATGTTTACTTCATTTATAGATTCTAATTTCTGTTGAAAATTTGTTTGATTCCATTCACCCCCATCCCAAATACAAGTGTAGAATTCCCAATAACGTCTTTCGTTACAAAATACATATTACAAATTACATATTCATTTGTCTTGTCTTCAGAGTTCAGACACATAGTCAATTAAATATCTTAATTCTGTTTTAGTATATTTCACAAGTCTCTTGAAAATCTTGTTAATCATACTCTAAGATATTTCAGAAGTGTAAGTCATATGAATAATCATTGATATATTTCAAACTATTTCTTCTCACAGGGATCCTGGTTAGAATAGGTCCTCACTACCCCATGCATGCTGTAAAGGCAAGTGACTAAATGGGGCGGTCTTTCAGATAAGACCCCAAAAACAGAGTCCCTTAGTCACAGCAGGTGGGGCATGATTAAGATCCCTCCCTGTTCAAAGACCGTAAGTGTCGAGCATAAGCCTAAATAATGCAGTCCTTTACTGGTAATGGTTTGATGTCTTCATATGAGTCAAAAATCCTCAATACACAACCAATTAACCATCAAACTATTGAATCCAAGGGCAATGACTCTGTTTTCATTGCTCTCTTTTTCAAGTCCATTATGCAGTAGATTTCCTTTATTTTTCACACACTTTTTCATAGTTTTGTGAAGTAATATTTTCATGAAATTGTTATGAATTTCTTTATATCAATGTAACCAGTTTTTGTGAAGTTTTTAAGAAAATTGAAATTTCTGATGTTGATATATGATTCTGCTTGTGAATGCCTTGCATCTTAAAAAGTGCAATGACCTATATATTTTATGTGATAATTTATTATAAATGGAAATAAATACACTTTCTGTACTTATGTCAGATGATAATTTGAGTATGGAGTTGCCTTATATTCATATGAAATTTTCTGCCCTTAAATGGGGTGTTATCTGTATATAAAATCTAATGGTATTATGAGTATGGAGATTTCTGATTGAAATGTGGTCATTTTGAACGAAGGCCACTGATATAAAAATATATTTCATTTATGGGCTTAATATGTTTGTGAACCATCAGAATTAGGCACTAAATATGCAGTATTCATTTCTGACCAGAACAAAATGGGACATGAAGCATGAGTGGAAAATGAATGGTCATTAAGGAGGAATGCTCCACCTTAGAAATTTGATGTGGATGAAAAGTGGAGGATATGTACAACAATATTTTGAAATTGAAAGCATTTTCTATATTTGATAAAAAAAAAAATGCAGATTTAGTAGAAAATAATCTGAAAAACAAATTTAAAATCTCAGCTGGACTCGTGATTTACAGACTTGCAGTCAACACACCAACCTATCGAGCTACTCAACTAGGCAATTAAATCTTAAAAGATTACACACATTATTGCTGATATTTTTTTTTTTTTTTTTCATGTTTTAAAAAGTCAACCATTATGGTGATGTAGTATATTTCTGTAAATTCCACCTTATCTACATATGTATTGCTGATTTACAAGCAGACAGTTTTGTACAGACATTGCTCATGATTCGAGGAGTGTCATATGATCTTGCAGCAAGATGGACATTTAAAATAAGAATGAGTGGTTTAATCATATGGAATGAATTGCATATTGCATTTATATATATTAAAAGATTAGAATTTCACTATTAGTTGTAGAATCATTACAACATATAGAAAAGTTTGCTTGGAATAAGATGAACTCCATTCTAATCATGATTTTACTCATGTTGGATATCAGTTTCTCATGAAAGAAGTGGGAGATATGATGGCTGTAAGAAAACACAAATTTTATTTATACACTTTATCTGACTCTGAGATTGTTGTAACCTGGCCAATTTTCTGATCTCTCTACACATGTATGTCTAAATAGAATTTGTTTAAGGCATTTTCATTGGTGTACAGAATGTATTTAAAATTAGTATAAATTCTGAAAGTCTAATAAGATTCACAGATTGGTTTATAAAATATTGTAAAGAAAAAGAGTATGCATATAATTTGATTGATTTTCACAAATCGTCAATTTAAACTTCATATCCTCATGCATGTATCATAGATCAGTTTGGATGTGATTAATCAATTTTTTCCAACCATATATGTTGCAGATATTTTGATAATCCTTGTTTCAAATAGATCAGCTTCTATTGACATATTTAGTCATTTATTAGCTCAGTTACAGGCTGTAAAGCATGTTAAATCAAAGAGTGGAATTGTACCGGGGTAATAAGCCATTTAATCATCTGTGTCTTGGCTGTGTCAAATCTGAGGTGCAAAAATATGTAGTGACTGCTCTTTTACAGAATGCTCAATATCTAAATAAGTGTGAGAATTGCAGGCCTTTTGGATGTGACCTTAAAAATTGAGGTCCCATATTACTGCAGGTGTTTAATGACACACTATAAACACCACTCCCCCCCCCCCCCTTCCTCACATGCCCTGAACACCATGTATGGGCCTGAATTTGTGGTACTTCAACTACAGATGGTAACATTTCTGTAAAGAAAAATTCTCAAAGGGATGTTAAACAAACAAACCAAGTGATTACATGTCATTTTTTCTGGTTAGATTTGTCCAGCCTACATTAGTCTTTCAAGTTTAAAGTTTTCATAATTGTAAGATATGGTGTTTTACATAACTGAACTCTGTACCAGTATGTAGGACAAGCTAGTCTCTCAGTTTCATCAAAGTTCTGGTTTATCTTTATTAATCTCACCATCATTTTTTCTTGTGCTGTAAGTATATCCTCACTGCAAACATACATATACAGTAAATGAGGCATAAAAAAATGACTGTAGTCTTGAAATAATTTTAACAGCATCCCCGATGTTAGAGCTTACTATTCTAACAGTCTGAGAGGGAGGCAGCCTATTTTCTATGAGAGGAACTTCATTGCAGAATATAATGGCCAGAAAGCAGGATCCTGTGTTATACGTTACCATGGAGACAGGGATATCTTTCCGTAAGGATTTATTTATGCATATCTTTTTAAACTGAACACATTGCACATCCTTAGTTGAGCTGAAGGTTGCTCTGTCAAGGTCGTACAAAATCACAGGAATGAGACCTGCAATTTGATGTGCAAGATTAGTGTATGTATATAATGTAGATTGAAGAAGCTAGTAACAGTGTGACACTCCAATCCATAGTATTTCAAATTTGCCTCAGTTTGGATTATGCTAGCCCTTCAGGGACTAGTCTTTAGGTATTGATCTTGCAAGGACAGGCCTAGATTGGCTAGAAAAACAAATATGAAATCTCAGAAGTAGATTTTAGTTTCAAAAATATGAGAGATAGTAAACTATGTTCATATGTGTTTTTAATACACCTGGTACAGACCTGTAAACTTTTCAGATTGAGCACTCGCTGTAATTATTAGATGGGAGGGGGAGGGGAGGTAAATCAGAGGTGATTATAGAGGGAGCAATGATGGAGTATGATCAGATATGATGATTAATCAATTTTACAGACAATGTTATATGTGAACTGTAAATAAAATTAATAAGAGGTTTTATTCAGGTTTATGTATACATGTAAGTAATGGTTTGTGTAGATCTTTATACAGGTGTATATGATACCATTTTTTTAACAGGAGCAGGGATGAGGATATGCCCCCTGTTGGGTGTACTGACATGTGTGGGTAAGAATGTTATTTTTCATTTTGTTTCTTATTACGTTGCAGATTTACTTTCAACTTTCAGTATGTCTGAGGTGAAATACCCTCAAAATGACCACCACCACCCAAAAGAATAAACAAAAGCAAAATAGTTTTATGTATAAGTGTACAAGTGACCTTTAAACCTTTCATTGTTGATTGATGAGTGCTAGCTGCCAAATAATATAATTTTTACTGCAAGAAAGAATTAAGTTGTATATTGAATTCATTATTTCAGCATGGTAACAAATTGAAATACATTACATTTACTAGTTGCTCTTATTCATTGCCAGTTCTTTAATAGTTCACTACCATTTTGATTCTAGGCTTTTCTGTATGGGCCTAGCAGCATACTTTGAGACTTACGAAGCAGGGAAATGCTGTGTAGATCATATAGGGGTCAATTCAGAGTGTAGAGGAAAAGGCATTGGGAAGATACTGTTAGACATGGCAGAAGTAGATGCCAAAAAGAAAGGGTGTAAGGTGAGTTGAACTTTGTCTGTTGTGTGGCAGATTACTAAGATAATCAGGTAATTCTCAAGGTCCATAGTCTCCATGTTTCTTACTTATATTTTATGAGCCACTGAAACATATGAATTAAAATTTTGAGGAAGCCCTGTGGGGATCTAGGTTAGAATAGATTTTCAGCACCCCAAGCTTGTCGTAAGAGCCGACTAAATAGGGCGGTCCTTCAGATGAGACTGCAGAAACCAAGACCCCATGTCACAGCAGGTGTGGCACGTTAAAGATCCCTCCCTGCTCAAAGGCCATAAGTGCCGAGCATAGGCCTAAATTTTGCAGCCTTTCACCAGTAATGGTGACGTCTCCATATGAGTGAAAGATTCTTGAGCAGGACATTAAACAAATATATAATCAATCAATCTTAGGAGGAAAAATTTTTGCAAATTTTGTTCATAGTTTTGAATATGTAGCAAAAGATGACATATTTGTCATAAACTTCGGTATGCAGTGATACAGTACATATAATTGTTTTCTTAGGTTACCGGGGTCACTCATGTGACCTAGCCATTTTTTAACATTTGACATGTTTGAGTATAACTTCTTTTCCAAAAGTGCATGACCTTTTTTTTTATCAGATTTAAAAGGGAGCATCTATGAGGGATATGAATTTCATGGTTAGGAAGCTCCTGGGGCTTGAGGGTTAGGGTCAAAATCTTGCAAAATTGATCAGTCTTATTTTACTAGGGACAAAATTGTGCATACTAACAAAAGTCCCATAGACCACAAAGCTCACTTGACATCCAAAAAAGTGTAAAATATTGGCAATCCACAAAAATCAGCACCCATGAATTTTAATTATGAATCCACACTACTTGCAAGGTTTTTGTGTATGACACTCAGATGAACATTAAAGCACATGGACCTCTTCTGTGCATTGCATATGTTATGCTTTCATCCTTATTCATCCATAAGAAAATAGATAAGCACCATTTGAGATAGCTAAAATTTTGCTTTACTCAGAATTGAGGGGGAAAAAACGAAATTCTAAAAGGTAAGTAAAATACATACAAGTATGTTTAATATTATTCTTATTGCACAGGCAATTTATCTTTTTGTGGCATCTACCAACCGAGCTCAGCATTTATATGAGAGACAGGGATATATTGTCAAGGAAAGACGGACAATCTGCTGTTGTGGGTACTGGTGCATGTCTGGAGTGAGAGTAAGTACATGCTCAAGTCTGTGAATCCAGAGTTCTTGCTTGCAGTGACAGTTGTCAAGGTGTGAGGACATCAGCCGTGGTCGAACTATTCAGATGTTCAGCTAGCACACAGAAAATACCTTTGAATTATATAAGTTTTATTTTCAGTTATGCTTGTTAGTTAATTAGTGTAAGACTGCTTAGTAATGCAATTATTTTTTTAACAGGAATTTATTCTAATGGAAAAGATGCTAGATGGTGACAAAGAGAACTGCTGATACGTGTACCAATATGACTGCCCTTCATTGGATCATATCATAACTGCTGATACCTGTACCAATATGGCTGCTCGTCTTTGGATCATATCATAACTGCTGATACCTGTACCAATATGACTGCCCTTCATTGGATCATATCATAACTGCTGATACCTGTACCAATATGGCTGCTCGTCTTTGGATCATATCATAACTGCTGATACCTGTACCAATATGGCTGCTCGTCTTTGGATCATATCATAACTGCTGATACGTGTACCAATATGACTGCCCTTCATTGGATCATATCATAACTGCTGATACCTGTACCAATATGGCTGCTCGTCTTTGGATCATATCATAACTGCTGATACCTGTACCAATATGGCTGCTCGTCTTTGGATCATATCATAACTGCTGATACCTGTACCAATATGGCTGCTCGTCTTTGGATCATATCATAACTGCTGATACCTGTTCTAATATAGCTGCCCTTCACTGGATCATATCATAACTGCTGATACCTATACCAATATGGCTGCCCTTCTTTAGATCATATTTTTATATCATCTCATTATTATTGTGTATCATCTCATTGTTATATTTTTAGATCACCTGACTCACTCGGGTGACCTATTGCTATTGGTCTGCATCAGTTAAAGTCCATTGTGTGTTAACAGTTGAACATTTGAACTTCTTGATAACTATCCATCCAGTTCTTTTCAAACATGGTATGAAGCACTTTTGGGACAAGAGTAACATAAATTGTAAATTTCAGGTCTCCTGCCTAGTTCACCTGGGACCTTAGGAGTGCGGCAAAAATTTGCCATAGTGCAAATTGACCAATTCTCATAAATCTTCTCTACAAATGCACTTGTGTAAGAAAAACTTAAATACATGTAGAAATAAATGTAAAACAGGAAGAGTCTGGCCAATCCCAATACTTTGCCAGAGAGTACAGGTCTGCAGCAAGTGTGTGTCCAGAACAGTCGTATAGTGTTTAATATATAACATACATGTATATTATGTAAAGATTTTCATTAGTATGGGCACTTCTCAGGGGCATTTGTGATTTTTCAAAAGATTCCTACTGCTGCTGAATATTAGAATTTAACTTAGATATGCGGAATAGAAAAATTGTTCTAGATTTCATAGCCATTGCTAGATTGTGTAGCCATTGGGTCTAGTGATTGTTCCTTTAACTAATACTCAGGTGACCAATAAGGCCTGTGGACCTATTGTTCACTGAAGAAAGGTATTGTGATTGTGATATGATCATATCTTGTACAGAATTACTTTGAAGTGTAAGTTTTGAGGAAGTAAATTTGCAAACCACTTTAACTGGTAACTTAAAATCATTCCTCAAACAAGCAATGAAAAAAATCATTTTGATATACATACAAGTGGGAGTTGACACCATGCTGCAGTGTATCATTTGTCTTTGAAGATTGTTCTGTGTTCCAGCATGAAGAAAAAAACTGAATGAAATCCATGAAGTTTTGTGTTGCATGTGATATAACTAAGCCCATACATACATGTAAATACATATACACAAACGACGTTATTAGTATGAAAGACAAGAGTTATGTCCCTTTATAGTGATTATTCCCATGGAAATTTAGATTTGTCAATATGATTTTATTGGATATTTTAAAAATAGAAAACAGGAACAGATGTTGCATTATATGTTTGACATTTATTTAACTTATGATCAACACTGGGTTCTAGTTATTTGAAATGTTCTAAGACATATTAATTAGAATCAATACATGCATGTATGAAATGTATCCTGTGATCAGGATAAATTTTCTGTATCATGCATTTGCTTGGATTTTGTTTTAAAAAAATGTTTTGGTCAGTGTAAATGTAATAGTATCTTATACAATTTATTTCAGTGACATCTAGAGTTAATCAGAGAAATGACATTGATGATGTAGGTTTTATGATGTTATCTCCTGAGTTACAGTGTGGTTATCTCAGGTTCTGTTCCCTGATGTAAACTTTGATCACTTTTAGCTAGTCTTCTACACAGCCATTATGTAAATTCATGTACTGGTACATGCAAGCACCAAACCATTCCTCCTCCATGAATCTACTTTCTTTGATCAAATAAAGGACCAAGTGAAATTTGAAGTCCCTAAAACTTTTCAAAGTGTATGTTGAATGAGAGAGATTGGTAGTTGTCTAAAATATTGATGTTGAATGAGAGAGATTGGTAGTTATCTAAAATATTTATATTCACAAGTGATTTTTATGTTACAAATTACACATTGTGTCAGCAACATTGGTTTAAATTTTAAAGCTTTTTAATGAACTTTTACATTGATTTTTATTTTTATTTTTTATTCATAAACCTATTTGCACTTGATTGCTTAGCAACATTCTTTTATATTTATATATTGTTATATCTTGTTGTATACATATGATTGAACAGTATTTTCATGTATTTTACTTAGATTTTATTTTTTAATTTCTTACTTTTTGATCTTGATTGCTATTTATAATAATATATTCTGCTCTTTCTTCATAGTAAGTTCATATTTCATAAAATGCATAATTGAATACATTAAAGTAAATTGAAATTCCAGCCATTTTTATTGCTGAATTTTGAATAATGGTTATATGAAAACGTTTCTGTGAATTTATGGGGTATCTGTGCTGTGGATCAAGGGTATTTATTTACCACATATACTCTGCCAGATTAGTCTCCTTAAAAACTTAAGTCTCCATCAAAATACATACGACCATCTTGGAATCAATAGACCTATGCATTGGATATCTCCCCATATCAATCTTTACAGTAACCAGTGTCCCTCTGTCAAGGTTCATTGCAAATCCGACTTTGCTGCATATGGCAGGTATTCTTTTTCACTGCATAAATGTAGCAGAGTTATATGTTTGAGTTTATATGTCAGGGGACCAAATGAGATTTACTGATCATAAGAAAGTGGGCAAATAAAAAGCGACTTCTGCAAGATTCTAGTCATACTTTCTACATACTCATTTTTTGATGAGCTACACTATGGTATGGACTTTCACATCCGTCTGTCCCTCTGTTCATTTTATATATTTCGCACTGTGAGACAAAGAACTATCAGACTTGGTCAACTGATGCAATAATAGGTTACTGTGGGCCCACTTTAATATTATGGCTATACATATTCAATTTGTGACTAGATTTTATTTTGCACTCTGTGAGGTCGAGGACTATCAAAGTTGGTCAGTTGATACATCTTGATGGAAATTAAGGTACCACATGCCATGACCCAAAATTAGGTCACAGTGGCTTCCTTCAAGGTCAGGACCATCAAACTTGTTTAGTTGATGCACTTTAAAGAGGAAGGTGTGTTGTTACATAGAAGTAGGTCACTATGATCTCATTTTTTAATTTTATTGCCATACATGGTTAAAGTGTGCACATATCTTGCACATTGTAGGGCCTAATTCCATCAGATCGATCTGTTGGTGGATCTTTGAGTTTGCAAGCATGGATATGCATCTTGACTTGTACATGAGGTGGGTCTTGGTAGCACGCTTTATTCACAATCTGATAACTAAGTAGACGAGCTTGTGACACGGATATACATTGTAGTGTATTAATGATGACCGTAGATGACGGCATGAATATCCTAATTGTTTGAACCAGCAGTGTGGTAATGCAGAGGTACCGAATTTTCCATTATTGATTTTGTATTGACACGCATAAGAAACACGGCCTCAAAATTTCGGTAATATATTTTAACTAGATATATCCTTTACAAAATCCTATAAGAAATCTATCTATCTATCTATTTATATATATATATGACAACTTCGTGAATTTAGTGGCGGTGCTAACATTGAGGTTTTCCTTTATTAGTGGCGAATATATTCCCCGTTAAATGCATGAGCAATTGTTGCTGTTTGATTTCTGCAATGTATAAGTGTTCGTTACACGTGTAACGGAAACCAGCTTGATGAGTCAAATACGACACATGTTTACATGTAACTGGCCCAGTTATCCCAGGTTCAATAATTGGATTCCTTGATTATGTTCAATAATGACAAAATTTAAGTTCAAGTGAATATGGGTAAGAGTGGCTGACAATAATTAATGAATAAAAAATATCAAGTCATGACTCTAACGAATTTCCATTTGTAGTCAAAGTAATAAAGTTCAAAGCCAACTGCACACGCTGAGATTGCCTAAAACATAAATACCACCAGCTCTAAAAAAAAAAATGCTAAGGTAAGGGATATCCAATTCTACCTGAACCAAAATACTGACTCTATCGGGTTGTCAATATTTTAGCAAGTAAAATCTAACTCTCCAAGACTATTTCTTAACACTTCGTTAGTTTCAATTATTACATGTTGAAAACGCCTTGACCTTGGAGTAGAGGCTCGTACAAAAAAAAAAATGAACATGAAATTCTCTAAACATACGAACCTATAAGATTTTCACCAATATGACACGTTCGGCGAAACTTTTCACGCTGCCAATATTGTCATAAATGTGATTATTGTGGTGCACAAGAATGATCCTTGTGAGATTATAGCCAATAGATGTTGTCTTATGTAGCCATAGCTTACATTTTCTGTATATCACAATGGAATAATGAAGCAGTCCTTTGTTCGCTAAAATGTAGACAAGCCGATAGCCTCGAGATTTATTTTGGTTCAGTAGAATTGGATATCCCTTACGTTCGTACTACGCATTTTTTTTTTTCAGAGCTGGTGGTATTTTATATTCTAAACTATCTTCAGCGTTTAAAGTTGGCCTTGAACTTTATTTCTTTAGATATACATGGAAGTATATTTGAGTCATGACTTTTCATTTTTCTTATTAACTGTTGTCAGCCACTCTTAAACCATATTTAATTATAGTGCAATAAATTCATGAAAACTTTTATCTTTATTGAAGTTTTGAGCATACGTACTTAAGGAATCCAAATATTGAACCTGGGATAACAGGACCTGTTATAAGTTAACATATGTAACGTAATTGAATCGTCAAGCTGGTTCCCGTTACATGCTCTACCAAGTGAACTATCTGACCACCGGCGATCAAACTCTGCTTAAATCTGTTCACACTTGAAGACCAACTCCCGGCAGGCAAATATCACCTGTCAGTTTCAGGGACTGGTCACGGCACCAATCGCAACAGGAAAGGAGAAAATGCAACCTGCGGAATTCAAAACTGGACCCCTGAATCTCTAGTCAGGTGCTCTGCGAACTGGCCACCGGTGATCGAACCCGTCTGAACGCCACATTCCTCCCTCCTTAATTGGTCTCCTCCCTCGAAAACACAACCCTGATTCTTTTTTCACAGACAGACTTTCACCTGCAAATCCAGGAGAGGTCAACGGCATCAAATGTAACAGGAAAATAGAAAATGCCAGGATCCCAACCAGGGGTCTCAGAATTTGTAGTTAGGTGCTAGATGTAATCATAAACAAAGAACGAGTTAAGTAATTAGTGTAATTAAGCGGTTTGTTGACTCTATAACGACGGGTCATTATCATAAGTATTTCGTACCTGGAGGACAATGCATGGATCTACTTAACTAGCGTTGATTGATTGTTTGTTGTTTTCCGCCACACTCCACAATTTTTCAGTTATCTGGCGGAGGAGAGAACCCAGATACAATGTACCCGGGAAGAGACCACCGACCTTCCGAAAGTAAACTGGCAAACTTTCTCACATATATCGGCGCGAGCGAGATTCGAACCCGCTTCGACTGGAGGTGAAAGGCCTTGTGATTTTGAGCGCAATGCTCTAACCACTCGGCCACGGAGGCCCCCAACTAATGTTGAATTGTGATGAAAAATAAGATAAAAAGATAAAACAGTGCAGAAATAAATAAATACTGGTGTTGAAATAATAACATGCAAAGAAATAATTAGGGGACTAAGTGTGGATACTATAAATAATACTCAATAAATGAATAAAATCCAAAAATGAAAATTAATACAAATACGGGACTTTCGAGATATGGATCCACTTCGACTTTTATCGCGCGTTGGACGTAATTTTAGGACATGTCACTACCGGAAATCTTAAACAGCTACGCAATTAAAATAGGAAGATGCCATCTTTCCAGGAAGGGTACACTGCATAAGCCATTCGTAGGAAAATGGATTTGATTAAATAAAGCGAGTTGGCGAGGAAAATAAATCTTGGGGACGTGGATATCAAGGGCAATCATGCCGGCATGGATAAGGATATCGGTTACACTTCACGCTTTGCATCCAAAGATACGCGTCTGAATACTCCCCTTTCTTTTCATCCGCTTTACACTCAAGTAAATAAGCACCAATGATGACTTATTTTGTCAGCGCTCTTCCTTCTTTTTTTTTTTTTTTCTTTTTTTTTTAATAGGATATTGTACATAATTCTTAACGGACTGTCTGCTAGCGTTACAACAATTTCAACTTTGACCTACAATTAGACACGTGAGCGTGATGTAGAAATCGGTCGTTCCGGCACATACCGAAAGTTCCGTATTCGAAAATTTAACTGTTAAGCATTGTGTTATTTGCAGAAAGTAGACGGTGAATTAAAATATAAAACATACAGAACAACTCTGATACATTTCGACTAGAGGAGGGGTAGGGGACAGACCACATTATTCTGGTGAAGTCATTAAGTTTGTTCATGTCACTGGGGCGCCATTCAACGACGAACATTACCTACAAATAAGGGACATTGCCACCAAAATGGCTCCTTTTCATTGACGAGTTGGCGTGGCCACAATTGACATGTAGTGTTAATTTGTTTATGTGCAAAACATTTAATTAAATAGCATCTTTTTAATGCTATAGATACTAAATTGAAACTAAATTAAATGGATTTTACTATTTAGAAGGAGAAGATAGCCCTCCCCCAGGGGTAGGGATTTTCGATCCAGGGAGGAACCAAACTTGTCGTAGTATTTATTGTCTTATCATTTAAAAAACTTTAGTTTTGCTGATATTGTATAGAAAATTGAATGTATATTTAGGAAAAGCAGAAAGAGATCTACGAATATTGTGAACTTCACAAATCCAGGGTCCTGACACTAGAGCGGGTTTAAAGTATAGTCATATAGGTTAATATAGTATAATAGTATATATATATATATATATATATATATATATATATATATATATTGTATAATCGTCCATCAGCACGAACACTTTCTGGGGGCATTTGTGTTTTAAGAACACATCTTGTTTTATACTGCTGCTGAATATGATTAGCATTTAGCTTTGATATGCAAACCAGCAATGTAATTAAAAAGATCGCTCACCTACTATCGCTAGAGTGGATCAAAAGATTTCATATTTATTAGATTGGCAAAATAAGAAAATCATTTTAGATTTCGTAGCCCTTGGGACTCAGGTGACCTATAAGGCCTTTGGGCCTCTTGTTAAAATCGTTTATACGCTTTACAAAATCGTTAAATAAATAAATAATAAAAAAAAAAAAATTCTAAAAAATCGAAGAAATGACTTTATAAATCGCTTCTATACAATATACTTAATAAAATCGTATCTTTTTTGAAATTGTAGAAACGTTTATATAAATTATAGAAACGTCTGTTTAAATTGTTTCTACGATTTCGTCAAAACAAATTTTAAAATCGTTAACTACGATTTACTAAATCGTAGAAACGACTTTTTAAATCGTAGAGTAACTTTTGAAATCGTTTCTACGATTTACTAAATCTTGGAAACATCTTTCCGTTTGTAAGATTTCATAAATTGTAAACACGATTTGTTTTATTATTTTTTTTTCTCCCTGAAATTAAAATAGCACGAATACACAGTCGTATAAAATTGCTTTGAATTGAATATGCATATTAAATTTGTCCTTGAAATTGTGTATCAATTTCTAAAAGCATTGCATAAAAGGTGTAATGACTATCAAAGTTAATGTGGAAAGCTTAAAACGTGTCTTCGTGTTCAGTTACGGTGTGTGTCTTTGTTTTAATATTGAATGTATTTTCATTTATCATTTACCTTTTCTTCAAATACATCTCTACTAACTTGTACGAAAAAATTGCGTCCGTATCTTTTTGCATCGATCATTGCGTGAAGGGCGCTACGCCACGATAGGTTGACCTTCTTTGAAATTTTGTAGATTTCAAGGTTTGGGTTTCTATTTCAGTGTATGTACAGGATTGACTGCAGTAAGTAATAAGATGAAGTGGCGGATTTAGGCACCCCCTTCCCACTTTTCACCACGAATTTACAAGGCATTACTGGCATTTATATCGATGAAAACTCATGATTTGGCACCCAAAATTACTGAGTATTTTAGTTAATGGTGCCCCCACCCTTTAGGAAATCTTGGATCCACCACTTGCATGACTTTTATAATAGGAATAACTAAATTTCGAGAGCTTTATAATTCTGACAACTGGTGCTACATCTTTGCATTTCAAGTGTCATATAACTGCAGCCGGTGCCATCATAAACTTGCCAGATCTTTCTAATCATTTAAATTCATTTATATAATTTTCGAGTCCCTCCCCCCCTCCTCTGATATATTATTATCTCGTGAGCGGTGTTAGCGCTAGGTCATGGCTGCTTCACCTCTGAGCTTTTAGTCCAATTTTCTCTTTAATTACCAATTTTTCAGTTTTAGGATTTGTTGATCTCTTAAATAAGACGTTTTTAATGTAATTGTGGATATTTTGTCTTTAAAACTAACATTTTCAACGTGATTTTGTGTTTATTTTGTTATCTATTGTGTTTATCCATCCGTGACTTTTATCCCGACTTTTATTTGTACAAATTACCTTCGTCAGTCTTGACGTTTATTGAGAATGCGTTCGACGCATATTCGTACCTAAGTCTTTTATTCTTCGTACGACATATTGAGTACCACCAGGTAATCCACCAAAGGTAGATCATACAAATAAATTTCGTGGACCACTGTCAAGGTTTCCGCCTAACCAACTGTTATGTCTCCACTGATCAGTTACAGTGGCCTAGATCTGCATGAATTAAAGTCACTTGGCAGCTGTCGTATACCACTGGACACACTGCTGACTCTCAGGGCTTTGGGTCTATATCAGGTGGCCTGTACCTCAACCGCGACAAAGTTCTACAGAAGACTTCATGGAACTTTTGTTTTGTTTGTTTGTTTGTTTGTTTATAGCCGCCTGAGCAATTTTTCAGCTATCCGGCGGCTGTCACCATTACCGGTGACAGGGCTGCAAATTTAGGCCTATGCTCGGCACTCAGGGCCTTTGAGCAGGGAGGGATCTTTATCGTGCCACACCTACTGCGACACGGGACCTCGGTTTATACGGTCTCATCCGAAAGACAGGCACCCACGTCCCACAGTGGGATTCGAACCCCCGACTCAAGGATCATCAGATCTTTGAGCCCGACGCTCTAACCACTGCGCCACGCGGGCGACTTCATGGAACTCGGAATCGACGAACTAGGCGAGGATCCAAAGCTGGGCGGAAGATTGTGAGGAAAATTAGACCCACTCTCAATCGTATCCGACTTCCGGGTATTGCAAGCCATCGTGGTCGAAACTTGACTAACCTTGTTCTGATAGAAACTCACCAACAGGCTGGTGAGCAAATCCAGGTACTTGAGCGTCATTGCTCGATTTTCAAAATCCGTAGGGGGAAAGGATTAAATCTTATGAACCTAGTACCTATAGAGACAAAACAACTAAATAACAAAGCGAAAACATCACCCCTAAGTCTGTGTACTCTAAACTGCAGATCAGCAAACAACAAATCATTATCCATCAATGATTTTATCACGTCAAATAGCATTGATATTCTTGTTTTGACCGAAACCTGGTTAGGCAATGATAATGATAAATGTGTTATCGCAGAAATGACACCAGTTGGCTATACTACCATTCATGTACCTCGAAAAAGCAAGAAGGGGGGAGGACTTGCGATCATCCACAGACGCGTCATCAACGTGCGTCTTTCCAAACCGGAAACAGAATACACTCATTTTGAACACATGGATTGTATTGTGAGTGTGAAAAACAGCATCAATTTTCGCTTGTGTGCCATATACCGTCCGCCACCTTCGAAAGCAAACCATTTCAGAAACTCGATATTCTTCGAAGAATGGTCGAGATATCTTGAAAATCGGGTTATTGCTCCTGAAGAACTGGTAATTCTCGGAGATCTAAACTTCCATCTTGATCGAGCCAGTGACACTGATTCAAAGACATTTATGAACATGCTGAATGATTATGGACTCATTCAAAGCGTCCGTGGTGCCACCCATGTACATGGTCATACACTTGATGTAATCATCACCAGAGAAGATAGTTCCATTCTTCAGCATGATCCATCTATCATGAACTTTGTACTCTGTGATGACAAAGGAAATTCGGTTGGCGATCACTTTGCTGTTCAGGCTCTGTTACAGATCTCCAAGCCTAAGCTGGAACAAAAAACACTGTCCTATAGGAAGTACAGAGAAATTAACATCGCCGAACTCAAGGAAGATATATCTTCATCATTCGATCTTCAAATCATGGACAAACAAATTGTTGATTTAGTCGAGACGTATAACAACGGTCTGAAATCTATCATTGACAATCATGCACCCGTTCAGAAAAAAAGACATAATCATACGGCCAAAAACACCATGGTACAATGCAGAGCTGAAAGCAGCTAACCGAGCTCGCCGAAAAGCAGAGCGACAGATGCGCATAACCAACTTAACAATACACAAACAAATACACAGACAAAAGTGTATAGATTATTCAAAGCTCCTGCTACGATCCAAGCTTGACTACTACTCTACCAAAATATTAGAGGTTGGACATGACCAACAGAAGCTTTACCAGCTCAGTAAGAATCTAATGGGAAGCTCTCGAGAGACGGTCCTTCCAAAGCACGATGATGAAGAATCGCTAGCAAACAGATTTTGTGAGTTTTTCATTGGGAAAATTGAAACCATCAGATCCAGTCTTAATGATACAACATGTGTCAACATCATCGAAGCACTTAAGAGTGATGTTCGATATGTGGGTAAAGAACTTGCTGTCTTTACTGGGACCACCCAGGAGGAAGTTTACAATATCATCATGGGGGCACCAACTAAGTCCTGTGAATTAGATCCAATAACTACGACTTTACTGAAATCATGTATTGACGAGCTTATTCCTATGGTGACAGGAATAATAAACAAGTCATTTTTGGATTCGTGCGTACCAGAGTCCTTTAAGGAGGCTATTATTCGCCCTTTCCTGAAAAAAAACTGGCCTTGATCCCGAAGAACTGAAAAACTATAGGCCTGTTTCCAACCTGCCATTTATCTCGAAAATACTCGAGAAGGTTGTGTCTGACAGAATCAAACATCACCTGGAACTAAACAATCTGCAGGAGCCACTGCAGTCCGCATACAGGTCATGTCACTCTACAGAGACAGCATTACTTAGAGTTCACCATGACATTGTATCAGAGCTTGATAGCAATTCCTGCATGGCCCTGGTGATGTTAGACTTATCTGCTGCATTTGATGTGATTGACCATACCATTTTGCTGAAGCGTCTCAATTTTTCTTTCGGTATCTCTGGGGCGGCTCTAAAATGGATTGAGTCATATCTAACTCACCGTACCCAAAAAGTTGTCATCGGTGAAAGCGTATCAAGAGATCAAGTTCTGCGTTTTGGTGTACGGCAGGGCTCGGTCCTAGGGCCAATGTTATATTGCCTATTCTCGAAACCAATTGGTAAAATCTGTCGAGACCATGGCATGTTGTTCCACTGCTACGCAGATGACACACAAATCTACCTCGTTATTAAACCAAATGAGATCTGGATCGACTTGAAACATCGACTTGAGACTTGCTTAGCTAGTGTGAAAAACTGGATGCGTGCAAATCTACTCAAACTAAACCAAGATAAAACGGAATTTATTGTTTTCACACCTAAAAATCAACTTAAAAAATCAGTGTTACACCAGATTGATTTTGAGGGAGTTGCCAATTCCGAATCAGAGTGCGTAAAAAAATCTTGGTGTGTTTTTCGATAAACCACTAAGCATGAAGAATCATATCAGCGCCGTGTCAAAATCAAGTCTTTTCCATCTGCGCAATATTAGCCACATTCGCCCATTCTTAACTGAAGAAGCTTGTAAAACCTTGGTGATTGCTTTAGTAATATCAAGACTTGATTACAGAAATGCACTCCTTTGCGGAATTCCAGAAACCAACGTATCAAAACTCCAAAAAATTCAGAATACAGCAGCAAGAATCATAACTCGAACCAAGAAGTACGAACACATCACTGAAGTATTAATATCTCTTCATTGGTTACCGATTAAATTTCGTACATACTACAAGATCCTTCTCTACACCTTCAAGTCACTACAGAATACATCGCCATCTTACTTGAAGGAACTGGTGACGATTTATGCGCCGTCACGAGCATTGCGCTCTGAAAAGTCAATGCTACTTACGAAACCTCGTGTGCGCACTGAGACATACGGAATTCGTCGGTTTGACCACGCAGCAGCGACACTCTGGAACAATCTACCAGACTCGCTGCGATTCCAGAAATCAATTTTTACATTCAAACGGGACTTAAAAACGTATCTTTTTAAATTAGCATACAGTGTTTAATCATTTTACCTAGACGTATATCAATTTTATTTCATGTATTTTTAACCTTCAGTCATCTTGGTGTCCTTCTGAATCTTTTGTTGTTAATATTACTTTCATTTGTATTCTAGTGTCTGTAAAATTGTGTAATTTGAATTGAAGCGTTTTAATCCTTACCATGTTTATTGTATCACAGGCTTTTTGTTAATGTGGTCATGTGATATAATTTTTATCATGTTCAGCGCCTTAGGGTAAATTTATTTTTATATAGGGCGCTATATAAATGCATATACATGTATTATTATTATTATCATCATGCTACCTGCCGTTTGTTCTAAATGAAAATGAATGGGGGAAAACAAACAAACAAACAAAAACCAAAACGAAACAACAACAATAACAAAAATAATACAAAAACAAAAAAAACCCAAAAAGATGCGTATATATATATATGCATTTCCGAATGCATGATCGGTTATTCGAATCATCAAGAAATCTTGAGCACAAAGTAAGAGATTTTTGATTTGTAAATCGTCAATTCATGATGGGATAGTATCCACTGCAGGGGTAGATCTGGAAGGGGAGGGGAACGGGGGTGGAGGGGGTGTGTAACCCCAGTTCATTTGCAATTGGTTGAACAAAAATTATCATTTTCTGCTGGATTATCTTTGGAGTTTGTACCCTTACCGTTCCTTGGACGGAAAAGTGCCATCATTGGTCACAACCCCAACCCCTTAAAAAAAATCGGATCCTTCTATGCTCGTGTTGGAGAAGTCGACAGTCGTAGCCTGAAGAAAATAGATCCGCTCCTGCTCTGCCTTTCATTATATTATTTGCTGACCAGTAGCCTACATGTAACTTCTCGTCAATCAATTTGTTACAGATCAAAGATAATTTTGGAGATATAAAATACATAAAAGTTGAGCAGTAAATTAAATAAAATTTAAATAGCATCGTGTCAAAATCTATACAATGACTAAATAAAATTCGGGAAAATAAAATGGATTGATTTTGGGTTTTTAATTTATGTACATAATGGTGGTTCCTGTTTTAAGAGTTGTCACGGTTGCCGGATTGGAAATAAGGAGTGAAATTGGATAATTCCGCTACCGTCCGCGGTCCAATTTTTGAAAAAGACGAAAAGGTAAAACTAAAGGGAGTTACGTTGTTCTGTTTAAAAGTACTGTATATAAATTTACTTTTGATGTATCATGTTTTGAGTTTTATAATTACAATGTAAACAATGCACTAAAAATTGTACTCGTATACTAGTCTGACCGTATGTCGTAGTGCAGTGCTTATAATCAAAGCGAATGATAGGCCAAAACACAGTAAGTTGTCACGCATATTTATTTATATAGATATAATATAACATAAATACTAATTTTGACATGCATGTATGGAACCCATGCGTACTCTGGAATTTCAAAATACAACACGTCCATTGGCATTGCCCAATTTCTGATGAGGGATTTAAATTTATAGGCCAAGTGACCGCCATTTTGTACAGGTTACAAATATTTACCAGTGTCGTGTCATTTTATTTTGAAAAAAATAATGAACAATGTAGTTATGAGTTTAAACAATATTGATTATTATTCTGAAAGGTTTGCTGTGAAAGTGTGCTAATATGGTAGTTTTATATGTAACTTTAACCATTAGGCCTATAAGTAATAAACTGCAAGTGTTAAGATTTTATCAAAATAAAGGTTTAGGTCTTACTGAATATGTACACATGTAGCATTACATAGAAACTAATTGTATGAAGAGACATTGACAGTAATGTTAATTTGCTTCTTTCAGAGCTCTGAATAGGTTTTCTAATGCAAATATCAATAACATATAAAAACCATAATTTTTTTTGTTATTGAAATAGTAAATCACAAGTTTACAACAAAAAATTCTGACAACTAGTATTGCTTTAAACATGTTCAAAACCTCATATTGGGTAATTCTCTACCTGTGTGTAAGTGACTTTAGTACACATAATCTAAATTTTCCCACACTGTTTATAATTTGAAGAGATGACCTAGATTTAAACTGATGGATATGTGAATCAGAGAAACCAAATTACTGCAAACCAAATTATTATGAACTAGCAGTTTCTTATCAGTCAGATTGAATAGGTTTTTAGAGTCCTCATTTTGATTACCTTTGAAAAAGTGGGGGCGTATTGCACTCGTCGGTTGATTGATCTGTAAACTAAGTCTGTCTGCTCAATATGTAAAGAATTCTTTGCTTGACATTTACCAAACTTGGTTCGCTGGTTGTCTTCATAGAGTAGATGGCTCGTATTGATTTTCAGGACACAAGGTAAATGGTCAGTCAGTTGGTTTGTAGACCAAGTTTAGTCCACTCAATATCTAAAGAACCTATTGCTTGACAGTTGCCAAACTTGACACTAGGGTTGCCCCCAAGGAGTAGATGGCCCATACTGATTATTAGGTAAGAAGGTAAAACGTCAAGGATCAAAATATACAATGTAATTTATTGTCCACATAATATCTTGAAAATGGTTTGCTTGACAGACAACAATCTTGGAACAGTGGTTCTACTGAAGAAGGAGATGGCCTGTATTGATTTTGAAATAACAAGGTCAAAGATTAAGGTCAAACTGGGCATGATGGAATATTGTATGCTTGAGATATACATGTAGTGAGATATGTTTTGCTCAATATCTTGAGAATGCTTTGCTTGACAGAAATCAAACTCAGTACACTAAATCTACATTTACCTAGGAGTAGATGACCCATATTGATTTTGGGGTCACAAAGTCAAGGGTCAAACTGGACATAATGAAATATTGTCTTCTCAATAATTTGAAAACCATTTCCTTAGCAGACATCAAACTTAAAACATTGGTGTGCCCCCTAATGTATGGGTGGCACTCCCCCTTTTCCCCAAAAAACTGGATTTCAGGTCACATGGTCAAAGTTCTTGACTTAAATGACTGATTATTTGGAAATCTTGAAAGATCAATCTTATTATTATTATTGCCCCTGAATAGTAGATAACCCATATTTTCCACCATACCTACAAACATTGTAAGTTGGAAGTTGATCTTTTTCAATACTGCCACTCAGGGAGGTGGGGTTGGAAGGCATATATAGTTTTTAAAAAGTTCTATTTACTGTTAATTATTGTAGTGATTGGTCTGTTATAGTGATTTGAGAAATCACATCATTAACTAATGGTCTGTGTCATAATGAATATATATACTGCATGTTTTTTACTATCAGTGCAGTGGTGTGTGTCATGGTGAATATTCTCATAATGTTTTTACTGTTGTTATAGTAATCTGTATCATAAAGATTTTTTCTGTTGATGCCTTGATATATCTAAATGTCGAGTTGAAGGCCATAGCAAGATATTATTTCTTCTAATGTAGAAGGTTTTGAATAAATGGTCTTTAAATGGTATTTGTCTTGGTGAATATTTGCATCATATTTTTACTGTTAATATAGTGGTCCATTTAAACCATGGCAGTAGTAACAGAGCAGCCGGCAGTTTATATGCTGGATACTCATTCAGTTCTCCTCTCAAGGGGTCCAGTTACAGTAAGAAATCTAAAAGATACAGAAAAGGATGCTGAGTTCACAGGCAGAATTATGGTGGAAGCCTTTGAAGGAAAGTTTGTTCACTGTACTAGCAGAGAAAGGTGTGTATTGATGGCACTTTGTTCTTTTGCTTTAGTAGTTTGACATTTTGGTATTCACTTTGTTTTGGTTTGATAAAGTAATCGGTCAGTGAAAAGCAAGATTTATCATGTTTATGAAATTAATGAAGAGTTTCCAGGTTAATTTAAGAAATAAATTTCATTTTTGAAAATATACGAGAGTATAAACTGTGATGCTTTATGCCAGCATACATCATGTAGCGTTAACGTGCTTCTTGAAAACTAATCAGTGAAGCATTGCAGTTCATACCCCTCATATATTTTTCAAAAATGAAATTTATTGTGATATTAACTTTCACTTTCATTTCTTCAGAATTCCAAGCATGAAACTATAGTTGTACTATATTTATCAAAATACACACACACATTGTTCACATTTATGAAGAAATGGCTATAATTTCAATTGGTAAAAATACTGAAGGCAAATACAATGGAAATGTAAATATTGAGAAATGACCCATTACAATCTCTTAAATGATATTTTATGTTGAAAGTGCAACTTTACAATCAATTAATTTTCAAAATCTTTCTCACAGCTTACCTGCCATGAAAGCATACTATGCAAAAAGTCAGAGAGGAAGACAGCCTTTATTTTACGAGAGGGACTTTATTGCCGAATATAATGGAGAGAGTGTAGGCTCCTGTGTTTTACGTTACCGTGGAGACCTGGATCTGTTTCCGTAAATATTACTTCTATTTGAGCAAATTTAGAGCGATGTAAGGAGAGCTGATATGAACTGATCCAAGATTCATTATCATGCACCCCTTCCAATCCCACAATTTAAGTTTAGAGAAGGGAAAATAGGAATTGCCACATATTTCCATCTGTCCTTTGTCAATCATTTTCAGAAAATCATAATTGAAGGGGAAGAGAAATGAAAAGGATAATCACCAGACATTCTCTATAATGCTTGCTTTGGAGGTGTTACTTTGTGAAAATAAATTTGTGAGATCTACTAGTTAATCTTATTAATTATGGAATACTTTAATGATTTTAAATTCAAAAGTTTTCTCATGTAAACTATCATCAATTTTAGATAATGTTACAATGAAAGAAGACATATTAATCCATAAAAATCCTTTTAAAAATGTAGAGTACATTTAATAGGAAACTGAATCTTACCTGTTAAAATACTGTTCTAAAATAATGGGTTTTTTTCTTTTTATTTTAGTAATCTTTTATATTTTTTGTTTAAAAAAAAACCACTGAAGAAATGTGAAACATCTGATATCAGTGAAATTTCTTATCTCAAAATTAACATATAATTATAGATAATTGATTATGCTGTTGTAAAAATGAATTTTATATCTATGCTTAAAATCTAAAGTTATTTATTTGCCAAAGTTTGCTTTTAACTAAATATGTGTTAGACTGTTAAATAATATTTGTTAGATCCTACATTAAATTCATTTTGATATTAGAGATCAAGATCACAAGGATGAAAATTTTAGTATATATACTCTAGAACTGTGTGGTTTAATGCAAGGATTGTATAAACTCGTATATGATTGTGGCAGTCATAGGAACTGCCATTTAAAGTTTCCCCAGTGTAGATCAGTTACACAGGGTGTAGTAGTCATTGTGATTAAGGTAGGTTTTCTTAAATTCAGATCACATCTGAGATTCAAGTTGCATTCTAAAACTATGTATGATGTTACCATCTTTGTGATCAAAATTCATAATCTATGTGATAATTAAGACAAAACTGATCAGCTCTCTACATTGCCGTAGTATTGTATAGTAGGTCTTTTCTGATGATTGTAAGGTAAGCAAAAGTCATTTGATTTTCTGTATACCTCACAAAAAGGGGGAATTAGGGGATTCTTTAAAGATTTCAATTCTAAAGATTCAAGAAGATTACAAAGTACATGCAAGTTAAATTTGATAACACTCAAACCCCCCCCCCCCCCCCCCCCCCCCCTCCAAAATACTATCTGAATACCAAAAGGATTGATTAATGATTTTTCCCCTTTAATGATCAAAATCTACTGCCTACATGATCTAATATATTTAAAAGGTTTTACAAAAAATAGATAAATAAAGTAAAGCTGAATTATGGAAGAGATTTTGATATTTGTTTGAGGTATGTTATTGTTTACAAAGTTTTCAAAAGAAATTGATATAAATTTCAGTTTATTATATATATCACATTTCAAGTATTCTTTAGGTAAATGTGTCATTTAAAAGTTGAATTTGTGACTGCCCAAAATTAGGATGCTTTAAACAAAGATATCTAAATTTTAATCAATAAATAGATATAAATAGGAAAAAACCTATCTTTCTATTCATCTAGCTATCTATCTATCTGTCTCTTCTCTCTCTCTCTCTCTCTCTCTATATATATATATATATATATATTTAAATACAGTGTAGATATAAATAGTTTTTTTTATTTATGTCAATTTATTGATTAAAATTAAGATACCTGTGCTTTAAATTACAAAATTAACATTTCACTCATTTGTATGTAAATACAAAAAAGACTCAAATCTTTGTTTACATATCCAAGTGTTCAGGTTAAAATATTGCTCTTATCCTTGCATTCCAAAGATAAACATTTTGGCTGTCAATGTTAAATGAGTTATATTTTTTGATATCTAACATCAAAAATGGAAGAAAAAAAACATTTTAAAAAAATCAAAAACACCCTTCAGTAGTCCCTTTAAAGCATCCAGATGATATGTATATCTCATTTCATTTTAGATCTGTCATTTGATGTGGATGTAGGTTTTACTGATATTTAATATATTATTTTTAAACAGAAGCAGGAATGAGGACTTCAACCATATGTCTTGCTGTGATAAGTGTGGGTAAGGATATTTTAACAGGGTATAATTTAAAAATAGGTATCTGTTTTAGTTTGCCAGAACAGAATGTCCAGAAAGCTGTTGTTGTTTTACCTCCAGTGGTGTTAGAGAAATAGCAGTGTAAAATTTTCATAGATTGTTTATTTCTAGTAAATTACAGTTGAACTTCGTTATCGTGAACTCGATGGGACCGAGGAAAGATTTTTAAGATATCCAAGGATTGGAAATATCAAGCGTAAAATACTTAAAGAATAAGTGGTTAGGACTTCCAAATCAATTCAACATATCCATGGTATTCGAGGTATCGGGGTTTGAAATACCAAAGTTCAAGTGTATTAACACCTGCTGCATGATTCATATTTGTCACAATATTTTATTTATCGAAAGTATTCATTTTCATTCATATGTTAATTTGTTAAATGATACCAGTGAACTAGAAATAAAAGACACCCCAGAATCTTCTACATCTCCTATTTGGATATTTTACAGAAGATAGATGTTGATGGCAAACTAACAACTCTACTTTATGATAAACAGATGACTTCAACTTATGCATTGTTAATTTAATTAACTATATTTATGTAGCAATATTCCATTATCACTTGAATATAGTATTTACATGTATGTGTCTCAGCTGATTCAATACATGAGAGTATGTTCTACTTATGATCAATTATTAAACTGAGGTAGGCTACTGACAAATAAACGTATGCTTCAGGGGTTTCAGCAGTCTTCTGTAAATGCATCATTATGCAAATTCTCTGTTTATTATAATGATTTAATTTGCAAATACAACTGGTCATTATAAACTAAGATCAAATGCTGTCTGACTTCTTTCAAACTAATTGTTAGGCCGATCTTTACATACTGTTTTATCCAGGGAGTATCTGGGTTAGAATAGGTCCTCAGTACCCCTTGCTTGTCATAAGAGGTGACAAAATGGGTCCATCCTTCGGATGAGACCACAAATATCAAGGCTTTTTTTCACAGCAGGTGTGGCACAATGAAGAACCTTCACTGCCCAAAGACCTTAAAGCACTAAGCATATGCCTAACTTTAGCAACCCTTCACTAGAAATGGTGACATCTGCATATGAGTGAAAAATTCTCAAGTGGGATGTTAAACAACATACAACCAACAAACCAACATATTGAATTTGAGTACAAAATAATAGGTCTCACAGGAGGTGTGGTGGTAAAGAATGGGTGATTCACCTTTTAGACACCTTTTCTCACCTATAATGTGTCCAGGGCTCTGTGTTTATCCTACTCTTAATTTTGTGTTCTTTATAGGATTTATGATGTTGATCATTGTTTGACAGTTTCACTTTTTCACAATAAAAAAAAAACTTGCATCTCTAATCACTTTCAACACGTAAAGCAACTCCATGTGCATATTGTTATCTGATAAAAGTTGAAAATGTGTATTTATTTCAATTTATTAGAAATAAACTAATAAATTATCAAATAAAATATGTAGATCACCACACTTTTTAAGATGCAAGACATACCTATACGAAATCATATATCAAAGTCAGACAATTGCAATTTTCCTTCAACATTATTATCAAAATTTCACAAAAACTGATTGGAACTACTTGATAGTATTCATAATAATTTTATGATACTGTTTCTTTACAAAACTATTCCAAATTTCTGTAAAAATAAAATAGAGAAAAACTATTGAATAATGAACTTGATAACTACTTTAAGCTGTAAACAAGAATGGTAAACTATAAGTTATCATTTCGGTAGCTCACGTTTTAATGTTTTGAATCATTCAACCATATAACAAAAGAATTATTGACATTACATAGAAGAATTCTGTGATTTTTCAATTTTATTTTCTTCACTTAGGATTTCCTGTTTTGACTTTGCGACAACAGAATATGATATTCCATATGGAAAGTGCTATGTAGACCATATTGGAGTAGACTCAAGATTTCGAGGAAAAGGCATAGGAAAGTTACTTTTGGAAATGGCTGAAATTGATGCCAGAAAGAAAGGGTGTAAGGTGAGTCAGATTTTAAAAGGTATGATACATATAAAACTTATATCATTTTGAATATTGAACTGTTCAGTGGAGGAATTAGAAAAAATGCATATGTAATTTTGGCGAGATTACTTTTATATATATATATATATATATATATATATATTTATATATATTGGGCTGAAACGGAACTCCGAACAGAATTGCAAACTTTTTTTATGCTGGGGAAAACTTTAAAAAGAATTTCCAATTTTAATATCTACAAAATATAAATGTAGGCCTCTGTCAAACGATTTGAATTATGGTTAATGATCGTTATCTTACAGACTATTTTTCTCTGGGTATCAACTAGCAATCGAGCCCAACACTTGTATGAGAGACAGGGATATGTGGTAATGGAAACTGCTACACTATGTTGCTGTGGAATGTGGTGCTTAACAGGGGAGAGAGTAAGTCTCCATCTATGTTATTTGTAACTACAGCAGTGAATCGAGACAAGGTAGTCTTGATACATATGTCACACTATCTGTCAAGAAAAATTGTTTGTTTGCCCTCTCCCAACCCAGCATTAAAAATTTGGGTATCGGTAGGTAATTTTTTTTTAAAACAGTGCTAAACTTTTATAAAGTGTTCGAAATTTAGTGCAATGTGGCATTCATTATAATGTTTATAAAAGTTCAGTTTCTTTTGGCGAGCATATTGGAATTCTCTACAAGGGGAACACACAGGCAGCACAACTTAATATTTCTGAAGAAGAACTGTTTTGCTGGCACCACATCATGACTTTCTGGCACCACATCATGACTTTCTGGCACCACATCATGACTTTCTGGGTTGGGTTTTTCTATCAAGTTGAGAAAAAAACCTCAAATGTAATAGTCAACATATTAACTACTTTGGATCACATGAGAAGAAAAATTGTGTTGTTCTCAGTTCGTAACTGACAGCAAAGAAATCAATATCAAGTTATTGATACCAAAATTGTTCTAGAAAAAAGGATAGGAAAAGTATTGATAAAACAAATGAATTTGACAGTCACTTCTAAGATGCCTGTGCTTCATGTGTTTCTTTTGTATCAAAATCTCAACAGTTTTTAAAAGTTGCCATCTTTTGTTTAGTATGTTTACATATGATACAATGTATAATTTTAAAGTAGCTGTTTCTCAAATAAATTACATTATATTCCACTAAAACTGTATATATTTATATGAAATAAAACCACATAAGATATTTAGTATGAAAAAGACAGCACAGAAATGACAACAAATAAATTGTTGTTTCTGTTGCATTTGTTCCACATAATAATAAGCCAGTAATATGTCTGAGTCAGTTATTTCAGCATGAAAATCAATGTATTCTAAAGTGTACATCTGACATCTTTTTTTTTCAACTTGACAAAAAACGTGTTCAGATTTGGCTTGCTGTTGTTGTTAACATAAGACATTTTGACTTGTAATGATCACAAAGATGTTTTAAATGACGTGTGACAGTTTCATTGATTAAAGCATTTCAGTGATAAATCAGTGATCAAGAATTATTCGTCGAAATAGTAAACTTATGTTGAAGAGCAGGAAAAAATTCATACATATTAAAAAAATATATAATTTCTTGGACACTTAAAAAAGGTTTTAAATTGGACATTTTTTATGTCAGTCAGTCAGGAGAGGGCAAACAAACCATTTTTTTTTAAAGGTGGCCTGACATTTGTTCATTCAGGAGTGGGCTAAGTTACATGTTATATGATGAATATGTTATCAAAAACTTGGTAGCAAATTTAATACATATAACAACGGAAAGCAAGCAAACAGTTTTAAGTCAAAGGGATAAATGTCCAGAAAGCTATTGTCAGGACCCCAATGTTGGCATGACACTTTAAGGAATAAAGTTTAACCTTAGTCCTATCTACAATAGGGGATATTAAGGCTTTGATATTTCACATATAGATGTGTCATGACCAGGCCTTTCATTTTGTAGCAAGAATTTTGACCTAGTTAACTCTACTTTGAACTTCGACCTACTTTAAAACTTTTACCTTGATTATGTCTTTTGAGTAAAGAATAGGGCTATGATATTTCGTATAAAGACACTGCATGATGGTTTATTTTTTGAGAATCAAGACCTTTGATCTTGGACTGTGACCTACTTTTCAAAAACTTTAACCTTGCTTTAGTTTTTGAACCAAGGTGGATAGGGTTTTACCATTTCACATATAGATGCCTCATGACCAGGCCTTTTTATGGTACTGAAACCTATGACCTAGCGACCTTGGACTTTGACCTAGTTTTCAAAACTTTAACCTTCTGAACAAATCTGGAAAGGTTAAGTATAAAGTCACACTTCAGGCAATTTATGTTGTATTCTGACTACTCCTGTTTTTTTCAGCTCACTGTAATGAAGGGCTGAAATACAATGCAACTTGTCATTGGCCATTGGATGTCATGTGATGAGCAATTTAAAATCATGATTTGCATAAATTTTAGGGGTTTGTGAGCTAATTTTCCAAACAGTCTTGGATTATTTCAAAAGAAATTTTAGCACTGCATGATTCAAAATTATGTGGGTGATTCATAAATTGAAAGAATATGTTAGAATACAACATTCATAATGGGTTGTTGCAATGTGTCAGTTTTGTAGTTCAGTTAATGTGGCTGTAGGAGTGTTGTAAACAATGTAGAAATCCCTATCATTTTTCAGATCAAAACTATTTCTTTGTGAATAATGTGTATTCCAGCATAGACACGTTTTACAGATCTATCTGACTGTTTAATGATACCTAACACATGATAAAAAATGTACACAAATCATCCAATGTCATCCCAGAGAATACACGATTTTCATATTAATGCATCGTCATTGGTTTATTTTTAGGAATTTGCTCGAATGGAGAAGGTTCTGCAGGGCTAACAAAAACGCCTTCACATATTTGTCCTCAATGATATCTTTCTTTGTCAAATTATCTGTATGGATCCACCACGCAATTTGTATTGAGCAAGTTAATGTTGTTAGAAATTGTACATAATTAGTGTTTAAAGTCACCATGACTTTCAGATGATACATATCACACTGCGAGTTCTTTTTGTAAAAGATTTAGGATGCATGATTTTTATGCATTACCAATTTTTTTACTTTATTTTTGTTTTTATTTTGTTTTTCTTTTATGAATCCACTGCAATGAGTATTTTATTTATTTATTTTTTCTGTTTGATATGCCTGGAAACCCGTGATCTGAATATTGTATACACTCTGTTGAAAATTGTTGTTGAATATTACATATTAATTGATCTAGAATTGACCCGAGTTTTTGTGTTTTATCAGCAAAGGACTATACACAAAGACAGCCTTTCTTAGACCCATAAAACTCAACATTTGGAAGCTTTAAAGAAAGACTAAATCTTCATGTCCTCTACAGTTCATGTCATTGTTTTTTTCTGAAATATCCGTTTATTTGGAGTACACAACATCAAAAGTGCAACAATTTCTCAATTCCACATAAAGTTAGATAAATGGTGAATCTTGTATGTTTTTTTTTTTTTTTAGCAGAGAGTGCAGCTTAGGACAAACAAAATTCTTCTATCACATGTGTTTACTAGAATAATAAATTAATATTATATATATGAAATTTGTTCAAACTTGCACTCAATGTTTCCTAAAAGAAAAACTGTTATAAATAGTCATTTTATGGCAAAGTGGCCCAAGTGGTAGCATAATGTCCGGTTTATGATGTCACAGTTCTTGTTTTACATTGATATATCTTTTAACTCAAATTTTTATCAAATCTTTTTTTTTTTAATAAAGTTTTATCAAAATTACTACTGAGTATTTTGGATTCTTGCATAAATAAAACTTGTAAGAATAGCACAAATGTTGATTTTGGTGTTGGAGCATATAGTCTATAAGCCCTTATGGTATGTAATTCTAGATAAGGTGGGACAATATATTGTATATCAGCATTATGAAATGAGATTTATTGTATATTTTTGAGTGTGTTTGATTTTCTTGTGAATGGCAATGTTATTGCAATATACATGAGATTGGACACTGTTTAATGATAGTCAGAGTCACTGCTCATTCATTTACTTTGGTTTTCAGAACAGGTTTAGAGATAATATTATTTTATTGGTATATTTGTATTTCAACCATCTGAACATTTTATATTTTATATGTTTTAGTGTCTATTAGTTTTAGTAGACTAGTATAATTATTAATACTAATAATTAGTTTCACAAACTTGGGGTTTTTTGTTGATGTATTAAGATTTACATGTATTTATGTGTTTTAACTCATTTTTGATGGTTTTTTTTATTGTTCCCATGCTGCATAAAAATGCAGGTGATAATATTGCTACAGTGCTAACCTCCTGCTTTTATTCATCAGCAGAAATCGCAAAATGAAAACTGAAGAAAATATAGTGCTATATATAGAAAATGTTATATATATACCAGGTACAGAATTATATCACTTATATTTTTGTCATTTTATCTATCTATCTATATATATATATATATATATACATACAGTTAAACTTAGATATCTCTCACACCAATATCTCAAATACCATGGATATGTCGAAGTGATTTGAAAGTCCCAACAACATTTTCTTTAAGTATTTTACCCTCGATATCTCATATCTTGAATGCTTGGATATCTCAAAGTTTTTTTTAATGCATTTTGAACAATATCAATTTAGAGCTGTGTTAATCATTTCAATGCACGATATGAAATTTATTTTCATCCTGAGACAAATTAATTACATGTACATGATTGATGCAGTGTAACATTAAGGTATTGAAGTGTCGATTATTATGCCATTTGTCAGTGCTTTAACGTTAACTTACTCTAACATTATGCAGTGTTGTATAATACTGATTAAGATTTAACATGAGAAATGTACATATATGCATTTTGTTGTAATGCACTATTGTTTCAAAGTGGAAATTATGTTGAAAAAGATGAAACTATGGAATAGTAGTAACAGTTCAGAGCATGCAGTGATAATTGATTTTCCCTTGAACGACTACGTACACAGTCATCATATTGGTACAAATATTCCTCATCTGGTGTTGCAAAAAACATTATTTTTCAGAGTGATCCAAATTTCAATATGAATTCCAAAACTTTTGATTGGCTGGAAAAAAAAAAACCTAACTAAATCCCCAGTCACAATACATGGAATGATGTGCCTCTTGCTTTTCTGCAGGAGTATTGTTACTTTATAGAGCAATCCAGATTTCAATATGGCATTCATGTCTTTTTAATTTGACAAGACAAAATCATTATCTATAGAACTACTGTATCCTAATGCAACACATATGTACATGTATGAATGTTCCTGTAGTGTAATCCCACAGAAATGATTATCATGGCTTTTGATTGGCTTAAATTATTCAAACCAGGAAAGTGATATTGATTATTGTTACTTCCTTTTTAATTTTGCAAAAAATCAAAACTATGTTGGATTTAAGTCAACATGGCAAATATTTACACAATTTTTTTAAGTCACCTGAAACACTCGGGTGACATATTGCTGTTGGTCTGTGCCCATCATTATGTATCCAATGTGGAATAACAATCAAATATTTTGAAATATCTTCTTGATAACAACTATTCCAATTCTTTTCAAACTTGGTATGAAACATCTTTGGAACATAAATTGTAAATTTCAGATCTCCTGCACCCCTAGGACCTTTGAGGCAGAGAAAAAATTGACCAGTTTGAAAAAAAAATCTTTTCTAAAACCTCACATCTGTAAAAAAAAAAAAAACCAAAAAATTAAATGCATAGTGATGTAGAGCAGGAAGGCCTCTACCAAAATTGTAAATTTTGTGACCCCAGGTGTAGGGTTGGGACAAATGGTCGTAATGATTAAATATTTTTTTCATTTGAATGATTTCTTTATAATGCTGATATTGTATAAAAATTTAACGCATATGTAGGAAAACCAGACAGGGATGTACCAGAATTGTAAATTTTGAAACCTCAGGGTTCTGTGACTCTAGGGTGGGTCCAAAATAGTCATAGTGTTTAGGTAAAGTCTTTCAAGAGTATGAAAACTTTGGGGAACATCTGTTTTAGGAACACACCTTGTTTTATACTGCTGTTGAATATCAGAATTTAGTTGAGCTTATCAGAAAATTATGATACATTTCTTAGTCCTTGGGGTTAGTGATAATTTTAACAAATACTCAGGTGACCAACAAGGCCTGTCGTTGAACAATCATGATTGTTTTATGTCTGTCTAGATGATGCTTTACAGTTCATTCTTCGTTGTTTTGAATAAATGTTTTAAAAACATATCTTCATATGATATTCATTGTACAACAGAACTACTCATTTTGTCTTAATTCGCATTTTTAAACATTATGATGTCTTAGGTGATATGCAATCGGCATTCGTAAGGAAGATGTGCTTATTGGGAAATAGACTAGTGACTATATTTAAACCTTGAATATTATTATAATTATTTTGAATAAAACAGTAGTTTTAATTGACAATATGGTAGTTATACAGTTGAATAACTTGTCTTTTTCGACCATCTGATCGTATTACCCACGTGACCCTCTGCGATTGGTAGTTAACCATCGTTTGTTGTACATACGTCAGCATTTGAAAAATTATCAACTTTTCTGTACATGTCAATTTTTCATTAAATTTGATACGGGAATTCTTTGGGGGTAAGGGAAATTTACATTATGAATGTCATGATCACAACAACCTAGGGGTCTAAGACCGTAATTGACAACGATGCATTGTTTTAAAACCTTCTTTATGGGGGGGGGGGCACAAATCAGTCAAACTGACTATGTTATCTCTTGATGAGCAAGAACTACCAAAGTTGTGAAATTTATTGCCCTTGTGTCTAGGTGCTACGGTGGGTTTTATGGTACGTGTAAGAGTTTAACTAAAATTGTGAAATTTATGGCCCTTGAATCAGGCACATTATTTCTTTAAATATCTTCTTCTCGACTCCTAAATGTCAAACAGCATCATTAAGTACATCATGAAGGTTTTATCAGAATTGTGAAAGTCATGGCTCTGGATCAAGTTTTGCTAAAAATGATAAATTTTGTCATAGACACAGGCGTATACACAGGCTGTACGACTGATTCTACGGATGTGTGAGGTGTGTTTTATGATTGATTGATTATGTATTGTTTAACATCCCGCTCCAGAATTTTTCATTCATATGGAGATGTCACCATTGTCGGTGAAGGGCTGCAAAATTTAGGCCTATGCTCTCCGCTCAGGGCCTTTGAGGAAGGAGGGATCTTTATCGTGCCACACCTGCTGTGACACGGGACCTCGGTTTTTGCGGTCTCATCCAAGGACGGCCCCATCTAGTCGCCCCCTTACGACAAGCAAGGGGTACTGGGGACATATTCTAACTTAGGTCCTCACGGGGTGTTTTATGAAAGGGTATCTAGGTTTATGGCTGTGTTTGAATTTTTGATCGCGACCTGTTGTAAAGTTCAACCCTAGCACTAACAAACAATTTGTGTGTAGTCGTGATGAATAAGGGTGCCAGTACCAAAATTTTGAAATTCGATTGATTGATTGATTAATTGTTGTTTTCCGCCACACTCAATAATTTTTCAGTTATCTGGTGGCGTCCAGTTTTTGTAGGTGGAGGAGAGAGCCCAGATACAATGTACCCGGGAAGAAACCACCGACCTTCCGAAAGTAAACTGGCAAACTTTCTCACATATATCGGCGCGAGCGAGAATCGAACCCGCGCCGACTAGAGGTGAGAGGCCTTGTGATTTTGAGCGCAATGCTCTAACCATTCGGCCACGGAGGCCCCCTTTGAAATTTGAGTCTATTGGTGAATGGTTATGGTGCTCTGAAATTCGAGCCTATGGGCTCTGAAATTCATGTCTATGGGTGAAAGCTTTTGATGCTGTGGAGTTCATGTTTGTTAATGAAGGCTTCTGGCGCTGTGAAATTCATGGCTTTGAGTGAAGAGTTCTGGTGGTGTGAAGTTCATGTCTATGGGTGAGGGATTTTGATGCTGTGAAGTGACCCGTGATTCTCACTTCTAAATGCCGAGCGTTTGGCAAAGAAGCAATCACTACCTATTTTTCGTCTTAGGTTTGACGCGGCCATGGCGCAAGCGGGGCTCGAACTGACGACCTCCCGGTTACGAAGCGAACGCTGTAACCATTTAGCTACCGCGACCTGTTAAATGGGGCGGTCCTTCAGATAAGACCGCAAAAACCGAGGCCCCGTGTCACAGCAGGTGTGGCACGATAAAGATCCCTTCCTGCTCAAAAGCGCCGAGCATAGGCCTAAATTTTGCAGCCCTTCACCGTCAATGGTGACGTCTCCATATGAGTGAGAAATTCTGGAGTGGGACGTTAAACAATATATAATCAATCAATCAATCTAGGACCACGTTTCACTGAAATGCAAATAAAGGATAACGCTAGTTGTTCTGACTGATTTTTTTATATTAAAGTGTCTCAATAAACGAAACTTATTTATTGTCTGCAAAGGTAAAAAGCCAACACTTCGTAATTCTCTGTGCTTTAAATAAACACACATTTAAATTTGTTAGGCCTGCCTCTTACTGTGTTTATTTTGCGTAAATTAAACAATATGTTGATATACTATATTAAATAGTAGACAGTTGCAAGAATGTATGACATTTACATTGTAATATAAGGAGAGGGCATGGATGATATTAAGGGAAATTCTGCGAAACCGTTTAGTTTAAGGTCTTCGGAATCCCTTAAATCTACCCGTTTTAAGATTTGTGGAAGAAGGTAACTACCTTCGTGAAAATTTCCTGTAAGATGAAAAGAAAAATATCTTTTAAATATCATTAATCCAGTTATATTACTCACAATGTTTTTTTGAAACTCAAGGGAAAGGAAACAAATACAGAATCCTTATTGATGGTAAACAGAATAACGTGTATTTTTTTTTTTATCCACTCCGGCTGGGCTTTCTATATGCACTTATATATAGGACCTTAAGTTCCAGATCCATTTTCGGTATATAGACGAAACTGTTTAACAACACAGATTCCATTACTGAGTTATTTAAAAGAAACCGAATAAAAAAAGCCCCACAGACAGGACTACTCGAAATATTGTTGGGTCAGTGTAGCGCTTAGTAACAATTAAGTGTGTCAACAGTACAGTATTAATTTCTGTGGATTTTACTGATTTGACGTCAGATATATACAGGTAGGCACATGATCAGCAAAGGGCTGCCATAAATCATTTTTCGTCTATCACACTATTTGTGAAATGCCCCTTTGATTAACAGTGATCGAATCAAAAACAAATAAACGATTCATTTACGACATAGAGTCTGTAGCAGACCTGTAAAACTAATCATAATCCTTATGTTTTTTTTGGATACACATTTCAGAATTAATCAGCAGTGTATTTGGAAAAGTACTTTGTAAACAACAAATGGTGGATATTCTAAAGACTGTCGAGTTTTCTTGATGCCTATTGTTAATTTCGCTTCTCACTGAACATGAAGAAAAGGACGTAACAATCCCGACAAGGTATTTAAAGGGACAGAACGGTAAATGTCCTAGATAATATTCAGCAAATATCGGAGACATGTGTAGCAATATTCACGTCTCAGCAAATACTTAATGCAGATCAACGTTTACAGCGAGAGGTGGGGAAGGGGGGGGGGGGGGGTCATACTAAATATAGGACATCGAATTCCGGAGCTGTCTTAATGCTGGATCAAGGCTGAAGCCCCTAAAGTTTGCGATTTTGGGGAAGATTGCAATGAAAATAAAATAACTTAATAAAAATATAACTGAATCAGAATCTGTTCAAATGTTCTCACAAAAACATTGTTGTAAATAATTGTACTTTTTAATTCATTGTACATTGTAAATTCATAAGGTTATAAACAATAGAAAGAGAAATAGGTCCTGGAGTTTTAATGCAACAATAACCTTAGCTTTAAATAATCAGATGCACCAGCTATTGGAAATACATATTAGGCTTAGAATGATAAGTATTTTTTCTTATTGATAAGAGCTTTAGTGATATCTGCCCTCTAATATACCACGATCACTTATCTTAGTGGTTGCAAAATTAATTTAGATTCATGAGACAAAGTATTTATAAATTGCAAATCAATTCATTTGAAGTTTACTATTCGCTCAGATCTCATTTAGTGGAACCTGAAGTACAAAACACATTAATAACAGCATTTGTTCGAATACAACAGAGGCACATATATGAAAAAGTTAGTAATGGGTAAAACAAGGATATAAGAAGTGCATAATTGTACAATTAAAGATCTATATGTCGTTAAGGAGAGTGTACTTTAACATACATTTTTTACCTATTTAACATACATAAAATCTTCAGCGTTTGAAAGGGGATGGCAAAAGAGTGAGGGGTTACTAATCAAACCTACATTGGGAAATGACAGTGCTTGAAACTTCTCGGTAGATCTATTTATATAGGTCCAATGTACTTAGAAGTACAACTATGGCTGAAGTTACAGCCTTTTTACGTAACCGGACAAGAAATGACAGAAATGAACATATACCGATTTCGCAAGAATGTTCACATTTGCATACACTGGGCAAACGGTCCACTGCTTTTTATCAAATTTCAAAGAACACTATTATCTATTTATTTGTGTATATTTATCTATCTATCTATCTATCTATCTATCTATTTATCTATCTATCCATCTATCTATCTATCTATCTATCTATCTATCTATCTATCTATCTATCCATCCATCTATCTATCTATTTATCTATCTATCTATCTGTTTATCTATCTATCTATCTATCTAGTTAGCTAGCTAGTTAGCTATAGTTGTACTTTTAAGTACATTAGATCTATATAAATAGATCCACTGAGAAGCTAGCTAGCCCCGTGGGGATCCAGGTTGTTAGAATAGATCCTCAGTACCCCTTACTTGTCGTAGGAGGCGACTAAATCGGGCGGTCCTTCAGATGAGACTGCAAAAACCGAGGCCCCGTGTCACAGCAGGTGTGGCACGATAAAGATCCCTCTCTGCTCAAAGGCCATAAGCGCCGAGCATAGGCCTAAATTTTGCAGCCTTTCACTGTCTATGGTGACATCTCCATATGAGTGAAAAATTCTGGAGTGGGACGTTAAACAATATATAATCAATCAATCTGTCTATCTATCTGTATGTATGTCTGTCTGTGCGAAATTAGTTTTGAATTACCATTGATATGCTTTACAAAATATTTATGTTTATGCTTCGCGGCTACAGTTTGCTCTACTTTGTGATTTGATGTGCCTTTTCAAGCCGCATGTAATTTGATCATTGATATATCCATGTATTCACAGATACTATAGTGGTAAAATGACGTCAGTGACAACAGAACAACCTTTACCATTAGCGGAAGCTAATTCGGTACTCCTCGAGAATGGCCCTATAAGAATAAGAACTCTTAAAGACACACAGCAGGATTCCGAGTTTGCTGCAAGAATAATGGTGGATGCATTTGAAAGAAAATTTATCCACGTGACAAGTAGAAGGAGGTATATATATATATATATATATATATATATATATATATATATATATATTGTTTAGATATTAGGATTTTTAAAACTTCATTCCTTACTCTCGCATGTCTCGAGCAAAAAACAAAAACAAAATCAAACAAACAAAAATATGAAAAATAAAAAACACCCCCAAAAATCAGTCTTTTTATTCATTTAATTGTAACAAATAACAACTCAAGACAGTTTCAGTCACTAAATACACTCTTTGAAGAAGCATTAGATATTTTCAGCAGTAATCACAAATTTACCTTAGTAGATATAAAAGAAAATTATATATATATATATATATATATATATATATATATATATATATATATATATATATTCTGAAAAACCAACTAGTCATCAATTATATCCCCATAATACAAAGAACATTTATTCTTTAATCAAACACACTTTTTTTACATGTTATATATATTATATAGACTTCAATCGGCAGTATATAATCTTCCCGGGGTGACAGCTTATTCTAGCGTTACCCTCATTTGTATGCAACATTTCTGCGGTTCTAGAAATACTACTGGTTGGACAAATTACGTGATTATACTCGGCTTTTTCCGTTACTGCAAATATTTACATTTGCCAATGTTTTGCCTTATATGACACTAATAAAGAAATTGACATTCAATTTTCCATGACATGAAGTTAGTCACGTGATCAGACTTTTTTTTTTCTTGCGTATGAGTACAATCACCGCTTCAAAAGTATTAGAGTTGATTATACTAGGTGCTTTCACTTGTCTTGACATCATAATAGAAACAAAATAAATAAACCGCATCAGAATATTTGCATATCTTAGAATTCATTTTGTAAAACTGACAGGAATTTCATTAATGAATAAAACAAAAGCATTAAAAATACCGTTCAGTTGTTTTTATCTTTTAAACATACCGCCTGCAACTTCTGATGTATGGCGAATTCATACGATTTCTTTGATATTTATTGCGGTAGTAACTAGTAACCTGTTGTTTCCGGGTAATAGCCATCACCGCCATGAGTGAGGCTGGTTTCGAGCTCAAAAAATTGTTCACGTCAGGGCACCTCTGCGAGTCTTCATTTAAATCCTACAACAGAAATTTATCGATTGAATAAAACCTCTTTCAATTCCTTTTTATTTTCTCACACACACCCTGGAAGTAAGAAATACCATGTACCTGCATTTCATCTAGATCTGTCAGTGCTACAACTACAAGTCCTAACGATCAACATGTCGTTGTTTCCTTTCAAAAACTTGACTTAGAACTTAACGTCAACTTGATCCATGTTTATCCTCCGTCATTTCTGTTAGATACTCTGAATTTCTGTCGAAATCTGTATTCAGCAACTGTGTTTGGCTACTGCCACCGTTCTCCATCACCGATTGGCTGGATGCAGTTTACTCCGCTCTTGTTTTCAATTGAGTTCACTTGGTGCTCTTAATTATCTTCATTTTACACATGTTTCATCTTTTTAATCCTTCTAACATAAATATTTCTATTTCATATTCTCCTAGATATCGTTCCCAATTATTTATTCGATCAAAGTTTAACGAACTATATCTTGTGTTGTACTATCGTCTGCCTACACAAGTATGGAAGCTTGATAAGAACAACACAAATTGAAACAGAATTATAAATATAAGAGGAGTAAGATATCATTTTTTTTAGTGTTATTGGGATATGACATGACGTTGGTACATGCTCAAATCTACTATAACGCCATTCGAGCGTTATAGGATTTGATCATGTGATTAACTTTGTCATATCCTAATAACACTCAAAAGATGATAGCTTATTTCTTAAATAAACTTCGTATGTAGATCGTACTGTTAGGTCGAGCTCAGCTATACATAAAATGAGCGGACCCAGTATTGTTTTGAATTGACTTCTTTGTATGTTTCGGTTGGTTGATTGTATATATTGTTTAATGTCCTGTTCGAGAATCTTTCACTCATGTGGATGCGTCTTCATTGCTGGTGAAGGGCTGCAAAATTTAGGGCTGTGTTCAGCTCTTGCAGCCTTTGATCAGAGAGGGATCCTTATCATGCCACGCCTGCTGTGACACGGGACCTTGGTTTTAGCGGTCTTATCCGAAAAACCGCCCCATTTAGTCCCCTCTTAAGACCAGCAAGGGGTGCTAAGTACCTATTCTAACCCGGATCCCTACGCGGTGCTTAAATAATTTATTGCACGATAGTGAGAGAGAAGATTCATTCACTAAAGAAAAAACATATTCGCTTTGTATCTCCCTCGATCTCATCATGCACTAAATTTACAGAATCGTGCCGAATGCGTTCTGAGGGATAAATATTATTTTTCCTTTGCATGTAGATGTGTAAAAAGCATTGTGACGTCACTTATTAACTTCCGGCTTCAATATAGGGATATTTACATCGTTTTGTTAACCAGTCCGACATCGTCTTGCAAGTTACACAGGAAATAAATTTATTTTGAGTCGACAATTCAAATTCCAGGGTAACATTATTAAACTATGTTGCAATCTATACATACATATAATATCAGCTGCCCTATAAGTATTGTATGCAGAATGAGGGACAGCAGACACATTGATAATATGTACAATAAATCAAATTGACAGATATGAGAAATGGTCAGCTTTGGAAGACGTTATATGTAAACATTGTATACCAGAATGTATATTGACTTGACAGTCAGAGCTAATTTATTTTCCACAGTTTACCTTCCATGAGAGATTTCTATGGAAGAAGTCTGAGAGGAAGGCCTCCGGTGTTCTATGAGAGAAACTTCATAGCAGAATACGATGGAGAGATGGCAGGCTCGTGTGTTTTGCGTTACCATGGAGATAATGAACTTTTCCCGTAAATAATTATTTCTTTTGAACAATGTAACAAGAGTATTTTGAATGTGAATGTATGATCATTAAATTCAGATAAATGATAAAAAAAAACCACACACACAGCTTTGTTAATAATGCGAAGCACTATATGTCCATCAAGGGAAAGTCATTTGAAATGTCCGTTTATCAAGTATATCATTATATATACACCAAGTAATTCGCCTTTTCGCATCTATTTTCATATACAGGGACGTTAGGGATGAAGACTTTGACCCAGTGAAGTGCACTGATAAGTGTGGGTAAGAATGATTGTACTTGTCATTTTTTAGTCTACATCAATTTCACTTCTGAATTATCAATGCACCAACAGCAGTGTCCGATTGCTTCTCAGCGCTTGAGCAAAACCGCGAAAGATATATCTTTGAATTCTTTCATATTGATAACATTTAGAACCCTATCTATTTACATGGCTGTACCAATTCTATATCATGTAAACTATTGTCACGCCTTTAGCTCCTAGATACGCATTTCAATTTTATAATTTATACAGTGTAGAGACTTTAAACTCATATTCACATATTTTAAACGCAGAACCTTGGTTGGGGTATTATCCCAAATGAAACATAAATTCTTTTAAAATCATATATTTTGCTTAACCCGCAATTTTGAATGAAAATGTAGTTTCTTGGCCAATGACAAAACTTATAATAATGATAAAAAAGTTATATATATATGCAACCCCCATTTTATGATCATGAATTTGGAAGCAAGACACTGGAATTTGTGTGCCCGTTTTAATCCAACAGTACTCCTTCACTTTACTTTTATATCTAAACTTCTGTATGATACATTTTAGTGCATAAAGTCATCATTCATTTTCCAACTATTAATATGAAGTTTATATTTACCAATATTGTTAAAAGACATTGATTCATTTTACATGTAATTACTTCAATGTAATGTTTGGTTAAAATTTCTGTACACCACAATGGACAAAACAAGTTAATGCAAATAAATAAAACCAGTCGCCGGATAGCTGAAAAATTGCTCAGGCGACTATAAATAAAAAACAAACAAACAAACCAATTGGATCATATAAGCGTAAAAGAACCAACTGAGTTTAGTCTTCAGCTCATCAACAAACACGAAGGGCCCTTAACTTTTCTCTCGGTTTTTGTAATTACCCTTCAAAATAGGGTTCCCAAAGAATTGACTCTATTACAAAAATCTGGTCAAATGCATGCATTTTCATTTTTGAAAATACGTGAGAGTAAGAACAACAACGCTTCACGCCTTCGGAATGACAACCAAACTTGATGTACAAGTAGTTAATGTAAACAGACAGTTGTCATCATTCTAAAATTGCTTGAGATGTAGTATCAAATCGTGTCTGCACCAAACATGTGCGTTATTGATAAAGCGAACATTTGCATTCCCTTGTAACGACATTGATATCATTTTGATTCTTTTATCCACAGTCTCCATGTTCATGTATATGTATATAGGAAACGAATCAGTCACACGCCATGCCGAGATATCATATCATTAACTATTGTGGAGGTTTGATTTTTCTTACTTTTATGGTACGCAGACACACATAAATTATGATACTCTTCTACGAATGACTATACTAGATATAATAACAGATTTTTAGACACGAAATTAAGCCCCTATCAACATACATATTAAGATTTCAAAACAAAATTTATTTATGATTTGTTCTTAGGATTTGCATATAGATATAGCCTTGTCATTGATTGATTGATTAATTGTATATTGTTTAACGTCCCTCGAGAATCCTTCAGTCATATGGAGACATCATTATTGCCGGTGAAGGACTGCAAAATTTAGACCTATGCGCGGTGCTTACGACCTTTGGGCAGGAATTCTATTCTAACCCTGATCCCCACGGAGTGCCTTGTCCTGAATTTATAAATGTTCTTGATTTTATAAATTTCAGATATCAAAAGTAACGTTTTGGTGAAATAGGAAAGCACTTTACAAGAAACAATGTCAGAAAATATACTAGAATGTTATATTGTCTTTTAAGGCTGCTGTGTTTTGCCCTTGCAACATCGGAAGATATCCCACCAGAAACATGCTTCTTAGATCACATCGGAGTAGACACCAAATTTAGAGGAAAAGGCATAGGGAAACTACTATTAGACATGGCTGACAAAGACGCCATAGGAAAAGGATGTAAGGTAAGATGAATCCTATCGGTTTAGAACATACTGATTAACACGTTGATGTTACAGGGGTTTCTTCAGGCGTGTGTAAAGTAAGTATTTCGATAATTCTATGGTCGATATAGCCTTTGATTAGGTCACATGATGTCTAACGTGTTTCATACGGATTGTTGGGCCGTTCTTTGCACTCTGACTATGACTGCGGATTATTCCGTGTACCTGATCAAGATGTAGGATTTACGGCGGGTGTGACCGGTCAACAGAGCATTCCTAGTCTTCTTTGACACCTGATCCCACCCTTGGTATATCCAGGGGCCCGTGTTTTCACAACTCTCTAATTTGTATTCCATATGGAATTTATGAGATTGATCACTGTTCGTTATCTTTGCTTTTTCATGCAGGTACTAATAATATTTTGATTTATCTAATATTCAAAATATAATTACCATTGTCTAGCATATTTTATGCCATTTATATCGCTATCCATAACTTTGTGAAAGTGTTTGAATTTGTAAGGAAATATAGCAGGCAGTTTATATATCTCTTCGACAGATAATTTATCTGTCGGTAGCAACTACTAATCGATCTCAACGCCTATACGAAAGACAGGGATATATGGTGAAAGAGAAAAAGACCCTATGTTGCTGTGGATATTGGTGTGCAACTGGAGAAAGAGTGAGTAGCTAATGTGTATCACATGACTATGATAATTATTTGTGTCCTTCACAGTCTGTGCCAACGTGTTGGAACTTGCAATATAGCTTCATAATTCATAATAACTTCAACTATGGTTGTTCCCTTTCGTCGTGCGCATTGCGAAGTTTAGAAAGTGCTTGCCGAAATTTCTGACATGCCAAACTTGAACTATTTTAGGACTGGATATTATATGTATATTAATATATTCTAACACTTCTGGGAACATAATCGTACAGTTTCCATCCCATGGGCATTGGATATGTACATAATATAGCTGTGGGTAAAACTCTTTCCTGACTTTGTAACTGACAAACTAACCATAGTCTCAATAAGCATAAAGGTCGCCATGTTCGTTATCAGAATACCGGAACACGGATATTTTAGGCAGTTGATCGATTTCTTTTCGGAATTGCGAATATGCATCAGCAAAAATTACGATAGCAAAAACTATAGATCGATACATATAGGCATTATTTCTTTACTTACAAACATCCAGCAATCAAACTAATCACGACGTTGATATAATATACAGATAGATATCTACCAAATTCACAGTTTCATCTTTATCATTACATGTTAGTTCATGGTTTTTTTTTCTTTTTAGGAATTCGCATTTATGGAAAAGAATCTGAAGTGATGAAAAAAACAAACCAGCATAGGCTTTCTCCCAAAACAATGCTTTGTATCAACTAGTAATGATATAAAGTCCACTCCTGATACATATTGCATCAAAGAATGCATTTGTGTTTGGTAATGAAAAAAACAATTATCATTAAAATTATTAATGAAAAATCGTCCGTCAATGAATTTTTTTTATTTTGTTCCTTTGCGGACGATTTATCATTAATGGTTATGATGGTGCATCACAATATGATATAAAATCTTAATTAGCAAATAAAAGTGCATTCGTTAATGCAACATGAGAAGGTGAAGATAATGAAGTGATCGATCTCACAACTCCTATAAGGAATACCAAATTAAGAGTTGGGAAATACGAATCTCAGGACATACCAGAGGTGGGATCAGGTGCGTAAGACGAGTAAGCATCCATTGTCGACCGGTCACATTTGCCGTGAACCCCGTATGTAGAACAGGTAAACGGAACAATTCATAGTCAATTCAGTGTGTCAAGAATGACTTGACAATTGCTATGAAACAGTCAGACAATATTTGACCCAATGACAGGTTATACAGACAAACTAGATCATTTTAACGACCTTAAATTTTGCGAATTACTTTCAACGATAGTGTTGATACCCGTGTAACATCAGTAGTTTGCCTCGATTTAAATCTGATCATACGCAGAACAAGCTCATGCGTATCGAATGAACTGAGAGACAAGCAATATAAATACCATATGCAGGTGATAATGGAATATTGCTACGATAATGGGATATTGCTACACAAATATGAGAAGTTAACGATGGAGAAGCTGACATGGCCCCGTTTGTCTTAAAAGATAACTCGTTAGTTTGCCATTGATATCCGTGTTTAATAAGATAATAAAAAAGTTATCATTAATGGATTGTATGTCACTGTTGGCTGCTACACTGTTTGATTATTGATCACAGTAGCTAAAGTGGTTGGATTTACAATTACAAAATACGGGTGCCTACAGTCCCAACTATATTTACCAAATCAAATTATATACATATAATGATTATTTATAAGGTAAAGTTTTATGAAATAAAATCAAACAAAGATGCAGCTTTTTATTGTTAGCTTGTATCTGTGCACACTGATATACATTTATTTATTGGTTTCGAGTTTCCCCTGATGTTTGTTTATCTATAGAAAATGTATAACATAGCAGTTGATACAAAAATCACAGGATTCATTTCAACGGAAATTGGAACATATTTGATAAACATTTGCATGAAAAGAGAAATCATGATAACAGGCTGTTGTAATTTCCATATATTAGAGAGGTTTAGACAACTTCACGTGTAACGGGCGAAAATAATTGCTTACAATGATAATTAAGTAACCAATGGTGTAATTTTGATTTCAACTGATTTTTTCCCTCGAACTGAAGCAAATTATATGATAAAATAACATTGGAAATGTTCTGCACCCCCTCACTTTTGCTTCGACTCGAGTCCACTAAAGTTTAATTGTCACCCATTGTGACGACTCTGAGAATTTACAGAAATTTCACTGTGAGCGTTTGAGAGTATGCCCACGTTTACGCGTGTGTGGATATTAATTAGGTATTGTGAACATTTCTTATTGTGTATGATATTGACTTTCAACTGATCTAATACAACGAAGGCATGGATAAGTTATACTGTTTGAATTGAAACAAAATACGTATATACTAGTAAAATAGTGTTCAATATCCTTTACCATCGCTTTCTAACATTTTTACTGCTAATTATAATATTTACTATTTTTAATTTTATCGACCATTGAAAAAGGGGATTTCCGGAAATTATGCCAACCTCCCCTTCAACAATTTTCCGCATTTCAGAGGCAGTAGACAATGTTTTGATAACGATTGTTGTCGATAAATGAACTTTATTTCCAGTTCATCAGGATGATACGAGAGGTAAGCCTTAACAGATCTTGTAAACGGTAGGAGTCTAATTATCATATTATATCGAACTTTGCAAGTTGCAAGCGATCTAGCTGGTAAAAAGAAAACCAAGCCGATGGCGTGATATACGAGGGCTGTTCGATATGTAATGTGTATTGTACCACAGTGCGATAACGCTTTGTACGATTTCGTGGATGATGATACTCTTGAATAGTTCTATTCAATACTTTTCCAACGGTATAAACAGGAGCCTTCAGCTCTACATAGATTTAAACTTCTAGTCATTTCAATAGATCAGAAGTTAACCACTGTTGTAAAAATGGTTGGAAACGGGTTGAGAATATTGAAGAAATTAGAGCTGATATAAATATTCGCATAAAACTTGCTCACTCGTTAATGCAGATTTTTACTGAATTGGGTAAACTTTTTGGGTCTAATAAGGTATCTTATGAGACATTCGTACGTGGAGAAAGATATTTCTGACTGGCACGGAGTCGGTCAAAGATGCAGCAACATCTGGCCGAACTGTGACTGTAACAAGCAAGGCAAATGTCTCAAAAGTCAGGGAAATAATCGATTGATTGATTGATTATTTATTGCTTTCCGCCACACTCGATAATTTTTCAGTTATCTGGTGGCGTCCAGTTTTTGTTGGTGGAGAGAGAACCCAGATACAATGTACCTGGGAAGAGACCACCGATCTTCCGCAAGTAAACTGGCAAACTTGCTCATATAACGCCGCGGCCGAGATTCGAACACGCGCCGACAGAGGCGAGAGGATTTGTGATTTTGAGCCCGATGCTCAAACCACTCGGCCACGGAGGTCCCCGAGAAAATAATCGAAAGTGATGGCTGGTACACGATACGTGATATTGCCAAAGCTGATACCATATCTATATCGCGGGAGCATTTTGAAGCGTATATTGAAGGTACGAAAGACGGCTGCCAGATGGATTCTGCATAAATTGACAAATGACATAAAAGATGTACAAGTACAAACCACTAAGCAATTGCTAAAAATGTTTCCCAAATTCAATCAAGAACAATTTGCAAACATTGTTACTGGTGACGAAACATGGCTTCACTATTTCGAACCAGTAAAAAAAAAATGAAATAAAATATGGCTAACTAAACACGGTAGAAAGCCTGTAGTTGCCAAAACAACCATAAGCTCAAAGAAGGTTCTGTATTGCATATCTTCTCATGTGATGGTATAGTCATACACATTCCGGTGCCTAAGGGCAAACGTGTTACAGGTCAGCATTACCTAGATGTGATACTAAACAAGCTCAAAATGAAATATCATAAACGACACCCTTGTCAGGATTTAGGCATGCTCCTCTAATTCATGATAATGCTCTATCACATACTTCTGAGCTTGTGAAGCAATTGTTTAAGTAGGAGAGGTTTACCGCTTTGCCACACCCACCATACTCTCCAGATCTAGCACCATGCGACTTTTTTCTTTTCCAAAACTTAAAACGTTCTTATTTGGTCGTTGATACAAGTCCCGACAACCCTTGACTCAACCATCAGTCAGTGCCTCAGAGGTCTACTTAAATCAGCGTACCGTGACGCATTTCAGAAATATATTCAGAGATTGAAATTATATATTTCAATTACATTTCAATTACATCCATGTAGGACAAGCAAGTTATGATTTTTGTAAGTAAACGTGATTAATAATTACTTCTGAAATACAGGAAAACAATTTCAGTCTTACGTAGTGATACAAAATATATGTAAAGCAAAGTCAGTGAGTTTGTAAAGGTCAAATTCGCACAACACTGACTGGTTGTGTGACACTGCTTACATAATTGGACATTTAAACTGTGTGTATAATAATCGGTGCACCGTTACATTAATTCAGTTTTGAAGATTATATTCAATGTTTGTATTAATTTTTTTCCAGCAATACAGATAGACATTTCAAGGTGTATGACACACACGTGAAATGCATTAAAATGTAATTAAATACTTCATATCCGGCACGTGACCTTCGTTTTGATTTTTTTTAAAAATTCTTTTCAAGAGGGCGTTTTCTAATGCAATGGATTCTAACAACATAAAGCTTCAATAAGAGATGGACAATTCTAAAAAAGACGAAAAGAATAAGCAAATGACCGACGGAGCAGACATTGAGAATGTAATTGAAGAGACAGTGACAGATGGACTACATGCGATGGTGCTAGCCCTGGGTTATAGAGTGGGCATTATAGATGCCTTGTACAGACTGGAAACCCCCTGTACTGTCATAGAGATCAGCGATGAAGCCGCATTAAACCTAAGGTGCAGTATATTTGTTTGAATTATAATGCTTACACTACATGGAGGAGTATACTATACGCTCAAGGAAACATGTGCTTAGACTATCAATCATAGATTTCTTAATTTAATTATAGAAGAATTACCATTTCATAGGTTATCTTAAAATTCAAATCACTCTTTAAAATTCGAACTTAGAGAGGCCTAACCAAAGCGCATTTACAGTTTTGTATATATGTAAAAATAGAATATTTTTCAAGGATGTCAGCTGTCATCTATTACAGACTATATTGGACAAATGACACCCAGATGTAATAGCCATTGATCTGAAGGAGTTTGGTTTGATATTTTATAAAGGAATACATCAATATTCTTTCCCAATTACCTATATTTTTGTGATTCAAAAAAATGCAAAATTGTGCATTTTAATTAGATATGTACAAGAATGGTTGACCTGTATGACAGCGAAAGGCATCATCCAGTACGAAAATGGAAGATATAGTATTCCCTCCTCTGAACGAATCAAAAGGGCTGTTCTCACGTCCGCAGTATTACCAATGTTTGCAGATTGTCTGATAAAATTAGAGCCTGCAATGAGAAACAAGGAAAATAACATTGGTAAGTATTGTGAAATAAGACAACTAGATTCTGTTTTATTCACAATTTGTAATAGTGTATGAATTTGTCTTTTGCATTATAGGTTATCCTTTTCCACAAAAAGATTTGGAATGGCTTGGAAAATTCAATGAAGTGAACAAATTCAACAGTCATTGGGTGGAAAGTCATTTGGAAACAGTTTTCAAAAGTCATTTCAAAGACTCGAAAGGTGATTAATTATCATAAATATAACTATAGATTAGTTTGAAGTTTTAGGTTTCTCGGATTGTTGGAATTAATATGCTACTCTAAGGTACCCGTCAGAGAGAATTTTTCCAAAATTAAGATTACATTCAGCATTACACTATGTATTAGCAAAAGGAAAACCGTCCCTTGATCATAATTATCGAATTTCAAAGAACATTCGATCGACCATGATAACAGATGTGAAAGAAAGTGGAAAAGGATAGGAACTGATGCTATACACAATTATATTACGTCATAATTGGGGGCTGACATATTTTGATCATGTGACCGCACGCCATCACTGTGCTGATATCATTGTAAACAAAGCTAAGCAAGAACTGGTGTTCATCGATATTTTCATCTATTTTCAATATTTGTCTGAGAACACGATGGATAAGAAGAGTCACAGTAAGATTTTAACATATGTTACATTCATAATATTTCGTGGTTTTTACGTTTTAATCTTATTTCTACCATAATTTTAGTTAAATCCGCGATCCGCCCAACTTTCAGTTCCCAGTGTTTTTGCATAATAAATCACGAAGTAAAAAGAAACTCGTAAAGACGACTTGAGACATTACAAATTCATTTCAATATAAAGCAATGTATGAAGTAATAAAATTAGCGATGGATCGTGGAATTTTCAACGGAAGATGTGTTGGATCTGACTATTTGTTATCTTATTATTTTTTTTCCTTCGGATTTTTTTTTTCAATTTCAGCATTTCTGTTGTTGTTTTTGTTGTTAATTTAGATGTCCAATCGTATAATTTGTCCGTAAAACAGCTATATGGATTGAATCTTTATTGCTAGTTATTATTCAATTTTGATAGTGTATTACAACGAGATCCACCGAGTTGGGGGGGGGGGGACACAATATCAGGTAGACCCTATCTAATTTTTTTTTTCATTGTAAAAAATCTAGTAGGATTAAGCAGAGATATTACATTCTGTGTATCGGTTTGTTTTTTTGGGGTTTTTTTGTTTTTGTTTTGTTTTTTTTTGTTTTTGTTTTTTAGTTGTTTTGTTTTGTTTTTTGTTTTTTTCTCCATTTTTTTCTTGGAATTCAAAACTAATAAATTTCAGAAATATTGGTATTAAAGAGTGCAATCTTTTATTCTAAAAGCAAAAATTGTCAAGAGATGTTCATATGTTCAGATCCACCACACGATTCAGATACGGGATGGAAGACAAATGACATAAAACATTGGCCCCATCTTGTTTATGAAGATTTAGTAGATTATTTGATAAATTCCAAGGCATATGACGGAAAAGAAATTTTCGTTGATTGTTGCTACAGCCAAAAACAATACAATTTCGCCCTCCACTTCTCTCATACGGCATTTTGTTTATCAGCACAGTAATGGCGGACGTCATCAACGACCCCTGTAGGCAAAGAGCGATAACTCTTTAAACACTTCGGAATATAATTGTGTATAGACTTGTCGTTCTACAAAATTCAAAATTATGGGCAAATAACAAACTAAAATCAATGAAATATTATGTAAAGTACTTTTCGAGCCTTGGAGACGTCCGACATCACACGTAAAATTGCTGGTGGCTTCTCTTTTCCGAAACCCGCATCATTTAGAATTAGGATTCACGATTCTGTCCGGTGAAACTTTTAAATAGAGGCCAAGAGCCCCTGCAGATGTCGGCGCTCTCTATTATGTCACTTAGGGTCATATTTAGGTCTAAATATGTGTCCCTTTGTCTACATCATGTTTTATTAGCAGTGAAAAATTATCCAATTATCAAAAAAAAAAAACAAAAACAAAAAAAGCAAAAAACAATTAAAACACACATAATATTCAAGGTAATGGAAGAAAAATACAAATTGGTAAGACAGACATTTGATATCAAAGTAATTTACTGCAAAATTACTTAAGTTTCAATGAGAATAACATCAGAAATGAAACAATTAAAGGAAACCTTCAACAAAAATGTCTTTGTATGATAGCTATTCCACCAAAAATTGCAGTGGACAATATCAAATGATGATGATGATAATATCGAATAGCGAAGTAAACAATGTGTAAATCGTAATCATAAATCCCCAAGACATATACAAGTTCGAGTGTAGGACAACACGGACTTCCGACAAAGCGAAGGTAGGATCAGGTGCCATGTAGAAGTAAGCATCCTCTGCTGACCGGTCACACCCGCCCTCAGCCCTTAGTCGAAATTAGGTAAATGGGATTATCCGTTGTCAGTAGTTTACTTCGCTTTAAAAAATTCTCATACGTATGGCATGCTCTCGTGTATCGAATCAACTGGGAGATATACACACCATAAGCAGGCGAAAGTGGTATATTACTACGTAGATATGGAAAGTTGATGATTGTAAAGTTGACGCTTGTCATATAATGTAGTTGTCAGTCTGCCATTGGAGTCAATATTAAGTAAAATATCCAAATATGAAACAGTCACGTCAGATTCTGTATTGTCCTTTATTTCGAGTTCATCGGGATATATCAAATGGACAAAATTATGAAAATAATAATAATAATCATAATAATAATAATAATACTTTATCAGAAACATTCTTATTTTGTGCTTTACAACATATACGCCTATCGTTTTAAGAAAGCAGAATTTGTACTTAAATCACTCACTTCTTACATTTATAAAACTGGCTGAATTATAACGTTACACACAATATTCCTATATTATATTACATATCAATTTATTAAGTACTTTCAAATCCTTGTACGTTTATATCAAAGGGGGAAATGATCTTGCATTTAAATGGGCACAGGCACGATTTGAGTTGAAAATGATCAAATTTTATTTTTCCTTTTTTAATGTTTACAATATTTAACTCAAATGTTTCTAATGGTTAGCAAACATTTTGAATGTCAGATGTCGAGTTACAAGAGAAATGCTGCAATCGCAATTTTATGTTATGTAAACAAGGTTTGTGCTTTGTTTTTGTTTACATGTAGATTGCTTAGTAGAAAATACCATGTTTAAAACTAGATAAGATGTGACAAACACTACAATATGCTTAATTGTGTTCAGAACTAACTTATAAATTGCAAACATTTGCTTAAACGAAACGTTTACTAATATATTTAGTCTATATATTTCCTACATTTTTGACTTGAGCATCACTGAAGAGACATCATTTGTCGAAATGCGCATCTGGTGCATGAAAATTTGTATGGAATATATTTTATATTACAACCACTGGGTCGATGCCTCTGATGGTGGACTGTTAGTCCCTGGGGAGTATTCACCAGCCCAGTTGCTAAGTATTTCAATAGTAGCATGAATTACGTATAAAAATTTGCTGTGATAAAATTTTAAAAAAATGAACAGTTCTGATCCTTTGCCGGATTTGGCTCCACTATTTGGTATTTTTGGTTTTTCACCTTTTCCAAGTTTGTTCTTATTTCGGATTTCCAACATTTTTGACTTGAGCATCACTGAAGAGATATTATTTGTCGAAATGCGAATGTGGTGCATCAAAATTTGTACCGTATATATTTTATATATAAACCAAAACATTTCCTACATTAACTTATGAATGATTTGGTGATTTCCATTGGAAATCGAGTTTTACAATCCCATCCTTCTGTTGATAAGGCAAATCCATTTTGAAAGTTAGAGTTTATGACACAATTAATCATAATGACGCCATGTGTTCCAACCAGTATGAAAATATAGGATTTGATATTTAAAATGATATATGGTTAGTATAAAGAGTATGCATGTGATAAGTAGCAAAGGCATCTAAATTCAAAAATGTAACATATATCATGAAGCCTTTCTTCATTTCATTCTAAACCACAAACATCGCGTGTGTATGTTTATGTGCGTATGCTGAGAATTTTATATGAACAACAGGTCACAGCCCGATGTTCATTTCTTTTCAATTCTTAACTCGTAATCTTATATATAAATATACACAAAACAGGAAAAGGTTAAGATAACGAACAGTAATCAATCTCATAATTCCTATAGAAAATACAAATCATAAAGGTAGGCAAACAAGGACATCTGGACATACCAGAGGTGGGATTAGGTGTCTAGGAAGAGTAAACATCCCCTATCGACTGTTCACACTCACCCTATGTCTTGATCAGGTAAACGGAAAATCAGTGTGTCAAGAACGGCCTAACAATTGGTATGAAAAACATCAGACAACATTTAACTTAATGAATGTTATGCTGGCAAACTAGATCGTTATAACGACCATAAAAGTTGCAAAATGCTGAATTTCGCATGTTTAGATGATATATATATATATATATATATATATATATATATATATATATATATATAGATAGATAGATAGATAGATAGATAGATAGATAGATAGGTTGTTTTTTGCGGTCTCATCCGAAGGATATATATATATATATATATATATATATATATATATGTGTGTGTGTGTGTGTGTGTGTGTGTGTGTGTGTGTGTGTGTGTTCATATTATCAAGACATGTCTATATTATGGTTACAGGAAAACGTGTTTGGTAATGACAATGCTGCATCTATGCTATGAACTGTTTTATTTGACAGAAAACATAAAGGACATTCTCGACTTTGGATGTGGATACGGAAGACTCTGTCAGCAACTTGCAGAAATGTATCAATATTTCAATATTACTGGAGTGGACATAGACGAAGAATCAATTCGTCACTGCCAGAAAACATACAAACATCCGAATCTTCATTTTACACTTAGTAAATACCTATCATCGACTTCAAAAGTTAAGTTTGATGTTATCATATTAATGGAAGTTCTCCACGACCTTCCAAATCCAGGACAGGTATTATCAGAGTTAAGAACAGTCCTTAAACCCGATGGATGTTTTGTAACATTTGACCCTAATATATCTTCTGACATTTCTGAAAACATTGGAAGCAATGCTGCAAAGATTCATTTACCATTCAGCATGTTCTTCTGTTTGCCAAACAGTATGTCAAAGAGTCCAGCTGCTGGACACGGGGCAGGTTGGGGAGTTGAAGCTCGACGGAAATTTATAACGGACAATGGTTTTTCTATTCTTGATATTGATGATAATTCCGTTGATCCCCAGTATTCTAGATTGGTCTTTAAAACATCAATGCATTGAGATAATATTTGTTTCAATGTGATTGCAATGTTTATATGATATAGTGCTTTATATTTTCCCTGTTTTGATATTTATAATTTACTCTAGAAAAACATGTAAGGATCATATATAAAATTCAATCACAATCTTTAATTAGATTTATTGGAAAGCGTCGTTTACATCTCAAATGTATATTTGGATGAGCTTTTATATCCAATGCGTATTTCTGAAGAGAACATTTACATAAAATTGATAATGCATGAATGATTATTCACAATAGCCCGGATAGGTCATCACAAGAAATAGTACAATTAAATTACGAAGATGTGCTTGTCACAGAAATACAAATTGCGAGGTAATAGGATTCGAAGATTATGTACCTACTTACACAAAAAGGTGAAAACAACGAAAAGTGATCAACGTCAGAAATCCAGTATGGAATACAAATGAGATAGTTGGCAAACAGGGACCCCTAGATATCCCAGATATGGGATCAGGTGAATAGGAGTAAGTATCCTCTGTCGTCCATTAGATAGATGATACTATCAATCAGAATATATTTCGTAATTGGAAAGGAGTCTAATACGGGAATAACTAACCGTTTGCATGGGGGCTATTTTCCCCGTATATGTATATCTATATCACCTTCAAGAACGACATATAGAACCTTCGTTTTTATCAAATGATCAGAGAAGGATGAATTGAAATTAAAGTCTTGTCTCTTGCATGTTATAGATAAATTGTTCATAGGAACCAAACAGGTATTTCAGAGTTAGAACGTTCAGTGTAATTTGCATTTCAAGGTTATTAACCTTTCAGTTGATTTATGCATCGTCATTGTTTTTTAAGACATAAAGAATGTAAATAAGGGAATATTAATATGCGGTTAGATTTATAAAAGCTTACACGTCCTTAAAATCGCATCGTAGATGTACGTACTACTTACCGCTTTCTTAAAAGAAGGAAAACAAAGCATACAGCACGCGTGTGCTAATCTGTAGGCATTCTGCGAAATATTTGGCTGATTAATTTGACGGATGAGGCGTAATTATTGGTATATGGAGGATATCTATAATTGTGCATTTATTCGCAAGGTTTGCCAAGCACATAAATCACAGTTTCAACGATTTGGATAGAGCTAATATCAAATCACGCAATTATAGCTGTTCTCTTTATCTCATTCGCTCTTTCTATCTCTTTAGTTTTAAGATGATCCCCAATACAATGAAACAGCTGATTGAAATCATTCCCGGTGCGTCATTACGGACAGTCGTGTTTGTTCGTGTTCCTACTCGAGAGCAAAAAACCTATAGTGCGATAACTATTATACAGCTATACAGATTTTTATTCATGTCTATTAATGATTTTCTTGGAAGGCATTAAGATGATTAAATCTAATACTTAATTATTACAATTATTCAGTAAACTATTATATTTCTTTACCGAGTGTAACATCTTGTACTTGGAAAAGTTTTGGTTACGACATTTTATTTGTTTGTTTGTTTGTTGTTTTCCGACATTTTGAAATCACATTAATGAACAATGGCAGTGGACTGATTCTAGGTATTGTTTATACTTTAATTCGATAAATATTTTTGAAAAGATAAAAAAATAATTTCATGGGTCTTTATCCATTTATTCTATTATCTATTAACACTTATCACTTTCATCCATATGTCCAGTGAACGTGAAATAAAATACGCCACAGAGTCTTCCACATCTGCTTCTTACTTCATTCAAAAGCTTCTATATGAGAAGAAAAACAAAATCTTCCTGTGGCATTCAATTCGACATTTAGATATAATGACGACATTTAATATATACTAATCAAAAAAGATAGGGAATATTGTATTGACAAGGTCAGTAAAATGCAAATCATGAGGTCAGGAAGGAAACAAATGACAGCATTAAGCATTAAGGAAACATTTGTCAATTTATTCGAAACCATGCGTACAGTCAGAAAAGGTCAGATTCTCCAGAATAAGGATCGACACCAACACAGGGTCAGACAGCAAATTTACTAAAATTATGAAACAGAGTCAATAGCGGGTAAACCCCCATGGTTGGCCAGACAAGCTCGGATTCAGCGTGGTATAGTCATAACGAGATGTCCCAGGTCATTTTGGAAAGATTATTCCATTCTTGTTGCAATGCTGCAGCAAGTTCTTGGACATTGGCAGCAAGTTATTAACATTAGCGTAGCCGCTGTCAAAGCATGTCCCTTACATGTTCGATGAGGTGCGGGCAATGGTAATGTGGTTATATTCTGCTTTTGGAAATAATCTGTAATGATCCTGGCCCTATGGCATTTGACATTGTCATCTTGAAAAATGAAACGACGGCCATAACGACGAACAAACGGCACAGCATGGGGTGCCAAGATGTTGTCCCGGTAATGCTGCCCTGTGACACGTCCAGCAACAACATGGAAGTCTGTTCTGCCGGCAACAATGATGCCTCCCCAAACCATTACAGATCCACCCATATAACGATCATGTCTAATGACGTTAACGTCATGGTAACGTCCGTTGCGTTCTGCATCTGTCCAGGAAGTCCACAGTGAACCTCGACTCATCTAAGAACATTAAGTGGTTCCATCTGCGATTATCTTTGATGGTGACAACACCATTGGAGTCGGGCCCTAATGTGAAAATCCCTCATACAGGGAATGAGACGAGGACGTCGGGCGTGTAAGTGAAATATGTGCAGTCGATTCCTAATGGTCTGACCACTCAATGCCAAGCCAGTATCCCTTCGACGTTAAGACCTTATCTGATTTGCTGTTACCAATTTCTCAAGGCAGTAGTGCGGATGAATCTGTCCTGAGCCTGAGTTGTTGCCCTTGGTGGACAGGATGGTGGTTTATCCTGAACAGACCCTGTAGCACGATGTCTGGACGATAATCTGCTGATAACAGATTGGGGGACATTTATCACTCTTGCCACAGCCTGCTGTCTTGTGTCAACCTGTAGCATGCGAGGGGCACGTCCCATCTCATCCTGTGTTAGACAGCGCAGGCAAGCTACTGATAAAGAAGTTGATGTTACAGAACTTTGTACAGTCTAAAGTCAGCATTTGGCAAATTTTATGGTCGTTATAACGATCTAGTTTGCCAGTAAAATCTTCATTAAGTCAAATGCTGTCTGACGTGTTCCATACCAATTGCTAGGCCTTCTTGGCACACTGATTCTGACTGCGGATTACTCCGTGGCTCCAGTATTTTGGAATGTTTTAATTATTTCAGCTCTTGCAAGTTTGTTCTTATTTCGGATTTCCAACATGTTTGATTTGAGCATCACTGAAGAGAATTAGTTGTCGAAATGCGCATCTGGTGCATCGAAATTGATATTGATACCTTTTATGTTTTATATTATTAAATCATTATTTTATTACGATATTGAAATATCATCAAACACATTCAATTTATTCAAAAACTGTTTATTCAAATAATTAGGAAAAACTATCAATACTGACGTATAAGAAATTTTGCAACACAAAATATGAAAATATTAAATTTTTTATTTCCTTGGGGATCCGGGATAGAATAGTCCTCTGTGCTCTTGCCGTAAGAGGCGACTAAATGGGTCGATCCTTAGGATGAGACCGCAAAAAGTCCCATATCCCAGCAGGTGTAGCACGAACAATGAATTCAGGTCAAAATTGGAACGATAACGACATTGCATTATCGCTCAATAGTAGAGGAATTGTAACACAGGTTTTCAACAACATGGATGTTGTAACTTGGTTATTCGGTAAGAATATTTCACAACAGTGTTGTAAGGAAAGCAAGTATGACATAATGTACGACAAACAACTATCAGGTAGACAGTGTTCTTTGTATGTCCGTACTGTCTACCGGCGATAAAAGAGGACGCGTACCTCACACAAAATGCTATCATATTGTGATATGCTTCCTTATATTATATGCCATAAATTGCTTGCTCGCACTGGGCAGCTGCTCCAACTTCTAATGTGTCCGTATTTGCCCGTCTGTTAATTTTGTATCCTTTAAGGGTTTATGAGATTTATCAATGTTCGTTATCTTTACTTGTTTGTATTTAAATATCCAATACAAATTGTAATGATACCCATTTCCACATGAATGAACTGTAGTTGTAAAGAAAGCACGTATATATATGAAGATGAAAATAGTACGTTTATATTAAAGGTTAATTCTGATTGAATTGAAAGTAGAATGTAGATATAAGGATAATTTTCATCTTTGACAATACATCTGGGAATGAACAGCAACGCTTCATAGGAGCATACTTTTCATGAAGCATGACGTCGTAAAGCGTCAAAGTTCATGTCCTAATGTGTTTTGTAAAAAAGGAAGTTTCTTAAATATATCAAATTACATTTACAGTTTCCCGTTGGCCAAAACTATGCATATGACATAATGAACCAATAGTTCCTTTCATGCTTATCTAAATCTTCACAACTGCATTTAAAAGTGAAGTTTTATTAACGTAAAAGATCTATCATTCGCAGCTCTGTGTCAGGTCCTCATTCCATAATTTAGACGTCGGTACTCTTCCTTTTTAGCCCTTTCAGTCATTACCACAGTTCATACGACAGCATTTAATCCTTGTCCTGACTCCTGGTACTTACATGGCCGTTCTTGTTATGGTTTTGTTAAAGATATCAAAACCGACTGGATCGAAGCAGGGGTAAGCAATGTTGATATTAAACTTGTACATTATTGGCGATGCCACCCCTTTTCCCAACTGTCCAGCTTCTCCAACGTCTGCTTCCCATATTTATGTATCTGTATGTGGTGTTTACTTCTCAATTAATTTGATAGCCGAGAGCATGTTCAGTGTATAATCAATTTTTAAACTGAATCAGTTACTGGCAAATAAGTTGGCATGATATGAATAGTTTGATGTAAAGTCAGCATTTCGCAGATTTTGCGGTCGTTAATAATCTCAATACAATTAACCATCGTCAAGGCATTGTTGGATATTTCAATTGAGTTCTTTGAATATGATACTCAATTTAGCATGTCATATTGTAACTCTGAAGTCTGAGGTGTTACTAACTTCAGACGATAATTGATTGACATTTGCAAATCCGTAGGGATGAGATTTGTTTCAGCTTTGGCATCTTTTTGCAATAAGAAACAGACAATCACTGTAATTTAGCTAGGTTTTTGATAAAGGCATTGACTCTAAGAAACTAATACAAATATCATATTTGTCCATCCTCCATATTTGATCACATAACTATTTTTACATGATTACACTTACCAGTATATTGTTACCTGTTTGTCATATAATTGTATTAAACCATTGAAATGTCTCTCAAGGTTTCCATGACCTAAACAATCAGTTATTATGTCGAATGTTGTCTGACGTGTTTCATACCAATTGTTAAACCCTTTTTTGATCTTGATTATTTAGCTCATTCATGATAAAGGGCTCATGGCGGAGGAGATGCTTACTTCTCCTACGCACTTGATCCCATCCCTGGTGTTTTCAGGGGTTTGTGTTTGCCCAACTCTTACGTTTGTCTTGTTTATATGAATTGTGAGACTACCATCTGGGTTAGAATAGATCCCCAATGCCCCTTGCTTGTCGTACGAGGCATGAGACCACAAAAACCGAGACCTCGTGTCACAGCAGGTGTGGCACGATAAAGATCCCTCCCCTGCTCAAAGGCCCTAAGCACTGAGCATATGCTTAAATTTTGCAGCCCAGCACTGGCAATGTTGACGTCCCTATATGAGTGAAAAAGTCTCAAGCGGGACGTAAAATAATATACAATTAATCAATTATGATACTAATCAATCTTTCTCATCTTCACGTATTTCATGCAAATAAACTGAAATGATGTATTAGTTGAATGTGTCAATATATGTATTGTCAGAATTGACTTGCTAATGATCGGGCACACATTGCACTAAGATAAATCTTGTTGACACAGATTATTTCCATAAGGTATTTCTTAATTGACTAATATATTTAAAAAAAATAGTGTACGCTCAACACAGGCATTCTGTCAAAGATTCAATTCTTTCCTGGTGGAGGTTGATACAAAGGATGAAAATGACTTCCTACGAAACCATATAGGATCAAATCACGGTAAGATATATGAATGTGTCTTGCCTGCCAACCGTTACTGAACGTATTCGTGACAAGAGTTAGCGAGTCAGAGAACGCATGCAGTTAATGATAATACAAAAGTATTATTAACAGATACATACTGGTTGGGAGCCACAGATGCGTTCGCAGATGGCACATGGATATGGATTGGCAATCAGCGCCCATTGACTTACTCAGAGTGGGCTCCTGGAGAACCAGCCAATGGTGCAGGCGCAGCTTGCTTGACTTTAGCGGGGAATTTAAATCACCACTGGAACGATGATTACTGTGATCGAAAATATGGCTTTATCTGTGAAAAAGAGTAAGATCTTTCACGCTTAACATGAATATTCCTGTTTGGAATTAATTTTTGCACTCAATCACTTTTTGATACCCGTTGTACAAAATGAAGCGATTATTGGATTTGGAATTTGTAACTTTTATAACATGAACTTAGTAAGATAAAAAGGGTGAATGTTATATAAGTATGCATATGACCCAAAACATAAATTTGAAAATAATGCATTTTAAATATTTATTTATTTAACAGGATTGAACTCGCTATGGGTGGAGGAGTAGTTGGCTGATGATTCTACTAAACAATTAAATGATATTTTCTTCGTTACCATCGTCCATTTCAAACCCTTGTTTTAATTTTCTTTCATGGTCACATTGACGAAAATAAATCTCACTTATAGTAAAAGGCAAATCTAAATTAGCAAGCGACACATTTAGCAGATACATCTGCAAGGTCCCAAATGTCAGATCGTCCTCCATTTTACAACTACAATAGTCTCAGGTGGATCTGAGGAGAACATATTGTTCGCTTTTAACAAAATCCCATAGGATCTTTAAATATTGCAGAGATTCTAATGTTGGTAGGTTGGATTTGTTACCCTTAGAAAAAATCATCATAAAGAAAATTTAAAAACCTATTGGAAGACTTAGAATCTTATGGTATATTGCTGGAGAAAATGTAACTTTCAAACGTGTCTGTCAACGAGTTTTGTTTAATAGTTGGTGAACTCTACAGATGGCTGTCTAATAGTAGTATTTGAATAGTCCATAAAATAATGGAATGCTTTGAATAAATAATTGAGACTGTAGATTTATTAGAGAACGTATTAAATGTTAATTTGAATATCTTAAAGAGTTCTTATGAGTGCTCCTGTGTTTCATGTGTATATTCTGATCTCAAGAAGTGTTGTAAAAATGGTTTAATTTAATGAAAAAGAACAGATAATGGGTAACTAAGATTGAGTTGTCTTTCCGTCTTCTATGAATGGAGCAGCTGTAGCATCCAACGATCCAGCCATCATTTTCAGATGACTAAGGATTTATTATCTGAAAATTTCATCATTTCGGCACAGCGTATTTGGATATCGTAATGATTAACTGTTTCCTCCTCAGTGTCTTTTCACTGAGTAGGTGATTTTAGGTATATGCAGAGTTGTATGAAAAATTACAGAATAATAATTGATAACATTTCAATATATATCAAGTGATAGCTAAACTATCATTCAAGGTATCATAATTATACATGTATAAGGAGTATGATTACTTCATATGCATGTTTGACATCACGAAAAAAATGTGTATAAACAAAATGTATTTTATTGTGCACGTTTAATTCCACTGCTTTTCAAATCATAGACGCCTTACAACTTAACAAAAGTATAATTATAAAAAGTAGTGTTGTCTTCGCTGCCATGGGGGCGTCTCTCCATACCAAACTACATTATACAATATAAACTAATTTTTTTCAGTGTGTTCAGTAAATCAAAATAAAATCAAATTAAATAACATTAATAATAATCAGCATCATACAATGCTTATACGACGAAATTCAAAGGCTCATATACCGGTCCTGGTAGCTTAATGGTCAATTATGGTTCCACGTAAAAATCAGGCAAAATCAAATATTCGAGATAAGTCCATCTTAACGAAATGATCCCAAATTTTGCATGCTTAGTCACCGTAATATGTTTACCAAATGTACAATGTATTTTTGATCTATTTCGCTTCGTTCCAAAAATATAGAGAGATATTTGTGAACACGGAAAGATCCATGCTTAGTGTAAATCTATACAAAACACTACTTGTATTACCTTTGAAATCTAAAAACAGCAAAGTGGATATGAAAATATGGCATTATATAACATTAAACAAATGAAAAAGGCATGTTTTGAAATAAATGGGGGGTTTTTTTGGGGGGGGGGGGGTGGTGGTGGTGAAAGTTTTGATTTAAAAATATAAAACCTTGCTGACTATTTTGGTTTTCATAAATTTCCGTTGTCGTTCTTGATTTTCATTCGATGATCGTTGTTAAGAACGCTAAGTGTGCGAAATATGGCGGATCCAAAGGTTTATGAAGCGCATGACAATATTTAGGCAGAGTGCGATTTACCTTCTAGACTTATCTTACGGACATGTACCTAATTACCCTCGGGGAGTGTCAGAAAGTCATTGACAATACATCTGTCGTCACTGAAGATAGAGGGCATACAGACCGGGCCGTGTGTGGAGCAGCCGACAACGATGATTGAGCAACTTCCCATTCGTATGCAAGCCACTGAATCGGCACATTTCGGTAATTTTGAGTGCAATTATTTACATATTAAGATAAAAATCGTCATATTAACAATTACTATACAGCATGAAAAAAATAATAAAACAAGTTATAACGAAAGGTTTTGTTGTTTTTTTAGTCACCACCTCCTCCTTTTTCTATTATTTGTGACATAATCATTATAAATCTAGCATTGTCCGCCTCATGTCCCAGAAAAAAAAATGTAGATTTGGCCTAACTGAGGATTTCACCTCACAGGAGTGTAGGTATTACATGTCATTATCAGTAGAATAAATTGGTGTGGTATGCAACATTATATACAGTATCTTGTAAAGTTCTAGAAACACAGATAGCTTAGTGGTGATGTACCCCGTCGACTTCCGGTTGGCCTCTAGCAGGAGTGAGCAGGAGGAATTTTCGGCGATTCGAAAACGACCGTTGTGCTTTATGTAAGTGGCGAACTGAAACTGTTGAACTTTTGGCACAAAGCCGTTGTATATATGTTTGTTTTTTTCCTATTGTAAATAAGTTTGACTTTGTACCTGTATAGTTTTTGAACATTGAAACTTTGACAATGGCAGCCACGTCAGGTGGCGGCCATAGTGGCGGATCTAGTGATTTCACTTTTCAACGAAAGTACCGTCGTGGAAACACATTAGTTGTTGATGTGCGTGATAATTCACGTGTTAAACCTGATGAACTTATCAAATTTGTGCATGAAAACTGTGGAATTGGGTCCATTTATGCCTGTGTCCCAAAGTCGGGGAATCTTTACGAAATAACCTTAGATGGAAAAGCACCCACTCAGTATTTATTGGAAGGGATCAAAGTGGGAGAAAGGGTGTATGAATGTAAGGAGGTTGTACAAAGTTCCTTGGTTGTTAGCTTCCTACATTTACCAGCATATATTGAGGATGTAGAAATTGAAATCGCACTTCAAGCAATGAAAGTAGAATTATTATCCCCTATCAAGAGAAGGTACTATCCTGGTACAATGATTGCAGATGGTACACGTTACGCGAAAGTGAAATTACCAGAGAATATGTCCTCATTTCCATACACCATGAGATTCCAAAAAGAATATTACAGATGTATACATAATGGTCAAATAAAGGTGTGCTCGCTTTGTTATTCTAGTGAACATTTATTTAGAGCGTGCCCCAAATTTGTCTGCTATAAATGTAAATGTCAAGGACATTACGCAAGAGCTTGCAAAACACAACATTGTGGAGATTGCGGTGAATGGGAACACAGGTGTGTATGCGAAGAACGCATGAATGAACACGAATTGGAATCTGAAAATATTGAATGGAGTTCTGACATAAAGGATCAGGAGGCGAGTGACGAGAAAGATGACGGAGAGGGTCAAAATGGGGAATCTGGTGAAAATTGTACTTCTTCACGAGAAAACAAAAAAAAAAATACCGAAACAAATACAGATACTGACTGTAACGGAACTCAAACGGAGCACGTTCAAGATTCTGAAAACGCGGGTGATGATAACGTTGTGATGGAAGACATCAATGCTACAGAGACTCAAACGAGTGATGAGGACACGGGAGACAACTCAGAATCAGAAACGGAGGTTGTTCTGAACACCACAAATGGTAAAATGAAACGAAAACGAAAACGTAGAAAGAGGAGTAAGACAAAGAAAAATAAATAACAATGGGGAAGTTATTTCTTTTCTCTTTCTTTGTAATGGTTGTGATTACATCATGGAACTGCAACGGGTTGTGCAATATTGACAAGATGAAAAGTACGTTTAGTTTATTTGAAGAAAACAAATATGATATTATTGCTTTGCAGGAAACACACTGGAATGACCAATTAATAGAAAGTTATAAACATTTATGGAATGGGAATATTATTTACGATAATTTTATTTCGTCGTCTAGAGGTGTTGCATTTTTCATAAAGAATGATATCAAATCAAGTGTGGAATTAGTTAAAAGTTTTGATGGAAGGTTTTCACATATCAGATATAAAGAAAATGATGAAACTTTTGATGTTATAAATCTATATGCACCAAATGATGCAAAAGAAAGGACGTTATTTTTTCAAAATATAATAGAAGTTATTCCGGATACACCAAATCTTATAATTATGGGGGATTTTAATAACACACTTAGCGATATTGATAGAAGTGGAAAACAAAGCATAAGTATGATCACAGTTATAAAGCATTGATGGAGATAATGAACAAATTACATGTTGTGGATATATGGAGAAAAAGAAATGAAAACGAACGAGTGTTTTCATGGAAGCGTGTTATTGAAGGTAATCTTATTCAAAGTAGAATTGATTATATGTTAGTTTCACGTTGCTTACATGCTTTTGTTAAGAACATTAGGTATTTGAACACATCATTTAGTGACCACTCCATGGTAGTTTTATTTTTCAGTAATGACGAAAGTGAAAGAGGTCCAGGTATATGGATTCATAATAATTCTTTATTGTTTGATGACATATATAAGAAAAGAGTATGTGAAATCATAGAAAAGGAAAAGAATTGTCCATTGTATACGTCTTCAATATTAGTTTGGTGGGATAATCTTAAATATAAATTAAAGAAATTTTCACAATGCTATAGTAAGATAAAAGTAAAGGAAAAGAACAAGGAGTTTTACAGAATTCAAAATGCTTTGCAGAGAATGTCGCGCAATATTGCAAATGGTGTTTATGTTGATATTTAAAGGTATGAAGCATTAAAGATGGAATTGACTGAATTTGAAAATGAAAAATGTAGAGGTGCAATCCTGAGATCCAAAGCACAATGGGCAAATGACTCGGATAGATGTACTAAGTATTTTTTTAATTTAGAAAAGAAAAAGCAGGAGTCTAATATGGTTAAAGAATTAATTGACAATAATGGGTTAATTAAGAATGACACGGATTCAATTTTAGAATTACAGTATCAATTTTATTCAGGATTGTATTCCTCGGTGACAATAGAAAAAGAAAGTAAAGACAATCTTTTATCTTTTGTTGAAAAAAAACTTAATCAAACTTATGTTGAGATTTGCGAAAAGCATATTGACAGTGATGAAATATATAGGGCTATCAAAGAAATGTCAAATAACAAAAGCCCAGGTTCAGATGGTTTGACTGTGGAATTTTACAAAATGTTTTTAGCACAACTCTCGCCTATCTTATATAAGGTTTATCAAGAAGTTGAAATGAAAGGACATCTTTCTCATTCTATGAAAATGGGAATTATTACATTGATATATAAGAAAAAAGGTTTTTACAAAATTGGAGACCAATTAGTCTTCTTAATGTTGACTACAAAATAATAGCGAGAGTTATGGCTAATAGATTAAAAGTTGTATTGCCAAATATTGTGTCAGAAAATCAGACTTGCTGTGTAATTGGTAAAGATATTGCAGATACATTGATTAGCATTAGAGACATTATAGATATGGTAGAAATAGATAATTTAGAAGGATATATTATTAAAATTGATCAAGAAAAAGCTTTTGACAGAGTAAGTCATGATTATTTGTTAGATGTTTTGAATGTTTTTGGATTTGGACCGTATTTTAGAAAATGGATAAGAATTTTTTATACAGATATTTATAGTAGTGTCAAAAGTAATGGGTTTTTAACAAATTATTTTCCCATAAAAAATTCAGTGAGGCAAGGCTGTCCTATTTCTACACTGTTGTATGTATTATCTTCAGAACCTTTAAGTTGTATTGTAAGAAAAAACAGTATTATTAAAGGAATTCCTATACCAATGTCTGATGTAAGTGCACTAATGTTTCAACATGCTGATGACACTACTTTGGCTGTCTGTGATTAAAAATCAATCTTTGAAATTTTAAATTTTTTTTTATCTCTATGGCAAAGCTTCGGGTGCAAAAATCAATGTACAAAAATCTGAAATAATGTGTATAGGTTGTGGAAAACTTACTGAGAGTGAAAAGGTATCATTAAGTATATCGGAGACTAAAGTTATGAAGATATTAGGAATTTATTTTGGAAGAAACAAGCATGAATGTGAACAACTTAACTGGCGTGAAAAAGTACAGAAAATAAGACAATTATTAAATTTTTGGAGACTGAGAAATTTATCAATTCAAGGACGAGCAGTAATAATCAATACATTATTTGTGTCAAGATTATGGTATTTTTTATCGGTTATATCAATCCCAAAATGGGCAAGAGAAGGTATTCAAAAGGAATGTACAAATTTTTTATGGAATTTTGGAAATCATTCAGTCTCATACAAAACAATTATTGGAGATAAAAGAGATGGTGGTTTGAATGTGATAGACATATATCTTAAAATGTTGTCTTTTAGACTTAAATTTTTAGCAAAGTATTTTTGCAGTACAAAACATTTTTTATGGAAATACACATGTAGATATTTTTTGTCAAAGATTTGTGGAATGAAAGCAGGGTTTGAATTATTTTTATTGAAATTAAATAAGAAAGATCTCCAAATTTTACCACAAGGTTATCAAGAGATGTTTGATGCATGGTATGCAATAGAAGACCGTGTAGAAGACAAGAGTGAAAATAATGATATTTACCATTATTGTCTATTTTGTAATCCACAAATTGTTATTAATAATAAGATGTTGAAATGGGATCATTTTATTCGATCAGGCATCACAAATAGCAAAGACATTACTTATGAGGTTATTCCTGGTTTTCTACCAGTATCCTGTATTGTTGAAATGATTCAAGAAGATAATTCAGATATTGATATAAAAGTGATTAAAGAAAATTACAATTCTTTGAATCAATTATTCCTATTGAATGGCAAAAATATGTATGTGAAAATGAATATATTAAGCATGAATTTGTACCAAATTTTCTTGTTAGTTTTAAAGATCAAAATATTGTATTCAATTCATGTACTGTGAACATTTTTTATAAGATATTGATAGAAAAGCTTTTTATACAACCTGTTTCTGATACATTTTGGAGTAATAAATTTCAAATGGCTGATCACAATGATATAAAACATAGATGGTTGGTTTTATGGGACCATTGTAAATCACCAGATATTGTTGAAATTGATTTTAGAATTTTTCATAATATCATCTATACAAATGAAAAATTGTTTAAAATTGGCAAATCTGACTCTAAAGTATGCCCAGTATGTGTTTCTGAAAATGAAGATTTATTCCATTTGTTTTTAGATTGTAATGAATTGATTGATTTCAAGAATAATTTTGTTATATACCACCTTGAATCACTCCTGAAAGACTGTGAAAATAGAGTATACAATTCTTTGAATTTTGAGAAAATATTCCTTACTGGTTTAACAAAGAATATCAAACATGTTAATTCTTTCTTTGTTAATTTTTTTCTGTCAGTATGTAGATTTTGTATTTATAAAAGAAGGCAGATATGTTTAAGAAGTGATAAAGTACTTGATTTAAAAAGGCTGTGTAAATATACTTTGAGAAATTATATTTCTTATCATTATCATCAATTGTGCAATATTGAAAACAAAACACATGTATTTCATAAAAAAGTTTTGGATAGAAATCCTACTGTGAAAGAAACTGAGGGTATACTTTTATTCATTTTTTAAAAGAAGAATTCATGTACTTGAATTGTGTGTTTTAACAATAATTGTATAGAATGAAATGTGATTGATATTATATGTATATACAATGTGATGAAAATAATAAAAGATAAAAAAAAATGTACCCCGACTCTCACACTAAAGGTACCGATCACGGTGGCTCAGTGGTAGAGCTCTCGCCTCGTGAACGGAAGGTCGTGAGTTCGAGCCCCCCTCGGGCCGGCCGCGTCAAACCGAAGACGTTAAAATAGGTAGTGATTGCTCCTTCGCCAAGAGCTCGGCATTACGAAGTGAGAGTCACGGGTCTTTCGGATGGGACCTTATAAACGGAGGTCCCGTGTCGCAGCAGGTGTGGCACGTAAAAGAACCCTCACTGCTAAAATCCATTAGTGCTAAGCATAGGTCTAAATTTGCAGCCCCGTCACCGGTAATAGTGACAGTCGCCGGATAGCTGAAAAATTGCTCAGGCGACTATAAATAAAAAACAAACAAACACACTAAAGGTCAAGAGTTCAATTCACACTGCTGGTTTTGTTTTTAATTATTTGTTTTTTCAAAATTATTTCACATACACAGAAATATGTTTTGTTTTGTTTTGTACTTTTTTTGGTTTGTTTTTGTTTGTTTGTAATTATTTCATATACACAGAATATTATTTGTTGTAGTGATGACTATATCCAGCTCTTGCGAAATCATAATTTAAGATATATTTACATGCACAGTCATGCTAAAAAAATATACTTAGAGTCTGTGATATTATGTTTAGCTATTTTGCTGTCAAACAATTAGTGTTAATCAATGTTAATTATCATCACGATAATCGATAAGACTAAAACTGAGACTGTTTCAGTTCGGTGATTTTCTCTGCTTGGGCCCTTGAGTGTATATATTTTTAATCAATTTGTTTTGTACAAGTCATATCTAGCAAATGTATATTTCTCTTAAGTTTTCAAACCAGCATCATGAAGTGTCATAACATCATTACACAAAATATTACATTAGAAACCTCTTTGGTAAATAATGTAGTACTTCATGATCCCTTCTGATGAGGCCAAAGTCAAAATCCCCCTTTATAGGAAAATAATGGTTACTCATATTTAGAAACCCCAACACAAAACCTGAAACAGTCATTTCCCCAACTTGTATCTAACCCCACCTGTCACTGATTCAAAATATTTTGAAATAAATTTACCTTCTCAATATCATATAGGTTTCTTCTAAACATTTCTCGTTTTCAAAAGTTTCCCATGCTGTTTTAGTATTTTTATTCTCTCTCACTATCATTGAAATATCAATATGTAATATGAATACTAGGCTCTAAAGGATGCACTGTAATGAAGTATTATGATTTCTTAGCGTTGATTCTTAATTTCTGTGTATATCTTAGTGTAAATACTGTACATATTTAGATATCACATACTATTATGTTTTATTCGTTTTAGTAACAATATTCATACGTATAGTTGTTTTTTACTTCTTATACCCTTGTATTTTATTGTGTTGCAATAGATTTTATTATTCATGTACAACGCCATAGAATATGTATTTCATATATAGTTTTGGCGTTTAATCAAATTAACAAGTTTCAAGTTTTATTATGATTGAAAATGTACAAACTATCTCAAACACTCAAAAAAATATATATATCAAGGGGAAGAGATAAAGTGATTTTTTGTGTCCTGAAAAAATGATGTCTATCTTATTATGTTATAGGATTCTGAGGTGGCAAACTTGCATACATGAAATCCGCTTGACAATTTTCAAAAACCCAAGGACATACTGAAAGTGGTGACAGGTGGGAAATAGGCCAGCGCAACACAACTCTATTAAAGCAAGTGAATGTATGAGATGATATTACGAAAGGAAAGCAAAGGAGTCCACAAATTCATTGTTCAACAGCAAGGCAGAAGGCAGTCTGAAAATTAACCTGAACACAATATTGAAAATCTATGAAGAAGAAAATCATGACAAATAAACATAAAAGCATTCTTACATGATTTATTTCCAAGTTATTTCAACTGGAAATTCCCATGTACTTAGATTTAAAAGGGAAACAACTTATGAATACAAATTAGATACCAAAGGGTTCATATGTGTAATGGAGTTGTATTCACATGCAAAAATATATTTATTATGTAACATAGCATAGGATATATCAAATATTTGTCTATTTTTTTGCAATTTTGGGTTCTTCACCCACACCTTTCTGGGTGGAAAAAGTACAAGCTTGGGTCTCAACCCTTGAAATTTTTCTAACTCTGCCCTTGCTTCATAAATATATTTGTTACACATGTATTTGACCATTTGCTCCTTTATGCCTTGTTTGGTGTCTTCTAAAAATAAAATTTTAAAGTAAAATTTTCCACTTATATCCCTGTTTCTGTGTACATGTATAGTTTATAGAGGATCTAAACTTGCAAGTTTCAACTGTTAAAAAAAATCTTAGAAATTATGGAATGTAGTGATGGAATAATTAAGGATTCATTTTCAATTAACATTAATAAACTAGTATTTAAATGATTATGGAAACCCAGTTATGTTTTTGTTAAATCTGAATGCAACATATAATAAGACTACAACATTGTGCCATAAATGAGTTGACTTCTATTTTGTGATACCATAATTCATTGAAAAAAATCCCTTTTCTACAGTATTTTCATAAAATTATATAGGGTCATTTTATTGAAACTTTTACACCATTAACAACACAAATACCTGCAGTTTCTGTATTCGGTGTGTTATTTTTTTCTTAACACCAATACATACACAACTGTAAAAATATCACACTCAAGATTTTTGTTCCATTCTAACAAAGGATAATTTATGAAAATCAAGTGGTATAAGTTGATATTGAAGTTTGAGTCATCATATTTCTAAAATTGTTGGCCATATTTTTAAAAATCATAAATGTCCAGATGTTTTTTAAAAAATGATTTAGATTATATATATATATATATATATATATATATATATATATATATATATATATATATAGTATAAAACACAAAATTAACTATGGGACTGCACTATCAATTAATCAATGTGGATAACACACTATAAATTACATGAATAATAATATGTACCATATATGTATAAATACATCATCTGTCCTTTTTTAAATCATATAAATTTCTTTGAACGCATTCACAATTTTGCATTCATGAAGAAATACGCTTGAAAGGTGCACGGACGTTCATTATCTTTATACTCGGGACTGTAAAGCCAATCCCTTGTCACTTGAAGAACCTACAACGTACTTTGTGCTTTGTTCACCGTGAATATGAAAATGTAAAAATATTCCATAAAGCATTTTCCCTTTAATGCAATAATTACCAACCCACTTCAAACTATCCAGCCAAAAATATTTGTAAGTTAAACTCGCCACTAAAAGTAGAATATAGGTCCTAATACTTGTTAAAAGTTGTTTATGTTTACACCTGAGGAAATGTGAATTAAATTGGATAATAATAATCGAACTTCGATCCCGACCCTAAATTCTGTACTTCATGATTTCTTGTATTTAAATAGATGCATGTGGGATTTAAACATATGAACAAGATAATGTTAGATATAAATAAATGTTATATTTACTATAAAATGACAGAAAACTGTAAACTTTAAAACAAAAATGTATTATTTTCCCGCCATTTTTCATAATTTTCACTGAACTTTTTCTGAGCACAATCAAAACTTTAAAAAAAAAAAAAAAAAAAATATTTAATGAAAATCATTCCACGGTATGTCCTTTATTTATTGATTTATGAAACTTTTTTGAAAGTGTTTGATGCTTCGAAAAAAATGGTCTGGAAGTTGGAATGTTTTTCTGTTAAAAAATCTGTTGGTTAACTACGGCATCGGTCACCATGGTAACATATGATAAATACTCAGTATGACGACAGAAATGGGTAGATAGTAAATTTCTTCATTTTATATAAGCATTTGAAAATGTGTGATCTTGTCATTTGAAAAAAAAATATTTTTAAGAATATATAGAATTTTTATGAGTCATTTTTGGTCAAAACATGGATGTTCTATTTATAGTAACACAGCTCTGTGAAGGTGCGTCATATGAAAAAAATAATTTCACAGAATGAGTTCTTATAAACAATGTTGATATAAATATATAAGATTGTTTGATTATATATTGTTTAATGCCCCGCTCGAGAATCTTTCACTCATATGGATTGATTGATTGATTATTTATTGCTTTCCGCCACACTCAACAACAATTTTTCAGTTATCTGGTGGCGTCCAGTTTTTGTTGGTGGAGGAGAGAACCCAGATACAATGTACCTGGGAAGATACCACCGACCTTCCGCAAGTAAACTGGCAAACTTGCTCACATAACGCCGCGGCCGAGATTCGAACACGCGCCGACAGAGGTGAGAGGCTTTGGGATTTTGAGCCCGATGCTCTAACCACTCGGCCACGGAGGCCCCTCACTCATATGGAGACGTCAATATATATATTTGTGATTTTGAGCCCGATGCTCTAACCACTCGGCCACGGAGGCCCCTCACTCATATGGAGACGTCAATATATATATAGATATATATATATATATATATATATATATATATATATATATCACAAAGCCTCTCACCTCTGTCGGCGCGTGTTCGAATCTCGGCAACTTAAGACGCCTGATTTGTATCCGGGAGGGTATGCGTTCAATTCTTGACTCCGGTGTCGCTTCATACCTAAGCCGTTTAAGGTAGTCAGTAATTGTACCTTTGCCAAACATTAACAGTGAATATCACGGGCCTTTGAAATATTTCCTTATGGTAGCTCACTACACCAAGGTTTATTCGCTTTATGGCACTACGTCATAAGATGGCGATTTTAATATTTTGTGAAATTGTTTGTATCGATCGATTTCGTTGTATACCATTATAGTTCCGTGTTTAAAGCACCGGGCTGGTGAACCACAGATCCCGTGTTCAAATCCTATAGTGTTTTGGTCATATTTGTCGAAATAAATTTTTGAAAATCATTGGGTTTTTTAAATCCGAAATTACATTTTCTCCGTCTTAATAACGTACACTACTTATATATCGTCATGTCGTTCATAATCAAATGATTTCGTGCCGATTTGAGAAACGTTTCTAAGGTGTAGTGAGCCACTTGTTGATACGGCGTTGATACGATAGATAATGATTGACATGGCTTTAGGTGTAATGCATATATCTTAAAATAATAGGGAGAAGTTTAAAGTTCAACAAATGCCCGTATATCGCGTCAACGTGTTTTAAAATATCAATGCTAATGATTTTCAAACTTCTATTTAAAAAGTTTAAAATCTCTGAGAAATAAAACTGGAATGTTCATTCTAATTAAAGAATTACGATAAACATATTGTATTTGGTACGGTCGATTGATTGATTGATTGATTGTTGTTTTCCGCCACACGCAACAATTTTTCAGTTATCTGGTAGCGCCCAGATTTTTATTGGTGGAAGAGAGAACCCAGATACAATGTATTCGGGAGAAGACCAGCGACCTTCCGAAAGTAATCTGGAAAACTTTCTCACATATATCGGTGCGAGCGAGAATCGAACCCGCGCCTACTAGAGGTGAGAGGCCTTGTGATTTCGAGCGCAAGACTCTAACCACTCGGCCACGGAGGCCCTCATTTTGTACGGTACAATTACTAGAGACTCTAGCAAGTGATAATGTTTGTTATCTCTGTGTACCAAATTCTAATCTATAATGCCAATATTTGGCACCATACAGAAACGAAATTTCTCTGTGAACGGATATCAATGTCGAAAGCTTTCTCAAACTGATTATGAAAGGTCCTCAATCGTTGTGTTTTATATCGATGGCTTTTGTAATGTTCAGTATCGGAACAGTACGAAGCCTATCAAACGACTCTGACAGTCTCCTGGAAATCATCCATCGTCAAGAACAAACACTGAAAACTGTAATGAACGGTATTCAGAAACTCGTCAATACTGTGGAGGAAATGCAAACTAAAATTCGTGGACAGGAAGCAACAATAGATGATTTGTTGTTTAAAACAGCGTCCCAAATGACTGAAATAGAAGCACTGCGAAATACAGTTAGTCGCATGCATGGAGAAAATAAGAATAAAAAATCCATATTTGACGGTTATACTACAGAGAATTTTTTAAACAAAGTGGACTACGATGTGAAGAAAAGATCTAGAGTGTGTAAGTGATAATGTGTAAGTTTGATTTCATGCCGAGAAATATCTGATGTTTTGCATTCGTCAATCACAAGTACAGTTGCTTCTGATTATCTTTTTCTTTGTACGTCCCATTGAAAGAGTTTTCACTTATATAGGATGGCAACACCTTTAGGTCAAATGATATAAAACATTGTGAGAATCGTAAAAGTGGGGGTTCTTTATCGTGCGAACGCCTGTCATGACGCGGAACATTTGCAATTATATTCATATCCGATAGATTCATGATTTTCACTTTGAATGATACGCGCTCAACGAAGTAACTAACTCTGTATGTACTTTCACATGATATTGTAGGTTTGACTGGTCCACATGATTGAGAATTCAACCCAGTACCTCTCTGTTGCAATTAGATTGCCAAAAGCAATATCATGGCGTACTTACAATTATTTATCAGAATACACAAGTATACATATACACAGAATATTGCCTGTGCTTATCATTATCATCTCTTACTGAAATAAAATTAGTCTGCGTATTATGTTTGAAATCTCACTGACAAAATGATTTTCCAATCCAAGCCAGAGTGATATTAAACTAGTAAGTATTTACTTTTGATGAACTTAATACTTCCATTCATTAACCTTAGGGATGTGATATTAACGGGGGTTGATTATGATGCTTAATTATTCATTGTAGCAAGACAAAATCCATTAGCATCAACGAGCACTCCATATTACGAACAGGAATACCAGTGTGCATTTTACGCCTATATGAATCAAGATGAACACACAGTGGCTCCTCATCATACTCTCATCTTTGATGTGGTGAAGACAAACATTGCAAATGCTTACAACAAGTACACCGGCGTGTTCACCGTTCCCTACAATGGCTTATACGTCATAACATGGAACATCTACTCCGATGCACATAGCTATGCTTTTTCCAACTTGGTAGTAAATCAAGACATCTGGAACAGTGCTATTGCGAATTCCGCTGACAACAATGATCGCCATGCTTCAACTGGCATAGTCGTAGTTATGTTAAATAAAGGTGACGTGGTATTCGTGAAAACGCATGAGACAAGACCAGGTCAAGGAAATATAGAAAGTTCGTTGGAGGCCCGATCAACTTTCTCTGGATGGAAGATAAACTGATTCCGGAACACTCGTTATGCAGTATATGCATTGTTCTATTCGGATGCTCAACTTTAATATTCAATTTAAGTAGATCTATCATGATAAAGTGAATAAAATTATCATATCCTTTAGGTTGTAACTGCTTCCTCCACATCTCCTTCGATATTTTATTGAAAAATAGATGTTAACGGCAAACTAACATATCGTCAATAATTATACCTATCTAGGCATGTATTTCAGTTTTGTAGTTTATTATGCAAGTAGTAAAGACTAAGAAGTAATTCAAATATTGTAAATTCATTAATTTCGTTGATATGGATTTCAAATCAGACCGCCGATCCTTAAAAAAATCTATACTGTTTTACCTGTATGGAAATCCAGCATTTTTGCCAAAAAATCAAAATTATGATCCACATCTCCTACTTTCTCAAGATCAATCTTAAATTATAAAGCAAGACTTTGTGATTTATCTGCAATTTAAAAGCTCTTTGAATTCTATAAACTTCCAATGATGAATGTTTCTATATAGTGATTCAAGTATACTAGCATTGAACTTTTTTATATCAATATTGTTAGAAAACACGGAAAAACGAATAACTTTAGATTCTCCATCGCCAACTTCCCATAATTATGTAGCAACATTCCATTATCACCTGCATATGGTGTTCATGTTCCTCAAAAGATTCGATACGCGAAAAATAATTCTTCGCATCATGAATTTTTAAAAGGAGGCAGGCTACTGACAAGTAAGCTGGTGTCGCATGGGTTTGAACAATCTCGCTTTAAGTCAAAATTTCGCAAAACTATGGTCGTTATTAGCGATCTTTTTTCCAAATACAAATTGGTCAGCATTTCACACATTTTATGGCAGTTATAACGATCTAGTTTGCCTATGCAACCTTCCATTAGGACAAATGCTGTATGACGTTTTTCATACCAATTGTTAGGCCGTTCTTTGCACTCTGATTCTAACTGTGGATTACTCCGTTTACCTGATCAAGATATAGGACTCATGGCGGGTGTGACCGGTTGATAGGGGATACTTTCTCCTCCTGGGCACCTGATCCCACCTTTGGTATATACAAGCGTCCATGATTGCCCATTTCTCTAATTTGTATTCTGTATAGAAATTACGAGATTGAATACTGTTAGTTCTCTTAGGTTTTTCATCATTGACCTACTGGAATGAAAAGGTGAAAGTAACAGCGATCGATCTAATAACTCGTATATTACACCCAGAATTCTTGTCAGAATAACTGAGCGCCTTAATCTGATCTCTCTTTATGCTTATGATATTTCCCCTTTGTGTTGATCACTGTCAGACAATTGCGGAAACTTCAAGAAATTTAACTTATTTTCTATAACATACTCTCTACCAGGACATATGTTATAAACATCAGTTTCACAAGGAGGTCAGGAAAATGTATCTGGACAGTTCGTTTCTGTTGATTAAAAGCGGTATGAATGAAGAGGGTACGATAACAAACGGCGATCAATTTCGAATACAAAATTAAGAGTTGGACAAACATGGACTCCTGGATGCATCAGATGTTGGATCAGGTTGCTAGTAAAAATCTCATGTAGGCTGGTCACACCCACCGTAAGCTATATATCTTGACTCGCTAAGAGGAATAACCCGTTGTCAACATCAGTATGTAAAGAACAACCTATGAATTAATATGAAACATGTCAGACAGCATTTAAATCAATGACAGGTTCTATTAGCAAACTGGATCGTTATAAAGATTATATAATTTGCGAAATGCTGAATTTAAATGAGATTGTTAGAGATCAGAGTAACTATTTCGGAATTTACCTTAAAAACGGATATCCCATTTAATTGTAGGTGTTGGTACGTTCAAGACCCTCACTGTTACTGCCCGGAGCACTAAGCATATGTATATATTTGTATTACTTTAATTTGTCTACAGGTAGTGATGTCTCAATGTGACTGAAACTTTCTCGAGGGTGCGTAAAACAAGGAAATAACTTAACAAGCAAAGCAATCCTAATGTAATTATAGAGAGATACGTAAAAAATTTAAGGTGTACCGATATAACCGAGAACTTCATGAACATGACAATAAGATTTCTCTAATAGAAATGGAAGCATACCCTAATATGTTAATAAGTTAACTAAATAGGAGAATGCGATACAAAATATTATATTTATGTACTTCCCCTTCCTTTTCTTGTAAGTCATTTATAGGATATAAATACATTTCCGAGACGTGTAATAAAATAATTGGAGCTTTTTGTGATATAAAATTTACAATCCATATGCAATCACAACACGAGAAAAGGATTTAACGCGATCAATTTCATCAAACGCCTGATGACGGCAGAAGACGTGAATTACGAACAGGTGATGGAGGAGACTGTGAACAGTGGGCTTCATGCTATGGTGCTGGCTCTCGGATACAAGGTCGGGATTGTTGACGCCATGGTTGGTCTCTCAAAACCATGTACAGCGGTAGAGATCAGTAAGGAAGCTAATTTGAACCTAAGGTACTTACCAAATAACATGCCTTACTAACATAATGATACACCATCTCTAAATATTGTCAATTAATCTTTTCGACGTTGTAAATTTAATCTATATTTTCCATTATGTCTTGACGTTATTTGAAAATGCAAATACCAGAAATAGACATGCATAAATGTTAACATGGAGGGAAACACCAGAAAACTAAATGAAAGCCTGAGATCATGATGAATTTATATTTTTATTACAATGTAACCCTCATATAGTTGGACTTCCAATATTCATGTCTACATATAACGTTTCTGCATTGTAGGTTAGATTTACGCATATTTTCGTCAAATGAAATATGCTTTCTACCTTTAATTTACACGGTGCAGTGATAAAAAAAACATTGTACGATATTGAAAATACCGCTAGAGTACATTACACATGTACACGGAGCTCGACATTCATTTTGAAGATGATAATTTTAAACATTTCACATAGTTTAATTGATCTATCATGTGTTAAGTGAAATATATGTCTGGAGTTTTAATTTTTGCTCTTTTTTTTTTTTTTTTTGGTTCTCCGCGGAGTAATATTTTTCTCGAGTTTGTCATGTTTTTGCATTTAATTTAGCACTTCCGTCTGGCTTGGCTTTTTCTAAGTTAGTCCCCCATCTCTTTATGTACTTTGTAGCGTCCATTTTGGTGCAGCGATATATTTGTATTCTTGATTTAATCTCCTAAATTCTTGGAAACTTACAAATAGCTGGCGGCTTTTGATTTTACATGTATTTGGTAATTTCATATACAAATATACAAATATTAGGCGTGTCTTTTCGATATGTTAAGTAATATGACTGCATACAATTAATCAGTTTACCTATTACTTTAAATTGGTAGTCGTACATTAAACGACATTATTGTTTATCCATCGGCCTCTGTATCTGGCATATCCACAACTATTAATGTATCATATATTGATTCTTTACATGAAATGACTGACGGTAATAGACAACTGTTGCACTGTATGATGATATCTAGCAAATATTAATATGCGTAGGATTTTAAATGATCTTTAAATAGAAGGATATGACTTTTTTGCAATATTGCGGTAGCATTTAGGAAGTTTATTAAATATCTTCAATTCAAACAGTTAATTCTAGTGCTAAATCAAATAAAGTGTAAGTTCGGAAGTATGACAAGCATTGTACAGGAGACTATGTCAACTCCACCGGAAACTGTGAACAGAAAACCAACACATTTAATTTTGTATATACAATGACTGATTGTTGTAATGAGTAATAACCAACAAAACAAAACAATTGTTTCCTTACAGTAACTGTTATCTTGTTTGTCATGTATCTTCGTCAAAGCCATTTTGCCCTGTTTGTTATTTTCGCTTTTCTTTTGCATGTACTCAATAGTGGATTTGATGATCTTTTATTACACCTAATCATAATTATATTTATTCAAAATTGATTCTGCCAAGTATGATCCCGATAAATTATGGGTAATCGTTGTAACGTGTACCTCCTTTATCCTCCATCTTATAGATCTACTTATAAATAACAAGTCATAATGTATGTTGCACATTGCCGCCACTGTGCCACGAGCGTGACTGAACAGAAAAGTTAATAATGATTCTCAATGATTTATTTGTTTTGCATCCCATCGAGAAATTTTCACTCACACTGAGACGTCACCAGTTGTGGGTGAAGTACTACAAATTTCGACCTATGAATAGCGCTTATGGGCGTAGCAGTGAGGTTTCGTTAACGTTCAACTCCCGCAGCGACACGGGACGCCAGATTTGTAAGGGGCATGATCACGATTTCAGATGAAAATTTTCAAATTTTATTTTTCTATTCTTAATGTTTAAATGCTTAACTAAAGTTTTTCTAATGGTCAGCAAAAGAATGTCAATTGTCACGTTTCAAAACAAATACAGAGTCAATAATGCTATCATGCAAAGAAAGCTCGTGTCGTCGCGATGTGTTTACAGAGGTTGACGTTTTATTTAAGTTTATCTAGGATTACACATACGCACTCAATAACACATATGGAAACACATAACTGATACATATAAAAGAGCTTTTTGCTAAAATAACACTGATATACATACATAATCTACAATTTCCAAAACGATATTTTCTATTAAGCACTCTATATTTAAAAAAAAAAATGACACGAACGTCTCTTACATAAAAAAAAAATTGCAAGTGATGTATCTCCTTTCTAAGTCAATAACTGACATTCTAATTTTGGTTGTCCAATAGATATACCTTATATTATTGCGGTAAAAATTAAAAAAGGATTGATGGCTTAGGTTTGATGCGGCCATAGCATGAGCGGGACTCCATCTCAAGACCTTCCGGTTACGAAGCGAACGGTTTATCACTGAGCTACTGCGACCGGTTGATATATTGATTATAATTTACCAGTTAACGAGTAATACATGACTCAATCATTACATACATAAGATTCAAAAATCATATATCTTTGGGTCTGAAACCGCATATTATAACAGAATATCATTATAAAGACAGCATAATAATGAGGAAGGATTGGTTGATTATTTATTGCTTCCCGCTACACTTAACACTTTTTCAGTTATCTGGTAACCTCCAGTTTTTGTTGGTGGAGGAGAGAACCCAGATACAGTGTACCTGGGAAGAGACCACCGACCTTCCGCAAGTACACTGGCAAACTTGCTCACATAACGCCGCATGTGTAAGGATGGAGGGGTAGAGATGGTATGAATAATTCTAATAACTGCAAGTCACAGCTTATTCTGCAGGTGTCCTGACGGAAAAGTGAAGAAAGCGACTCTATACTCACCTTGAAAAAAGAGATAATTCCCACAAAATAAACCCATTTCCCAAACGTGCTCCTAACAATTCCACGACTAAATACGGCACTCACGATAGCCTGGAAGAGCAGTGACTTTTATGATATGTTGAAGGTATATATATATATATATATATATATATATATATATATATATATATATATATATATATATTGTTAATTATTTTAAACTCGTTTAAAATTCTTTTGTCCATAATTGATTTTCCGCGATCAACCAAGTATGATCTGATCTGGAAACCTGATTGATAATCGTTGTTACGTATTCCACCTTCACTCTCTATCTTATAGATCTCGATATAAATAACTAGTCATAAAGTATGTTGCACATTGCCATCAGCATGATTTTAATTATTAATGAACTGAAAGTTATTATGATATGATATTTTAGTACTTAACTCTAGTTTATATTTTAAGAAACACATAAAAATATAATTGTAAAATGTCTTTCTTTGTTTTATCGGTGATGAAGGTAACAGTCACTGCAAGAAAATTTGCACATCTTGCTAACGCGGATTTTGACTTTTTGCTGTAATGTTAGCTACCTCCAACAAAACAAGAAAGAGGGTATTTTATTGTTGAAATCAACATATATTCCTGAACAATTTAATTGAGCGTTAGGCATATAACACAAGAACATCCGTCATGATTGCAGTAAGCAAGAATGTAATGGCCTGATGTACGAGCTAAAAGTCTAATTTTACTGTCCCTCAAGTCAACGTCTGCAGCTGTAGATGCCATAACGATCCTAAATGAGTGACAATTTTTTTTGCTGTTTTTTAATGAATTCTTTAATACTGCAGCGAGGGGGCCTCCGTGGCCGAGTGGTTAGAGCATTACGCTCATGATCACAAGGCCTCTCATCTCTAGTCGGCGCGGGTTCGATTCTCGCTCGCGCCGATATCTGTGAGAAAGTTTGCCAGTTTACTTTCGGAAGGTCGGTGGTCTCTTCCCGGATACATTATATCTCCTCCACCTACAAAACCTGGACGCCACCAAATAACTGAAAAATTGTTGAGTGTGGCGGAAAACAACAATCAATCAATCATTAATACTGCAGCAAGCTTAATCCCGGAAACTGAAATGGCGGGGACATAAGAGAAAAGTGACCATCTTCCTCATTTATTCCTGAAGACATTGCACTAGACATTAATTAGAGTCGGTTGCTGAATTGACAATGAGAAGAAAAAAAAATATGAAACAAAAACCCAGAAGGTTTGCTCATATGATAAAAATAATTATAGTACCATATTTATATAACACCCTTTTCATACATTTGTATGCGCAAAGGTGCTTTACAGTACATAAAACAATTAAATAAAACATTGAAATAGAATTATATAAACATACGATACAATAAAAATGCTAAATAAGTAATAAAACGTCAGTTTCAGAGCATATTAAAGTAAAGATGATGAGATAATGTTAATGAGATTTTTTTGGTAGATGAATTAAAACTATACATTAAAAAAAAAACATCTCAACTCAAATCTCAATTTTTCTACGTGAGTTTAATTGTAAATATATGTTTCTCGTTGCAAACTTCATTTAAGGATAAATGTAGTAAAATTCTGTTAGAAATTGTTGGCTGATTCTTAAAAGGCCAATAACAACATTGACTTAAACGTAAATCTTTTAAATGAATTGTATGTTAATGCATCATATTATACAGATTTTATGTGTAACACTATTAAAGTGTGTACAACTTTAATCCATGCAGTAAGCATAATGTTTATGTTCATGCTTTACAATTGTATATCATTAAATATGGTTCACAATTAAAGAAATTGAATCATTTATTTCAATCTTGTTATTTATTATATTTAGTGGAAAAGACTTTTCCTGTATCATTTTTTTATATATACATATAGATATGTTGAGGAATGGCTGATGTGCATGTCTGCTAAATGCATCATACATTACGAAAACGGGAAATACAGAATGCCGACTTCGGATCGGGTTCGGAAAGCTGTACACACCTCCGCTGTCTTGCCAATGTTTGCAGACTGCTTCCCAAAACTCGAGACAGTGATGAAGAATAAAACCACCAACACAGGTTAGTTGTTCTACAGCACGGATAATAATCCCTTTGAATCACGCCGCCTGTTTCTAAAACTTGTAATGTTGTATTTCATCTTACTTATACATGTAATTTACATGCAGGTGCGTTAAAGTCACTTTCAAAAAAATGTTCGTGGTAAATCACGTATTTTCCATTTTTGGCCACTATTTATAATAATGGGCCCGATTACCTCTTATAAAGTTATTCCACCAAAATTTTGTTCGGAGTGACATTAACGTACCCACGTGGCAAGTCATTTTTATTTCGACATATCGAAATGAAAAACACCACAGAGTCTTTCATGCCTGCTTCAAAATTGGATATTTTATTGAACAACGACGTAAACGGAATCACAAACTATATTATTTCAGCTTCGTCATTGGCAACTTCCCATATTTTTGTAGCATATTCAATTATTACCTTTAAACGATTCAAGGGGGCCTCTGTGGCCGAGTGGTTATAGCACTGCGCTCAAAATCACTTGGCCTCTCCCCTCTAGTCGGCGCGGGTTCGATTCTCGCTCACGCCGATTTATGTGAGAAAGTTTGCCAGTTTACTTGCGGAAGGTCGGTGGTCTCTTCCCGGGAACATTGTATCTGGGTTCTCTCCTCCACCAATAAAAACTGGACGCCACCAGATGACTGAAAAATTGTCGAATTGTCGGGAAACAATAAACAAACAATCAAACGATTCAATACGCTAGAGCATTGTCTGTGTATGTCAATTTAAAAAAATCCAAGTAGGCTACTGGCAAAACGGCTGACATGTCAGGGTTGCAACGGTCTTGGTTAAAGTAAGCCATTCGCAATTATATGGCCGTTATAATGATCTAATCTGAAAATACAACACAAGATGAAATCGTTCCTTTCAGTGAACTGAAATGTGGCTGAATGATAACTGGATTGTCACTGATAAAGCAATTGTCAGTCAGCTTTCAGTTGCCAATCCGTTATCATTCAGTTCACCGAATGGCAAGAACATATCAATGACCGTGCAGTCAGGTTTCCGTGACTATTCAGTCAGCTTTCAGAGGCCATTCAGTCAGGTCGTAGTGCCCATTCAGTCACGTTTCAGTGATCTTTCAGTCAAGTTTCAGTGACCTTTCAGTGACTATTCAGTCAGCTTTCAGAGGCCATTCAGTCATATTGTACTGCCCATTCAGTCATGTTTCAGTGATCTTTCAGTCAGTTTTCAGCGACCATTCAATCATGTTTTAGTGATCATTAAGTCAGGTTTCAGTGATCTTTCAGTCAAGTTTCAGTGACCATTCAGTTAGGTTTCAGTAACCTTTCAGTCAGGTTTCAGTGACCTTTCAGTCAAGTTTCAGTGACCATTCAGTTAGTTTTCAGTGGCCTGTCAGTGACTATTCAGTCAGCTTTCAGAGGCCATACAATCATATTGTAGTGCCCATTCAGTCATGTTTCAGTGATCTTTCAGTCAGATTTCAGTGCCCATTCAGTCATGTTTCAGTGATATTTCAGTCAGTTTTCAGCGACCATTCAATCATGTTTTAGTGATCATTCAGTCAGGTTTCAGTAACCTTTCAGTCAGTTTTCAGTGACCATTCAGTCAGGTTTCAGTAACCTTTCAGTCAGGTTTCAGTGACCTTTCAGTCAGGTTTCAGTGACATTTCAGTCAGATTTCAGTAACCTTTCAGTCAGGTTTCAGTGACCATTCAGTCAGGTTTCAGTCTATTAAACCAGGTTTAAGCAACCATTTCGTTAGGTTTCAGTGAAATTTTAATAATTAGTCTTTTATATCTCAGTGATCATTACGCCCGAAATCTGTCTGTAGTTGTTTACCTATATTATGTTTAGATTTCCGAGTCCATTCTTGTTTCTTTCACCAATTGTTCAGTTGTGTTTCAGTGATATATGGTTTATTTCATTACGCAATTTGTTCTTCTCTAGTGAGACATAAATGACCTCTAGAAATATGTTTGTAATAATTTACCTACATTCGTGTAACTTGCAATTTTCAATCATACACACTACCTCAGCATTCATTTTGTGAATGTTCAATGAAATTCCAGTAAACGATTTGTTGGTATCACTGCTCATACAATACCTTTCACAGACTATCTAACCATGCTGCATGACAAATCAAAGCCAATATACAGAATGAACGTTCAAACAATATTTATTTATTCCTCTTTGATTCGAGCAAACTGAGTATTTTTAACTTTTATTAAGCATAACTAAAACAGTTTGTCAGTTAGTTACATCATTGTAACTTCATTTTCATCCCATTCTGTATTCAGACTCTTCTCACGAAACGTAGGTAGGAATCCATTATTTGTGGACAGGCCCAGTGATCAGCCATCATCCAATGTTTGTCGAGTCATCTTCAGTAAATCGTGAAGTTTTCTGTAAAAAATAAATACTAAATGAATAGCTGTACAGCTATATATAAAACCAATGGACAGATGATTTACACACACACACACACACACACACAGAGAGAGAGAGAGAGAGAGAGAGAGAGAGAGAGAGAGAGAGAGAGAGAGAGAGAGAAACACATACACACAAGCGCGCGAAGGAAGGTGTTAATAACCTATGGATGGTGCACACAATGTAGACGATTTAAAAGATTATTCAATTTTAATGCATTTTCACTTTATATCCATCAGAGCTTCGCCCGGAAGCCTGACCCTGTATACTTCACTATTTTTGAAGACAGTGACATGTTGTATATACTTATACTAAAGCTTAATACATAATATTTTACAGCTGGAAATGCATGCAAGCGGATATAATTTTACAAATTTATTTCTAGCAAACTCGGAAAATAAATTGTAGTGTAATAATGAGAATCGTATTGTACAACATAAGAGGATAGCTAAAAATCAAATTAATAATTCCCATTCAGCATTGATTCAATTCCATTCAATACTATTAATGTAGATAACCCAAATCTTCAACAAATTTGAGGATTAAGATTTCAACATTCTCATCTAGCCAAAAATTTGCGACGTCTTTGACTCCCTCCCCATTCTTCCTGTATCTGAATGGGTGAAAATAGATTGAAATCCAACCAACGGTCAGAACTATAATCTCTCTGATAGAGTTTTTTATTTTTTTGTTTTGTTTTTCGTTTGTTTGTTTTTTTGTTTCTGCTTGTTTGAGAAGATCAATAGCTATCAAACAGCGTGTATAATACACCGTGCCGACTCGGAGATGTCCGGTCGCACTGGCTGACTGAATAATATCTGACTTCGGCAACATCAAACAAAAAACAAAGCTTGAGGGAATAATGAAATAACCATCAAAAGAAAACCGAATCTAACTGAATAAATAAATAAACATCAAACGTAAACTGAGTCTGATTGAATAGACAAATAAACATAATAGGATGCAATATGCGGCAATTAAAACATAATTTATGCTACTTTTCAATTTCTTTCGCCCTTTTAAAAACAAAAACCTGCTGAAATTGTTGTTTGTTTTGTAGAGAACAAAATAAAATAACCAAAAAAAAAAAAATTCTGCAATGGATCAATACAGGAGATGTGAACGTTACTAACATGATATCGGCACAGCGATCTCTCGTGGTCATAAAACGAAAGAAAATGGGGGGATTTGTTTTCCATTTATATTCCCCGTTATCTATTACCGGGCATATTGAAAATTACAACGTCATGCATTAATATTGTGATATAAAGGATATTCTCATAAAGTTACAGAAAATATTTTCTATATTTTATTATTATACAGTTACACTTGGAATAAATATATCATTTTATGAACACTTCTTTATATCAAAACGTCTCTAAGATGTGGAATTCTTCTATATAGCAATAAGTAGTACTTACGCGACATAGTCCTTTGGCCTTCTTTCGACAAATGATTGGTAAGGTCTGTTTTCCTAAAGACGGCCAATCAGAGGGCTTTGATGTTCCCGCGCATTATACTGATTAAATGGTCACTGAAATGTGCCTACCATTCAATCGACTGAAATATCACAATGCTACCTTTCAGTTTTAACTGAAAGGTCTAATTTCCTCCTGTACAATCTATCACGAAGTCGTTTCATAGAAAATGCTAGACAGTTCTTCACAAACTGATTTTGACTGTGGGTTATTTCGTTTATCTTATCAAGTGATAAGACTCACGGCGGATGTCATCGGTCAACAGAGGGTGCTTACTCCTCTTACGCACCTGATTACAACTTTAGTTTGTCCAGAATCCCCCCGTGGGGATCCGAGTTGTTAGAATAGATCCTCAGTGCCCCTTGCTTGTTGTAAGAGGCGACTAAATGGGGCGGTCCTTCGGATAAGACTGCGAACACCGAGGTCCCGTGTCACAGCAGGTGTGGCACAATAAAGATCCCTCCCTGCTCAAAGGCAGGGAAAAAAAATAACAGAGAAAATAATATGATTGATTGATTATTTATTGCTTTCCGCCACACTCAACAATTTTTCAGTTATCTTGTGGCGTCCAGTTTTTTTTTGGTGGAGAAGAGAACCCAGATACAATGTACCTGGGAAGAGACCACCGCCGTGACCGAGATTCGAACACGCGCCAACAGAGGTGAGAGGCTTTGTGATTTTGAGCCCGATGCTCTAACCACTCAGCCACGGAGGCCCCCGAAATAATATGAAGAAAACGTATAACCTTTTTGTCAGCTAACAATGTCACACTTGTTAACTACGACTTGCCTTAACTATCATCGTTAATTATTCATCTTACTTTCTAGCTTTCTGTTTACAATTAAAAGAATTTCGGAATGGATTTACACCTATATGAATCCAAATTCCCCCGCGTTTTACTAAACGACTTTCTTTTAATTGTATTGAGATATGTCGTTTTCGGCTTCTGATTTGGTTTTGTTTTTCCTAGGATATCAATATCCGACAATGGAACTGGAATGGCTGGGAAAGTACAGTGAATTAAGCGATATTAATCAATCGTGGATTGAGAATAACATAGATCCAGTAATCTCACGTTATCAAACGGAAACCAAAAGTAAGTATACATGATGATATGGCTGTGTTACTGTACAGCTGATCAGGAAGTTTTGATTATACATACGTAAAAAAAAAAACCAAAAAAAAAACCCAAAAAAAAACAAAACCAAAAAAAAAACCAAAAAAAAAAAAACCGAAAAACAAAAACAAAAAGAAACAAAAAAAAAACAAAAAAAACCAAAAAAAAACAACAAAAAAAACAAACAAAAAAAAAACCAAAAACAGGATGACTATCGAAAGCTGTCCTTGAAAACTGAAATTCTAAGAGCAGTAGGTTGAGCCGATTCCAATGAAACAAGCATTCTGAGAGTAGTGCATGGGCCATGTATGTCCCCTACCGGTGTTCCCATTAATTAACGGATGCAATATTTGGGAGAATGTAAATTCGATGTTATTTGATTTTGAATATGACTTGAAACATTGGTACCAATTAAGTAACTATCTTTACCAGTACTGAATTAGTTTTAATGTTTCGTTGTTTATACAGTTGCCGCTTGTGTTTTTTAGTCTCAGTTAGAACTCCATAACTTTTAAATTTATCTTATAAACAAGTAACATATATCCCAAATGGCACATGGAGTTCTAAATAATGTAATGATACTTACTACTAACTGTTTGAAGACAGATTTCGAATATCTGCGATTCAAGTCCGATTTCAGGAATGCGATAAAATGAAATCTGTCGAAGGCTCAGACTTTGCTCAATAATTGCAGAAAAATACTCGTGTCATTATATCTGATACACATTTTCCTTTCCATGTTCTTTTTGCAATTAATGAGCTTGCAATGTTTAAGTAACGAAGTTCCTGCAATTGTCAAACGAGTCCTTGCATAAAGGAAAAAGTCTGGAAAACCAATGTGAAAGACTAACAGAACAGAGAGTCGGACGGCCAGAGAAAAAAAAAACTATGGTTCCCTTCGGTTTACAAACCTGTAGGGGACTTATGAATGGGATATACACAACAAACGAAATTCTTGAATATTTCACACTCTGTAGACAGGTTCTTCATTGCGATGTTACATATATGAATAATTTATCTAATTTACATAATTATCGAAATTTCGAACTTTCGTCAGATTAAGTTAATATGTCGATATGCCTAAAATTTAAATCCCAAATTTCACATATATCTGTTCATTTTGTACTGTGCAACAGTGATAGTAAAGTTATATGCATTAATCGGATCTTCAATTAAACTTTGAAGAAGATATAGTTCTATGATTTTATCCAATAGAACGCAGCCAATGATAATTTCTGTTACAAATGTATTCTTCAGGCAGAGTGAAACATTATTATGATTTTTCTAAAGCCACAGTGTCTGATTTTCAAGGGCAAATAACTGAACACACCCGAACCTACTTCTTTTTCTTGTAAACAAATGAAACAGATTCAGTAATAATGAATTCTTAATATCTTTAAATCAACAGATTCACCTACAAATGTTCTTGACTTTGGTTGTGGGTATGGAAAACTTGGAAAAGAACTAGCAGACTGTTATCCCCAGTGTGATATATACAGCACAGACATTGACGCAGACGCAATTCAATACTGTAGGGCCATGTTCACACATCCCAATATACATTTCGCGGTATTTGGTGATGACATTAAAACACGCTGGTCGGAGAAATTTGACATCATCATTTTGATGGAGGTATTGCATGATCTACCAGATCCTGTTGGAGTTCTCTCGCAAGTAAAGAGCATGCTAAAACCAAACGGATATATCGTAGCATTTGACCCTAACGTGTCATCGAACACGTCCGAAAATATTGGTCAAAACGCTCCGAAGAATCATCTACCGTACAGCGTATTTTTCTGCCTACCGAACAGTTTGTCTGACAAGCCTGCCGTGGGACATGGTGCCAGTTGGGGAATTGAAGACAGGAAACAATTTATTACAGACAATGGATACAGTGTCGTCAATATCGACGACGAAGGCCGATCCGTTGATGAACACCACTACAGGATTGTTTTCAGAAAATGAATGAATGGATTACTTTTTAATTTGAAAGTGTAAAACATATTTTGCTATTCAACTGATATACCTATTCTTTATTATTTTGCTAAAATATATTTTCTTATTTAAATAATATTCCTATTCATTACTATTTAGCAATATATAGTATATGATATATAACCCTACATTGTAGTAACTCTTTGTATAATCTTTGAAATCAATATAAAGTTTAAGTACACAGTTTCTATTTCGTACTAGCAGACTTCTATGTTTTCACATATTTTATTACATACAACGTTTATTGTGCCTAAATGTATTTAGTGTCTTAAGCAAAATTAGGTAGGTTATTTGAGAAATATGTCTGCGTCCCAGGTCACAAAATACCTCGCAAAACATAGATACCTCATACTGGATCTAGTAAATGATTTACTAAGCCCCTATCTTTGCTCCCGACAAAAATATTAACAGCTGTGAAGGAGAAACTTAAAACGTATTTTGCCACAATATACATATAGTTCAGAAGATGTGTAAACCAAATATGGATTCTAAAAATATGAAATTACAATTGTTTTCTTCTCAAATCAACATTCTACGCATAGGTACTCTGTAGTTGACATCAAAAAAGATGCTGGAGTTCCTCATTGACATATCTTCGTAATCTTTGCTGATCATGTCTTCCAACACAAATTCCCATGTGCTGTTTTATTAGCTGATCTATTTTCATATTCTGATGAGGCAGAATTTATTCAAAGACTTCTACATAAGAAGAAAACAATTCAACTCGACATTTTGATATATCGACGACGTTTTATCTATTAACTACACTAATTTCCATCCATATGTTGATTCGATATATCCTAGTGAACTCAAAATAAAAGACATCACATGATATTTCATATCTGCTTCATACTTTGATATTTTATTGAACATGCATATTAACCGCAGTTTCATGACAATCGGAATTATTTCAACATCTCCATCGTCAACTTTCCATATTTATGTAGCAATATTTCATCATCACCTGCATATGGTGTTTGTCTCTCAACTGACTCGATACTAAGGAGTTTGTTTTCGTATGATCAGTTTTTAAATTGAGGCAGGCTACTGACAAACAAGCTGATGTTACAGAGGTTTTCACAGTCTCGTTTAGAATCAGCATTTTTGCAAATTCATGGGCAATATAATGATCCAGTTAACTTGTACATCCTGTCATTGGATTAAATGTTGTCTGACGTATTTCATACCAATTGTTAGACTATTCATTAAACACTGATTTCGACAACGAATTACTCCATTTATCTGATCAAGATATAGGGTTCACGGCGGTTGTGACCGGTCGACTGGTGAGGCTTACTCCTAGGCATCTGATCCCTCCTCTGGTATGTCCAAGTTTCGTATTTATCTAAAATTTTGATTTTGCAGTCCTTAAAGGAGTTATAAGATGAATCGCTGTTCATTTTCTTCACCTTTTCCTTTGACCATAACGCATCACGGACACAAACCAATCAATGCGAAATATATTTATTCCTCCAGTCAACAGTTCCTGGCCATTTCTTCTTAAATAAGAAAAATACGTTAACGGCAAACGAGCAAATTAACTTTATGACAAACGAGATAACTTCGCCATCGTCAACATCAAATATTTCAGAAGTAATATCCCTTTACACTTGCATATGGTGTTAATTGTTCTCAACTGATTCGATATACTAAAGCATGTTCTAAATATAATAAATTCTTAAACCGAGACAGGTTTTTCTTTATATACTGATTGACTATGGGTTGTTCTGATAACTTGATAAAGGTAAAAGGCTTAAGACGGCTGTGACCGGTCCAAAGGGGATACTTACCCCTCCTTGGCATCATATCCCACATTTATATCCCCATCTGTCCGCATTTAGCTTTCTCTAAATTTTGTATTATTTATAGTATATACAAATGATTACGTTTTTAAAAAGGACTGCAATGCGTGAACCGTAGGTGCGTTTCTAACAGAAACTTAATATTGTATGTTAAAAATAAAAATGTGTCATAAAATATAAAGCATGCAAAAACGTCCTTACAAATCTTACTGGTAGAGCTGTAATGGTATAATGATCAACAATGCATTGCATCTATTGTTGAGCGTTGCTGATGATGAACGGAGAGGCGAAAATAAAGAACAGTGATCAATATCATAAATTCTATATGGAATAGAAATCAGACTTGGGCAAACACGGAGCCCTGGGTATACCAGAGGTGATATCAGGTGCCTAGGAGTAAGCACCCTCTGTCACAACCCCCATGAGCTCTATATTTTGATCAGGTAAACGGAGTAATTCATAGTCAGCATCAGTGAGTCTAAAACGGCCTAATAATTCGTATGAAGCACTTCAGACAGCATTTGATCCAATGAAATGTACTGGCAAACAAGATCGTTATTACGACCATAGAATTTTTGAAATGCTTAATTTAAACGAGACTGCTGAAATCCCTGTATATGTTATCATATCGAAAAATTGATAACATTGTTCTTTTTTAATTAAAGAGACAAAACATCTCATTTTGGGCAAAAATGATGAGAAGACAATTTTACCACACTTACGCAAATTTTGTTGAATAGTTGAAACTATGAGCATTGCAAAAATGATATATTTCTGAAGTCGAAAATTCTCGTTTTATCATAAAAGCAATACTTTTTCACGGCTCATGGAAATAAATAAATAAAACCATAAAAAACACCACTGAACCTCCTCACTTCGGTATTCAGTCGCATGCATGGCGTCTATTTGAAAAAGCGAACGGTAGAGGAGTCCCATAAACCCAGAATTGTGACAAATTCTGCGATGAAAGGGGTAAAAATAGAGTAAGATAAAATTCGGACACGAACTACGATTTACCTTAGGGGTCAGCATGACCGATGGATAAACAAGGGTTAGGCGAAACACACGCGGAACTAGCGAAGATAGTGGTTGATAGGCTGCAGGTAGTAAATGCCAAATCTCAACACCTGTATGGTCATGGAAAAATCCGAGTCTACATGAAGAAACCAAATCCCGATGATCTCCGAAGTATTGTTGACAGCAATTAAAATTGAATTGAAATTGTTCAAAATTATATGCGTTGGCATTGATTTCTATCACTACGTGGATGCTGAGGTCCAAGCATAAAATGTACGAGCTGTAGTCTCTATTTGAAAACACAGTCTTTTACAAGTCATACAGAACAATTTTTTTACCGTCTTGACAATTCTTTATGAAACAATGCCGATACCGATAAAAACATATTTGTACATGCGTTAGCTTTCTTCCAATGTGTACATTCACGTGTTACTTTTATACGTTCCGAGCGCAGTGTTAGAACGTTCGTTTCGTAACCGGGAGGTCTTAAGTTCGAACAAACCTTGCTCGTAATATGACCTAGTCAAACCTAAGACATAAATATAGATAGTGATTGCTCCTTCGCCAAACGTTCGGCATTTATAAATGAGAATCAAGGGTCTTTCGGATAGAACCTTAAAACGAAGATCCAATGTCGCGGCAGGCGTTGGCGCATTAAAGATCCCATACTCCTATGGTCCTGAGCGCTAAGCATAGGTCTAAATTTGATGTACGTTGCGTACAGCTGCTGATGTCTCAATATGAGTGAAAAAATTCGCAATGGGACGCAAAATAAACAACGGATATCATAGCAAAAGTCGCATCAATAACTAATAAAGCTTCACTCAGCAACCGGTGAATTCCAATCCACAAAACGTAAACCAGCTGAACTTTCCCCACAACATCCGTGTTAGCCTCGCTTATGCACTTTCTGCGTGGACCTCTGGTCCATGGAATGGAATTGATCATTGTCCGTATTCTCATCAATAAATAATAGGCAATATTAAAAAAGAATTAAAAAGAACATGATCAATAAAGTCTATTTAATCATATGAACATATGAATTTACCAAACCAGCTGCCTAATGCGTTGCAGGGAGGGGTGATGTTTATTGGCATCGAATGATTAAATAACGACAACCGTTAAATTGATATCTAACGTTTTTAACTGTGGTTTCAATGATATGCATGTATATTATTTAAATTAAACAAATAGAACGATGTATAAACACAAAATGCATAAATATGTTGAGGTTGCGAAAATTCATGTATACAGTATTGAGTATAGTCTGGAACTTCCGTCAATCTTATGTAACAGTTGTGAATTGGATTGTATCGATATCAATCAACATTGATTATGGTTTTTTTAAATACAGAGTAGCGATACTGATGACATCATACTACAAGTACGGATCAAAGAAATGTTCAAAGTGGATGAACCAAGGTGACTCCATTTTGCCCTTAAGTGCCGACCATTAAATGCCACAAAATCACACTTTGTTGGAATTCTTCACCAAAGTTGGGGGAAGAGACATCCGCCGTAACATCTTTTTGATCCGCCTCTGCTTATCATGACAGAGGACTAATGTGTATAACACGAATGTCTTATCATTGAGAGGTCGTGTGCAATCATCTGAACTTGCGAAATATATATATCACACAGTGGATATGGTTGTCCGTCTTTTGGTATTACTCGGCAAGTAACTTTTTTATATAATAATACGTTAACTAGAATTTCAACAACAACAAAAAATAATATATATATATATATATATATATATATATATATATATATATATATATATACTATGTAAAGAGGATGCCTTCACTTACTTGAATTGTCCATAATCTAGATTTTGATGCAATAAATTATATTTACCAATATTTTTTTATATAAACCCATGTACTTTCAATGTACACATGAATTAGTATTGTTTTTGTTTGTTTTACGTCCATTTGAGCATATTTCACTCATACTGAGACGTCATCATCTGTAGAGAAAGTATCAGAAATTTAAACCTATGCTTAGTGCTCAGTGCCGTAACAGTGATGGTTCTTTCACATGCCCACGCCTGCCGTGTCACGGGACTTCCGCATTTAAGTCATATCAGAAAGACCTTTTGGTCTCACTTCCACAATATTATATAACAGTCGACAGGGCATTAGTATAACGATAGTATTCGTTACAATACATATATAAGCAGTCGCGGTATTTCATTGGTAGAGTGTTCGCTTTGTAACCAGAAGGTTATGTATGACATGATAATAATCATAGTTGGTGATTGTTCCTTCGCCGAAAGCTCTGCATTTAGAAGCGAGAATCACGGGTCTTTTTGGATATGACATTAAAAACGGAAGTTCCCTGTCGCGGCAGACGACGGTACTTCAAAGCACATGGCTAGACTTTCAGCTGGTGGCGTCGCAAATGTCGACGTAAAACAAGCAACATCTGTAAGATGTAAGTTTGAAATCTACATTACATAACACACTGATATTGAAGGTCTTGTGGTCGTTGCATTTGGAGGATTGTGTAACAGTCAGTGTAACATAAATGACCTCCAGAAATATGTTTGTAATAATTTACCTACATTCGTGTAACTTGCAATTTTCAATCATACACACTACCTCAGCATTCATTTTGTGAATGTTCAATGAAATTCCAGTAAACGATTTGTTGGTATCACTGCTCATACAATACCTTTCACAGACTATCTAACCATGCTGCATGACAAATCAAAGCCAATATACAGAATGAACGTTCAAACAATATTTATTTATTCCTCTTTGATTCGAGCAAACTGAGTATTTTTAACTTTTATTAAACATAACTAAAACAGTTTTTCAGTCAGTTACATCATTGTAACTTCATTTTCATCCCATTCTGTATTCAGACTCTTCTCACGAAACGTAGGTAGGAATCCATTATTTGTGGACAGGCCCAGTGATCAGCCATCATCCAATGTTTGTCGAGTCATCTTCAGTAAATCGTGAAGTTTTCTGTAAAAAATAAATACTAAATGAATAGCTGTACAGCTATATATAAGACCAATAAACAGATGATTAACACACACACACACACAGAGACACAGAAACACACACACATACACACAAGCGCGCGCAGGAAGGTGTTAATAACCTATGGATGGTGCACACAATGTAGACGATTTAAAAGATTATTCAATTTTAATGCATTTTCACTTTATATCCATCAGAGCTTCGCCCGGAAGCCTGACCCTGTATACTTCACTATTTTTGAAGACAATGACATGTTGTATATACTTATACTAAAGCTTAATACATAATATTTTACAGCTGGAATTGCATGCGAGTGGATATAATTTTACAAATTTATTTCTAGCAAACTCGGAAAATAAATTGTAGTGTAATAATGAGAATCGTATTGTACAACATAAGAGGATAGCTACATCTTAACTTAATAATTCCCATCAGCATTGATTCAATTCCATTCAATACTATTAATGTAGATAACCCAAATTTTCAACAAATTTGAGGATTAAGATTTCAACATTCTCATCTAGCCAAAAATTTGCGACGTCTTTGACCTCCTCCCCATTCTTCCTGTATCTGAATGGGTGAAAATAGATTGAAATCCAACCAACGGTCAGAACTATATTTTCTCTGATAGAGTTTTTTATTTTTTTTGTTTTGTTTTTCGTTTGTTTGTTTTTTTGTTTCTGCTTGTTTGAGAAGATCAATAGCTATCAAACAGTGTGTATAATACACCGTGCCGACTCGGAGATGTCCGGTCGCACTGGCTGACTGAATAATATCTGACTCCGGCAACATCAAACAAAAAACAAAGCTTGAGGGAATAATGAAATAACCATCAAAAGAAAACCGAATCTAACTGAATAAATAAATAAACATCAAACGTAAACTGAGTCTGATTGAATAGACAAATAAACATAATAGGATGCAATATGCGGCAATTAAAACATAATTTATGCTACTTTTCAATTTCTTTCGCCCTTTAAAAAACAAAAACCTGCTGAAATTGTTGTTTGTTTTGTAGAGAACAAAATAAAATAACCAAAAAAAAAAATAAATTCTGCAATGGATCAATACAGGAGATGTGAATGTTACTAACATGATATCGGCACAGCGATCTCTCGTGGTCATAAAACGAAAGAAAATGGGGGGATTTGTTTCCCATTTATATTCCCCGTTATCTATTACCGGGCATATTGAAAATTACAACGTCATGCATTAATATTGTGATATAAAGGATATTCTCATAAAGTTACAGAAAATATTTTCTATATTTTATTATTATACAGTTACACTTGGAATAAATATATCATTTTATGAACACTTCTTTATATCAAAACGTCTCTAAGATGTGAAATTCTTCTATATAGCAATAAGTAGTACTTACGCGACATAGTCCTTTGGCCTTCTTTCGACAAATGATTGGTAAGGTCTGTTTTCCTAAAGACGGCCAATCAGAGGGCTTTGATGTTCCCGCGCATTATACTGATTAAATGGTCACTGAAATGTGCCTACCATTCAATCGACTGAAATATCACAATGCTACCTTTCGGTTTTAACTGAAAGGTCTAATTTCCTCCTGTGCAATCTATCACGAAGTCGTTTCATAGAAAATGCTAGACAGTTCTTCACAAACTGATTTTGACTGTGGGTTATTTCGTTTATCTTATCAAGTAATAAGACTCACGGCGGATGTCATCGGTCAACAGTGGGTGCTTACTCCTCCTACGCACCTGTTTACAACTCTAGTTTGTCCAGAACCCCCCCGTGGGGATTCGAGTTGTTAGAATAGATCCTCAGTGCCCCTTGCTTGTCGTAAGAGGCGACTAAATGGGGCGGTCCTTCGGATAAGACTGTGAACACCGAGGTCCCGTGTCACAGCAGGTGTGGCACAATAAAGATCCCTCCCTGCTCAAAGGCCCTAAGCGCCGAGCATAGGCCTAAATTTGCAGCCCTTCACCGGCAATGGTGAAGTCTCCATATGAGTGAAACATTCTCGAGCGCGACGTTAAACAATATTTAATCAATCAATCCAGACGTCCGTGTTAGCCAAAGAAATATATGTTTTTGAATGTGTTCTTAGGATAAACTATGTATTTTTAATGTTGTATATTTCTTTTATGGCCTGTTATTCTAAACGTCCCCGAGGTTCCAATGCCTCTAGTGCGAAAAGAGTGACTTTTCTCTTTTTATGCTTTGTTACCGAGTTAGGATCGCAAATGGAAGAGTGTTATGGGGAAAAAAATAACAGAGAAAATAATATGATTGATTGATTATTTATTGCTTTCCGCCACACTCAACAAATTTTCAGTCATCTGGTGGCGTCCAGTTTTTTTGGTGGAGGAGAGAACCTAGATACAATGTACCTGGGAAGAGACCACCGCCGTGACCGAGATTCGAACACGCGCCAACAGAGGTGAGAGGCTTTGTGATTTTGAGCCCGATGCTCTAACCACTCGGCCACGGAGGCCCCCGAAATAATATGAAGAAAACGTATAACCTTTTTGTCAGCTAACAATGTCACACTTGTTAACTACGACTTGCCTTAACTATCATCGTTAATTATTCATCTTACTTTCTAGCTTTCTGTTTACAATTAAAAGAATTTCGGAATGGATTTACACCTATATGAATCCAAATTCCCCCGCGTTTTACTAAACGACTTTCTTTTAATTGTATTGAGATATGTCGTTTTCGGCTTCTGATTTGGTTTTGTTTTTCCTAGGATATCAATATCCGACAATGGAACTGGAATGGCTGGGAAAGTACAGTGAATTAAGCGATATTAATCAATCGTGGATTGAGAATAACATAGATCCAGTAATCTCACGTTATCAAACGGAAACCAAAAGTAGGTATACATGATGATATGACTGTGTTACTGTACAGCTGATGAGGACGTTTTCATTATACATACGTAAAAAAAACAAAACAAAAAAAAAAACAAAAAAACAAAACCAAAAAAAAAACCCCAAAAAAACAAAGAAACAAAAGAAAAAAAACAAAACAAAACCAAAAAACAGGATGACTATCGAAAGCTGTCCTTGAAAACTGAAATTCTAAGAGCAGTAGGTTGAGCCGATTCCAATGAAAAAAGCATTCTGAGAGTAGTGCATGGGCAATGTATGTCCCCTACCGGTGTCCCCATTAATTAACGGATGCAATATTTGGGAGAATGTAAATTCGATGTTATTTGATTTTGAATTATGGCTTGAAACATTGGTACCAATTAAGTAACTATCTTTACCAGTACTGAATTAGTTTTAATGTTTCGTTGTTTATACAGTTGCCGCTTGTGTTTTTTAGTCTCAGTTAGAACTCCATAACTTTTAAATTTATCTTATAAACAAGTAACATATATCCCAAATGGCACATGGAGTTCTAAATAATGTAATGATACTTACTACTAACTGTTTGAAGACAGATTTCGAATATCTGCGATTCAAGTCCAATTTCAGGAATGCGATAAAATGAAATCTGTCGAAGGATCAGACTTTGCTCAATAATTGCAGAAAAATACTCGTGTCATTATATCTGATACACATTTTCCTTTCCATGTTCTTTTTGCAATTAATGAGCTTGCAATGTTTAAGTAACGAAGTTCCTGCAATTGTCAAACGAGTCCTTGCATAACGGAAAAAGTCTGGAAAACCAATGTGAAAGACTAACAGAACAGAGAGACGGACGGCCAGAGAAAAAAAAACTATGGTTCCCTTCGGTTTACAAACCTGTAGGGAACTTATCAATGGGATATACACAACAAACGAAATTCTTGAATATGTCACACTCTGTAGACAGGTTCTTCATTGCGATGTTACATATATGAATACTTTATCTAATTTACATAATTATCGAAATTTCGAACTTTCGTCAGATTAAGTTAATATGTCGATATGCCTAAAATTTAAATCCCAAATTTCACATATATCTGTTCATTATGTACTGTGCAACAGTGATAGTAAAGTTATATGCATTAATCGGATCTTCAATTAAACTTTGAAGAAGATATAGTTCTATGATTTTATCCAATAGAATGCAGCCAATGATAATTTCTGTTACAGATGTATTCTTCAGGCAGAGTGAAACATTATTATGATTTTTCTAAAGCCACAATGTCTGATTTTCAAGGGCAAATAACTGAACACACCCGAACCTACTTCTTTTTCTTGTAAACAAATGAAACAGATTCAGTAATAATGAATTCTTAATATCTTTAAATCAACAGATTCACCTACAAATGTTCTTGACTTTGGTTGTGGGTATGGAAAACTTGGAAAAGAACTAGCAGACTGTTATCCCCAGTGTGATATATACGGCACAGACATTGACGCAGACGCAATTCAATACTGTAGGGCCATGTTCACACATCCCAATATACATTTCGCGGTATTTGGTGATGACATTAAAACACGCTGGTCGGAGAAATTTGACATCATCATTTTGATGGAGGTATTGCATGATCTACCAGATCCTGTTGGAGTTCTCTCGCAAGTAAAGAGCATGCTAAAACCAAACGGATATATCGTAGCATTTGACCCTAACGTGTCATCGAACACGTCCGAAAATATTGGTCAAAACGCTCCGAAGAATCATCTACCGTACAGCGTATTTTTCTGCCTACCGAACAGTTTGTCTGACAAGCCTGCCGTGGGACATGGTGGCAGTTGGGGAATTGAAGACAGAAAACAATTTATTACAGACAATGGATACAGTGTCGTCAATATCGACGACAAAGGCCGATCCGTTGATAAACACCACTACAGGATTGTTTTCAGAAAATGAATGAATGGATTACTTTTTAATTCGAAAGTGTAAAACATATTTTGCTATTCAACTGATATACCTATTCTTTGTTATTTTGCTAAAATATATTTTCTTATTTAAATAATATTCCTATTCATTACTATTTAGCAATATATAGTATATGATATATAACCATACATTGTAGTAACTCTTTGTAAAATCTTTGAAATCAATATAAAGTTTAAGTACACAGTTTCTATTTCGTACTAGCAGACTTCTACGTTTTCACATATTTTATTACATACAACGTTTATAGTGCCTAAATGTATTTAGTGTCTTAAGCAAAATTAGGTAGGTTATTTGAGAAATATGTCTGCGTCCCAGGTCACAAAATACCTCGCAAAACATAGATACCTCATACTGGATCTAGTAAATGATTTACTAAGCCCCTATCTTTGCTCCCGACAAAAATATTAACAGCTGTGAAGGAGAAACTTCAAACGTATTTTGCCACAATATACATATAGTTCAGAAGATGTGTAAACAAAATATGGATTCTAAAAATATGAAATTACAATTTTTTTTTCTTCTCAAATCAACATTCTACGCATAGGTACTCTGTAGTTGACATCAAACAGATGCTGGAGTTCCTCATTGACATATCTTCGTAATCTTTGCTGATCATGTCTTCCAACACAAATTCCCATGTGCTGTTTTATTAGCTGATCTATTTTCATATTCGTATGAGGCAGAATTTATTCAAAGACTTCTACATAAGAAGAAAACAATTCAACTCGACACTTTGATATATCGACGACGTTTTATCTATTAACTACACTAATTTCCATCCATATGTTGATTCGATATATCCTAGTGAACTCAAAATAAAAGACATCACATAATCTTCCACATCTGCTTCATACTTTGATATTTTATTGAACATGCATATTAACCGCAGTTTCATGACAATCGGAATTATTTCAACATCTCCATCGTCAACTTTCCATATTTATGTAGCAATATTTCATCATCACCTGCATATGGTGTTTGTCTCTCAACTGATTCGATACTAAGGAGTTTGTTTTCGTATGATCAGTCTTTAAATTGAGGCAGGCTACTGACAAACAAGCTGATGTTACAGAGGTTTTCACAGTCTCGTTTAGAATCAGCATTTTTGCAAATTCATGGGCAATATAAGGATCTAGTTAACTAGTACATCCTGTCATTGGTTAAATGTTGTCTGACGTATTTCATACCAATTGTTAGACTATTCATTAAACACTGATTTCGACAACGAATTACTCCATTTATCTGATCAAGATATAGGGTTCACGGCGGTGACCGGTCGACTGGTGAGGCTTACTCCTAGGCATCTGATCCCACCTCTGGTATGTCCAAGTTTCGTATTTATCTAGATTTTAATTTTGCAGTCCTTAAAGGAGTTATAAGGTGAATCGCTGTTCATTTTCTTCACCTTTTCCTTTGACCATAACGCATCACGGACACAAACAAATCGATGCGAAATATATTTATTCCTCCAGTCCACAGTTCCTGGCCATTTCTTCTTAAATAAGAAAAATACGTTAACGGCAAACGAGCAAATTAACTTTATGACAAACGAGATAACTTCGCCGTCGTCAACATCAAATATTTAAGAAGTAATATCCCTTTACACTTGCATATGGTGTTAATTGTTCTCAACTGATTCGATATACGAAAGCATGTTCTAAATATAATAAATTCTTAAACCGAGACAGGTTGTTCTTTATATACTGATTGACTATGGGTTGTTCTGATAACTTGATAAAGGTAAAAGGCTTAAGACGGCTGTGACCGGTCCAAAGGGGATGCTTAACCCTCCTTGGCACCATATCCCACATTTATATCCCCATCTGTCCGCATTTGGCTTTCTCTAAATTTTGTATTATTTATAGTATATACAAATGATTTCGTTTTTAAATAGGACTGCAATGCGTGAACCGTAGGTGCGTTTCTAGCAGAAACTTAATATTTTATGTTAAAAATAAAAATGTGTCATAAAATATAAAGCATGCAAAAACGTCCTTACAAATCTTACTGGTAGAGCTGTAATGGTATAATGATCAACAATACATTGCATCTATTGTTGAGCGTTGCTGAGAATGAATGGAGAGGCGAAAATAAAGAACAGTGATCAATATCATAAATTCTATATGGAATAGAAATCAGACTTGGGCAAACACGGAGCCCTGGGTATACCAGAGGTGATATCAGGTGCCTAGGAGTAAGCACCCTCTGTCACAACCCCCATGAGCTCTATATTTTGATCAGGTAAACGGAATAATTCATAGTCAGCATCAGTGAGTCTAAAACGGCCTAATAATTCGTATGAAGCACTTCAGACAGCATTTGATCCAATGAAATGTACTGGCAAACAGGATCGTTATTACGACCATAGAATTTTTGAAATGCTTAATTTAAACGAGACTGCTGAAATCCCTGTATATGTTATCATATCGAAAAATTTATAATAACATTGTTCTTTTTTAATTAAAGAGACAAAACATCTCATTTTGGGCAAAAATGATGAGAAGACAATTTTACCACACTTACGCAAAGTTTGTTGAATAGTTGAAACTATGAGCATTGCAAAAATGATATATTTCTGAAGTCGAAAATTCTCGTTTTATCACAAAAGCAATACTTTTTCACGGCTCATGGAAATATATAAAGAAAACCATAAAAAACACCACTGAACCTCCTCACTTTGGTATTCAGTCGCATGCATGGCGTCTATTTGAAAAAGCGAACGGTAGAGAAGTCCCATAAACCCAGAATTGTGACAAATTCTGCGATGAAAGGGGTAAAAATAGAGTAAGATAAAATTCGGACACGAACTACGATTTACCTTGGGGGTCAGCATGATCGATGGATAAACAAGGGTTAGGCGAAACACACGCGGAACTAGCGAAGATAGTGGTTGATAGGCTGCAGGTAGTAAATGCCAAATCTCAACACCTGTATGGTCATGGAAAAATCTGAGTCTACATGAAGAAACCGAATCCCGATGATCTCCGAAGTATTGTTGACAGCAATTAAAATTGAATTGAAATTGTTCAAAATTATATGCGTTGGCATTGATTTCTATCACTACGTGGATGCTGAGGTCCAAGCATAAATGTACGAGCTGTAGTCTATATTTGAAAACAGTCTTTTACAAGTCATACAGAACAATTTTTTTACCGTCTTGACAATTCTTTATGAAACAATACTGATATCGATAAAAAGATATTTGTACATGCGTTAGCTTTCTTCCAATGTGTACATCCACGTGTTACTTTGATACGTTCCGAGCGCAGTGTTAGAACGTTCGTTTCGTAACCGGGAGGTCTTAAGTTCGAACAAACCTTGCTCGTAATATGACCTAGTCAAACCTAAGACGTAAATATAGATAGTGATTGCTCCTTCGCCAAACGTTCGGCATTTATAAATGAGAATCAAGGGTCTTTCGGATAGAACCTTAAAACGAAGATCCAATGTCGCGGCAGGCGTTGGCGCATTAAAGATCCCATACTCCTACGGTCCTGAGCGCTAAGCATAGGTCTAAATTTGATGTACGTTGCGTACAGCTGTTGATGTCTCAATATGAGTGAAAAAATTCGCAATGGGACGCAAAATAAACAACGTACATCATAGCAAAAGTCGCATCAATAACTAATAAAGCTTCACTCAGCAACCGATGAATTCCAATCCACAAAACGTAAACCAGCTGAACTTTCCCCACAACATCCTTGTTAGCCTCGCTTATGCACTTTCTGCGTGGACCTCAGGTCCATGGAATGGAATTAGTCATTGTCCGTATTCCCATAAATAAATAATAGGCAATATTAAAAAAGAATTAAAAAGAACATGATCAATAAAGTCTATTTAATCATATGAACATCTTGAATTTACCAAACCAGCTGCCTAATGCGTTGCAGGGAGGGGTGATGTTTATTGGCATCGAATGATTAAATAACGACAACCGTTAAATTGATATCTAACGTTTTTAACTGTTTTCAATGATATGCATGTATATTATTTAAATTAAACAAATAGAACGATGTATAAACACAAAATGCATAAATATGTTGAGGTTGCGAAAATTCATGTATACAGTATTGAGTATAGTCTGGAACTTCCGTCAATCTTATGTAACAGTTGTGAATTGGATTGTATCGATATCAATCAACATTGATTATGTTTTTTTTAAATACAGAGTAGTGATACTGATGACATCATACTACAAGTACGGATTAAAGAAATGTTCAAAGTGGATGAACCAAGGTGACTCCATTTTGCCCTTAAGTGCAGACCATTAAATGCCACAAAATCACATTTTGTTGGAATTCTTCACCAAAGTTGGGGGAAGAGTCATCCGCCGTAACATCTTTTTGATCCGCCTCTGCTTATCATGACAGAGGACTAATGTGTATAACACGAATGTCTTATCATTGAGAGGTCGTGTGCAATCATCTGAACTTGCGAAATATATACATCACACAGTGGATATGGTTGTCCGTCTTTTGGCATTACTCGGCAAGTAACTTTTTTATATAATAATACGTTAACTAGAATTTCAACAACAACATTTTATATATATATATATATATATATATATATATATATATATATATATACTTAGTAAAGAGGATGCCTTCACTCACTTGAATTGTCCATAATCTAGATTTTGATGCAATAAATTATATTTACCAATATTTTTTTATATAAACCCATGTACTTTCAATGTACACATGAAGTAGTATTGTTTTTGTTTGTTTTACATCCATTTGAGCATATTTCACTCATACTGAGACGTCATCATCTGTAGAGAAAGTATCAGAAATTTAAACCTATGCTTAGTGCTCAGTGCCGTAACAGTAATAGTTCTTTCACATGCCCACGCCTGCCGTGACACGGGACTTCCGCATTTAAGTCATATCAGAAAGACCTTTTGGTCTCAATTCCACAATATTATACAACAGTCGACAGGGCATTAGTATAACGATAGTATTCGTTACAATACATATATAAGCAGTCGCGGTATTTCAGTGGTAGAGCGTTCGCTTCGTAACCAGGAGGTTATGTATGACATGATAATAATCATAGGTGGTGATTGTTCCTTCGCCGAAAGCTCTGCATTTAGAAGCGAGAATCACGGGTCTTTTTGGATATGACATTAAAAACGGAAGTTCCCTGTCGCGGCAGACGACGGTACTTCAAAGCACATGTCTAGACTTTCAGCTGGTGGCGTCGCAAATGTCGACGTAAAACAAGCAACATCTGTAAGATGTAAGTTTGAAATCTACATTACATAACACCCTGATATTGAAGGTCTTGTGGCCGTTGCATTTGGAGGATTGTGTAACAGTCCTTGGGTGAACTCTGGTTCGTCCTGTTACCTGTTCGTCACACACATGAAGGAAAGCTGGGCCGAAGCTGTGGTAAGGCCCTTTGTAGTCTTGAATAATCTAAACAGTCGTAGACAAAAGGTCAAGACACCCACCTACAAAAGTATAATAACAAAAAAAAAAAATGGCGCAAGTCACAACACTCAACTAAGTCACCGTCCTCATAGAGGGAAATATTTTTTAAGTTTAGGTGCACTGATAGTGAAAAAGATACAACATCGAGTGTGGTCCCACTCTGTCCCTGAAGATTGTTATCAAATAGTCCATGCAAAGAATGTCATCAACGCATTTGGAGCCAGTACAATATAACCGACATGAAATCCAGAATTTTCGCTTCGGAGCATACAAGTCTTGATAAAATTTTGGAAATTACCAAATCAGGGTCTATATCCTTACTAATGAGGTGGATGATACTGAATATGACGTTTTTGCATTTAAATTTTAACTGATTCAAATCGTTAACACGATTACATTCATATTAAATGCAGTATAATTTTAAGTAAAATAGACTAAATCAAAACAATAATGACAAAGAACTGTTATTATAAATATCTCTGAATCGATTTTAACCAGTTGTTCCTAAAATGTTACGAAATTAACACTTAATTGTACACTGTTCTAGAGCGTACGTCATAATAAATCCACCAAAGCAAGTTTATTCCCTTGGGAAGTATCCGAGAGGTATAAATAATAGTTACACAACACTTTTAAAAGACAGTCTTTTATTTCATCCTACAGAAATATAAATGAATTTGATTTTTTTACAAATCACACTGGGCGACATAATCGAACCCGACTGTTGTCAAATATTGAATATCAATAAAACCGCATTCATTTAGAAAGATTAAATTTTGCTTTTGAAGCAATACGAACACTGTTAGAAGGAACAGAATTTTTAAAATAGCTAATGCTACGAAATTTTCTGTAGTGCAGCGTAATGAGCTAAATAGTAATTAGCTGAACGGTCCATGTGAAACCAACTGTAACCGAACATGACTCACCACAATAATGTACTACATGTTACGTAAGAATATCTAAATATTGTTTTGACAAGATGCACAATCTATAATATAATTCTTTATATGCAATATCAAACCCTTATTGTAAATATGTACTACGAAAAAATGGGCTCTTTTCAGTTACATGAATTGTATATTTGTGATACTTGAAATAGTAGATACGGGAATTGTTTTTTTTAATATAGAATACAATCCAAACCCTATCGTGGTCTTTCTCCTAGTGTGCTGTCTTGAACATGTCTAAAACATGTTGTGAACTTTGAATCTATGTTCACTTATTTAGTAATGTATGGTGATGCATGTTTTATTTTAATAATTTAACCCTTATGATTCTTCACAACAAAGACTGGGTTTATGATTTCCCATGCATATTTCTAAGTACTAATGTAAAGATAAACCACTATTTGTGTTCAAATATGTCATTAGAACATTAGTTGATGAAATTTACATCATATAAGGTAGTTATCATGCAATATTTGTGTGTTTTGATTCAATACTTCTTGTTGAAAGACTAACAATCTATCGACCTTTGCGCGAGGGTTGCCTACCTTCCATCAGAAAGAGCTTAATATATATATATATATATATATATATATATATATATATATATATAAGGACTTTATGCGCTACACTTGGGTTATCGTTGGTTCATAAGTTCAGATTACGGCAATAATACTAACGACAATAAAAGGAGCACAAACTTTATGATCAGAAGTAACAGGGCTTTTTAACATTTTCACCATTCATTTGTGAATGAATGCATAGTTAAGGCATTGACGCCTCAGTTTTTGGTGTTAATCACGGAAGATGCGATAACTGTGTACATGTAGGTACTAAATGGATTGCTTATTTATTGCCCCAAATATTCTCTATATATTTCTTAATAAACCAATACAGTTCAATGGTTTAATGTCAGTTCAAATCTAGAAGAGGTGTAAATTAAATTAATTGACTACATTTTGCGGTGGAAGGATTGTTTTTATGTAAAAAAAAAAATTTTAAAAGCTACATGTGCGTAATTTACCATTTCTATTTTATCTAAAGAATACTCATTATTATACCCCCATAGACAGGTATTTTATAGGAATTACGATATTGAATACTGTATTACTTATCTTCACCTTTACATAACAGAAATAGTGAAGAAATAGTGAAGCTTAGTGATTTATTGGAACATTGTAAATTCATAACTTTGGTTGATATATATTCCCAAACAGAAGACTGACTTTTAAAAAGATACATCATATTTAGCTACGGTGTTTGTATACAAATTCAGTTTCTTGGCCAAACATTTATCAATTCCCTACATTTTTTATATTCCATCTGAAATTATGAGGCACGGAAATGCAACTTTTGTAAACAATTTAAAACTAGCGATACTCTTACACGGCTCTCTTAAACTCTGACTCCTTGTATGATGATCTGTTCGCGTATTGTACGAGCAATAAATGTCTGAGCTTTTTTCCAATTGACTTGATTCTGTATCGTTAGTTAGAAAACAGTGCTATTAGGTTACTATACAGATTGATTTGTGTTGCTTATTTTGGTTTGATACCAATTATAGACAAAACAAATGCATGATATAAGTACCTGTGAAGTTTATCTGCAAAGTGTTAAATTTAACACTCTGTAGATCAGTACGCTCTCTCACTCCAATTTGTTTTACTATTGTTTTTTTTTTTTAGATATAATCCTTCAATTTTGAAATTCAGTGTATGCCTCCAAAGGAATTAAAAATACAAGAAACCTCAGGTTCGAAGCACTTTAACATGATTGTTTTTCCAAACCAAAGCTAGCCAAGGACCAGATTTCTGACTTTTCTTTTCAGTCAATGTGCACTGAACTTGGAGGATATTTAGTGGAGATTCAATCCCAGCATGAGAATCAGTTCCTGATAGATTACGCCATCAATCACCTACACAGTTAGTGTCTGCTCTACGAATTGTGGGGTGTCACTAATTAGTACACCGCCGCACGCGCATACACAGAATCAATATCTATCTGTCTGTCTGTCTGTCTGTCTGTCTGTCTGTCTGAAATTTTTATTTAACTATTACTGGTGTAGATTTTTCTATACTACTCATTTCTGAAGATATATATATATATATATATATATATATATATATATATATATACTGTCAATTCTTTAATGTACGCGTGGAATTTATTATGGCGTAATTTCGCGAGAAGCTTCACTCGCGAAATAAAGTTACTCGCTTTGAATTTTATTGCTAAAATACATGTTCAATGTCAAAATGTCTTGATCAACAGGGTACTCGCGAATTTATGTTCTCGGTATAAACCATCAAATTGTAAATGAACTGCTTTTTCACGATAACTTCAGCGGCGTTAGAACTCCTTTAAAAATATTCTTTAATATTGACCCTCACTTCTGTTACTTTCTAATTTCAAAACAGTTCAACCAGGCGGGCCTGAAGGAAATGGCAGCTTTTGGATAGGGGGAACGGACATGTTGATAGAAGGTGAATGGTTCTGGCTTTCAACAAACCAGAAATTTACCTTCACAGACTGGTATGCTACATCACAAGAACCCAATGGCGGTATAAATGAAAATTGTGCTCATCTTGGATCGCATCTGCATTTCCACTGGAACGACGCCGAATGCCACAAGCTGTACAATTTCATCTGTGAAACCGAGTAATGCCACGTCTTGTTTTATTTCTGACGAATATATACTTTGTTCTCTTTATATTGCAATACCTAGCTTAATGTGGTTCAGCAGTATTAATTTTGTAGCAGAGAGGTCGTGAAGTGACGGATTTAGAGGAGAGGAGGGGGCATATCCCCCTTTTCCGCAACAATTTACAAATAAAATGAGTAAAATTTCTGATTTGGAACCTAAAATGGCGGAGTATTTTGTTAATACTCGACTTATTCGGAAATTATGGATCCGCCACTGTCGTGACTGTACCTTCACCAACGCTCATCATTTAGAAGTGAGATTCCTGGGTTTTTGTCTTTCAAAGGAGGCCTTTAAAATTGAGGTCTCATGTAACGAAAGACGATATTAAAAAAAACTCACGCTGGCAATGTTATTAGCGCCAAGTATAGGTCTAAATTAAATTCATAGTCTGACAACGTGTGTGTGTGTGTGTGTGTGTGTGTGTGTGTGAAATATTCTCAGAGACATAGCTTTGTAATAAAGAAACAACTGCCATCTAATAGGATATCCATATTACCACTCGATGGAAGACCATGATGCTTGTAAATACATATACTTCTTTATCCATGGTCATTATTTTCTGTGTAAACTGTAAGTCTTGGGATGGGAAAAATATGGCATCACAAAGAATTTCTTTTTACTCCCACAACATTTCCTTCCACACAATGAAAATAACATTCACACCGAGGAAATATGTAACATATGGGAAATACGGTATATTCATTGTTAGTTATTGGTAGTAGGAAATAAATTCCTTCAAAGTCTAACCCGGGGTATACGGGGTTTTACCTGGGTTGGAGACCAAAGTTACTTTGGGTGTTATTACAATCCACCCTGCGTCATTACTTCGATAAATTACATGCAATACCAAATTAGTGATTGATGACTGACTACAAATATACTGTGATTCGCTTAAGCTGATTAGTCAATGGTATATTATATTACAAAAAAATCATAACATGAAAACCAATACATTTAACGTAATAGTTCGCTATCAGGTTGTACAATTTACATCAAATTTAAAGTTCTGAACTTAGGAAAGGAATGAAATGAGGTAAATTAGTTAAACGATAAGTGAATACAAGATATCTGAAGATATCTGAATAGAGGATATCTGAATACCAAGATATCTGAATACCAAGATATCTGAATACAAGGTTCAAATATATGCAATATGGCGTTTACATGAATACTGCTAACCAATTGTCACTGTTGTTTCTTTCTGCAGATCTCTTAATGGCGGTCCAGACGTGGTCGGTTGATATCAATCTACATTGTCTATAACAGGGTGATTTTGGTGGCACCTAATTTAGAGAACACTGTAAATGTTCAAATAAAGTATATCTTGTATTTTATTGTCGTACAATTTTATTTACCCTGGGAATATTTCCGGTTTACAGCAATTGAATTTTCCAAACGCACCTTGTATATCATATTTCATCAATGTATTCAGTAAGTCTTTGATAAAACACATGCCTAATATGCACTTATTGATTATAATAATCAATCAATCCATCAATATGCACTTATTGATATATTGCATGTGTATTTAAGAAAATGTCCTACAATTAATATATAAGATACTTTGTGAATAAAATGGTCTTGTAATTACAATTAATTGTTGATAGATTGTATATTGTTTAACATCCCTCTCGAGAATCTTTCAATTATATGGGGACGTCACCACTTCCGGTAAAGGGCTGCAAAAGTTAAGTTTATACTCCCTTTCAGCAGGGAGGGATCTTTATCGTGCCACAACTGTTGTGACACAAGAATTCTGTAATTGCTTTTTCATCCGAAGGACCGCCCCCATTTAGTCGCTTCTTACGACAAACAAGGGACGCTGAGGACCTATTCCAATCCGGATCGCCATGGAAAAATCAACTGAAAGATAGAATAGTCAAGTACATGCACGTAGGAAGCTAACCTCACTGTCCTGATCATTATCTAACGTTTCCCGTGCTGTCGGATTCTCCACAACTCGTTACGTTTTGACCACTTATGTATGATGGTTTCAGCAGGTATTATAACGCTTTCTTCTTCTTCCCTTTGTGCTTGCTGAGGGATCCACTACAACGGAATCAATATGAATTCAGTCTCACCACAAAATTATCTGATATGATAATCGGACTACTGTACACATGTACTTTTAATTCACAAATATGCATATCAATTGTTAGGCCGTTCTTAGCACACTGATTCTGACTACGGATTACTCTGTTTACCTGATCGGGATGTAGGGCTCACGGCGGATGTGACAGGTTGACAGGGGATGATTACTTCTCCTAGGCACCTGATCTCACCTTTGGTATGTCCAGGAGTCCTTGTGTGCCCATCTTTCTGATTTGTATTTGTTATAGGAATTACGAGATCTAACACTGTTAGTTATCTTCACCTTTACAAAAACATTCCGAACAATAACATTAAAACAATCATTTCATCTAACATTATATCATGTATATCAATATCTGTTAAACATTAAGTCGCCTAAAACACTTTGATAATCAGCCAAATTACGCACCTTGTGATTCACGCATCGCGCATACCGGAGTTCCAATTTGGCTACTGGAGATTCCTGTGTATGTCCAACAATATGTTTAACCAAAGATTTTATCGAATCAAATAAGGACCCTTTTCAGAGACCTGAAAGCTATTATATTCGATTCGACAGCTAAGCCATTTTACCAGCGGCGACTCCGCGTCACCAAATAAGGCCTTGTCACTCCAACCTCCAACCTGTAAGATCGATTCCGATCGGTCCTTGACATTTGACCTAATGTTTCATTGAATGGTCTCACAGGGTTTTCCCAAATACAATCTTACTAAGTTGAAATATCATGGTAACTTAGTTGAAAAACGAACTTCTCCATCTTGATCATGCCTATACCAAGACCTTCTCGCGCGGGGATTAATTGATTGATTCATTGTCTGTTGTTTTCCGCCACACTCAACAATTTTTCAGTTATCTGGTGGGCATCCAGTTTTCTATTGGTGGAGGAGAGAACCCAGATATAATGTACTGACCTTCCGAAAGTAAACTGGCAAACTTTTTCATATACATGTATATCGACGCGAGCGAGAATCGAACCCGCGCCGACTAGCGGCGAGAGGCTCGTGATTTTGAGTGCTATGATCTAACCACTCGGTCCTCCTCTCGCGTGTGGAATTGACTGTGCGAGGTCAAAGGAGGAAAATACAACGAATATGCAAATACGTGAAACCGAGTAACGGGAGTAACGATAGCAGCGTGTTTGCGCTTTCGCTTCGCTCTAAAAGCGAAAGAGAGTTCTTCGGAACTTTAAAGATGTGTTGACATCTGAAAAATGTATCCAAAAAATGTCACATAATTTATGAATTCTGCTAAATAGTTATAATTACTCCACAGAAGGAATTAGCATAATTCATTTTTTTTTTCATATTTTTTGTTTAGCCTTCTTTAGAATTTAAGTACTATCTCTTAATCATCTGTTAAGAATTTGAATTACGTCTTACAAAGACGATTATGACACTGGTGGCATATTAAAGTTATCAATGAAGATTAATATCCCAAATGTATCGCCAAAATTGAATCAACAGGTCACGACGTACGAGAGAAGTACTCCAACAAAATAATGATAGCGATATTTCACAATACATTGACCCCTCCTTTATCTTATTAATCTGTGGGAATGTTGTCTTATGATAAAACATGATTGGAGGCATCGTATTGTTAAGTAAGTCAACAATATATATCACGTTTATAAAGAAATGTTGCCAATGGTAACATTTATACGGTATCGTCAAATCTTACAGATGTTTTCCTGTTTGACTTAAACCGACTTTAACATGTAGCAAAACCTTTAAAAGTATTGGTGTCCAATCATCCTAAAATTTGTCAAACTATATCGCTCTAGATTTAAACGTGAAAACGGAGGACCCTCACTGCTACAACTGGGAACGTCTCAAAATAAGTGAAACACTCTCGAAGAGACGTAAAACAAACAAATAAAAAAGGAATACGATTGTATACTTCGACAGCGAGCGATATAGTTTGTGAAACAGCATTGAAAAGAAAATGGTTACATTGTTACCCAAAAGCGTTTCTACTTAATATAAACAAACTTTAAGTGTCAAACAGATGGCGTCCAAAATGATACCCTCAATATATCAAAATCTTTTGCTGAAAGAGTAAACTACAGGGTGTTTTCTCTTTCTAGAAAAGTCTCACACTGGGAGTCTGAGAACCCTTAAGAAATTATCGAAATACATGCATATTTCTATACATTGACAAAATTTGGAATACAAGATATTGGTTAGTTGAATATTAAAGTCCCGCTTGAAAATCTTTCACTCGTATGGAGACGTCACCATTACCGGTGAAGGGCTGCAAAATTTAGCCTTACGGCCTTTGAGGAGGGAGGGATCTGTAACGTGTCACACCTGCACACGTGACACGGGGCCTCGTTTTTTGCGGTCTCACCCAAAGGACCACCGCATTTAGTTGCTTCATACGTCATGCATGGGGTACCGATGATCTATTGTAACCGGGATCCCCACGGGGGAAATAATCGTCTGATTTGTTATGACCTTTTACACATTTATAAATGCAAAGTTTTCAGCATACAAGATGATGGAAACTTTGTGTATAGAAATCTTTAAAAGGGCATAACAATTCAAAAGATCTAAGTCATAAATACGTAATAAAAGACAATTTAATAAAATCTCCCAAACTTGATAACTTAACAAATATTTTGGTAAGTATCAGTATGGTAAAACTGGTTACAGTGGTGCTCAAAAATAAATTCACGCAACATAGAAATTATTACATCGTTCTTTTCTTATTGATTTGGACTACGGATTAACCTGTTTACCAATGCCATATTAAATTGAAACCGTGCATACTTAATATATACGGAAAGATGTGACAAAATTTCACATAAACTGGTTGGTATCTGCACTATGTATAAAAATGGATTTAAATATACATAGGCGTACAGTTCGTTGGAATAAATTCATGTTAAAACACAGGCACTTGGGGCATGGATCATGCAACCAGCCAACCAACCCTTCCATTATTTTTGTCTGATGTGGGATCGACATTTTTTTTATCTATGATTTGTAAATATACATTAAATATGCAACGGTTATTTTTTGTCTCTAGTAAAACTATTGTTATCAGTCATCATATTTCTTCTTAATCTTACAATCAATACTGAGAACGTAACTTTCCCAACATGGAGAGACGAAATATTATTGCGAGATTGAATGCTGTTTGTTACCTTAGTATTTTAATTATACTGAATAAGTTCGTAGATTCCAGATCAGAAAAATAATAAGGTATGGCTGTGGCATGATGCATGATCCATCCCCCCCAAGTGTCTATGTGCTAACAAAATACCCCTTTAGTGACCCCACTAAGTGCAAATTCTGGTGAAATATACGATTAAAAATAAGCGATAAATTTTCTTCAGAAAAATTGCGCCGTGCGGAATAGAACTGGTTCATCTCAGGTATGCCCAGAAGTGTACGCACTACTTTCCATTTTGTATAGGAATTAATGATTTATCATATGATGTTGTGTTATTTTCAGAGTTTAGGACATTTATCGCAGTCCGCTACCTTCACTGTCTTTACTCGTTTCATGAACACTTTTTAGGGGTCGATGCCACGTGCCTCATCACCATAATAATTAATTTAAATAGGACGCCTTTTAATTGTTATAATGACTTAAAGTGAAAGTGCATTGCGCTGAATACGGAGAATGGGTAATTAGTTGTAAGAAAACAGGATGGGTACATCCTATATTTGTTGCTATGGTTTATTGCGCATTCCCTTTGATATTCCCTCTCTATAAACATTGCTATGTCGGGTCTATATATACCTTAATGTATATCCCTAGCTGTTTGTCAATTGAATCTGCTGGGTTTACACAGCTTTTAAAATCTTTCATTAAAGGTATCCATCTTGTGTGCATTTAAATACTGTATTTCTCTCTTTAACAGTCGCCATACTTGGTGATCACACCAATGCACAAAATTCTTGTCCGACTCAATGGTTTCATCATGGAACGTCGTGCTATGCATTTGTCACCAATCTCAAAGCCAACTGGATCGATGCAGAGGTAGCGTTCTCCTTTCCGTATAACGCGCTTTCTTTCGAAAGTTCGAGTATATTGTTGTTCCTATGGTCCGTCCGTCTGTCTGTCACACTTTCTTATTCCTCAAACTTCTATTTTACTTTAAGCTGCAGCCAGTTATTAATCTTTTTTTAATATGATAGGTGCTCTGTACATGTTGGAATAAGGTTTCGGTATTTTCAACTTTACACTGGGAGATCTTCCTCAAAGAAACCTGGTTCCTAAAATTCCTCATACATTTTATACAACAGCCAAATCATATTTTGGGAGTTGATCGGTGGTGTACTGAAGAAGTGCAGTAATGTTTTGGAACTTTTATTTTCACCCCAAGGGCGAAATGGAATTTTTAAAAAGCCGACGTTTTTACTAATGGATGGATAGATGCGTATTGTTTAATGTCCCGCTCAGGAATTTTTCAAACATATGGAGACTTCATCATTGCCGGTGAAAGGCTGCAAAATTTAGGCCTTTGTTCGATGTTTATGGGTTTTGAGCAGGGAGGTATCCTTATCGTGCCACATCTGCTGTGACACGGGGCCTCGGTTTTTGCGGTGTCGTCCGAAGAACCGCCCCATTTAGTCGCCTCTTCCGACAAGCAACCTATTCTAACCCGGAACCCCACGGGTGTTTACTAACAGTAAACTCCCTGGCTCCTAGAGCTCTTGCTGCAATTTATATAGAAACCAAACCATCTTTTGGAAGATGATTAGTGGTGTTCTATTGATATGCAATATATTTTCCGGATTTCATTTCCATCCTAGAAGCATATGAGGGAGGTGTCAAAAACAACGTTATAGTTCACGATATAGCCAATATTATTTTATGTAAGGCAAATGGTGGTGTGTTAGAGATGTGCAATGATGTTTAAGAACTTTCAGTTTTAGCCTGGGAGTCAATTAAGGGTTGAAAACCAATGTTTTTCAATATAAAACTTGGTTTCTAGAACTCTAATATTTCATGCTATAACAAAATAAATTGAGGGATTTATGGTACTGAGCAATCACTTCAGAAAAAAAAATTACATAACTCCGTAATGTGGGTTATGATATTTTTCTGCAATGCTTGCAACCTCCATCACCCGATAAAATGCCCGTGGGGATCCGGGTTACAATATGTCTTTGATACTCCATGTTTGTCGTTAGAGGCAGCTAAATAGGACGGTCCTTCGGTTGAGGGTTCAGATAGTAAAAATCGATGTCCCGTGTCACAGCAGGTGTAGCACGATAAGGATCCTTTCCTGCTCAATGGCCATAAGCGCAAATCTTAGGTCTAAAGTTTACAGCCCTTCAATGGCGATGGAGATGTCCCCATATGAGCGAAAAATTCTCACGAAAGACGCTGAACAATATACAACAAACATCACCCAATAAAACAACAAAGAAAATATTTTATGGTTTAAATCACAGTATTTGAATTAATTTGTTTTTAAGAGTCACATTAAACAAAAAACCTTGATGAAATGGATTATTATTAACTTGTTGCAGGCATTCTGTCGGAATGCAAATTCCAAGCTTGCGGAGATTGGTTCTGCAGATGAAGATAAATTTCTACGAGCACATTTAACAGCGAATCATATCTCAGGTTGTAGTTTTCGTTATTCATTTAATTCAAATAAGCTATTAATTATATGGATATTTAAAGACAATAGATTTATCACATAAAACAACGTATTGCCAAACTGTCAGTGTGCTATTGCTATTAAAGAGGTTAATATTTTTAACGGGCACGTGTACTTGTAGGGTAATACTTACAAGTACACGTACCGTACACGTTGAAAATGTCAACCTCTATTATGTGTAAATAGCTGTATATTTGTTAATACAACCAAAGGGTCAATAGGTCACCTTACACGGGACGTTACTCGGCCAATGAAATTTATTCTACTTTCATATCCGGAGAGAAAAAGGCGTTTCTGTAAAATCATGTGACCAGTATCATTCACTCCATGTTTAAATGTCTGTAAGATGTCTACTCAGTCAAAACCTACATGTATTGTGCCTTCAATTTATTATATGTTTTGTTATCGATGTTTGCAAAGCAGTGCCTGCATTTAATCAGCCAATATATAGATCTAATGGCATGCATTTTTTATATCATTTGATTATGTTCGTCTTGTTTGAAATTTAAATTAGTCTCATTTCAAAAGGAAATACCCCCATTTCATATGTATCCAGCGAAGCAAACCACTTGCTGCCATGATACATTATACTTCATATCGCTTTATGTACGCTGCTGTTTGTTCATGCTGTTCCCATTCATAACAAAAATCGTTAATACAAAAGTACAGTAAACGAGAATTTGACATTAATTTCAATATCTACATTAACATGTAATAGGCATAGAATGTTGAATTTAAAACAGCTATAAACACAGTTAAGCAGACTAAGGACTCAACTAACATCAACCAGCCCTAAGAACCTCGAATTAGCAGAAATGCGTGGTATGATAATAAATAAAAAGTCAAAATTAAACGTATCTCAGCTAGATTATCTATACAACAGCACAGTGTATTGTATATAGTTCATTTCTGCTCAATTTCTTTTTCTTTCATAACTTTTTTTTTTTTACTTTTGTAATTATATAGAAGAAATTATATTTCCACTCCTTCTATTGCGTTGTACTTAACGTATCAAATGCAAATTTACTTAATTCATCCAGTATATGAATAGATGTAATAGGTGATATATTTGATTGGTTGTTTGTTGTTTTCCGCCACACTCAACAATTTTTCAGTTCAGAATGGTCCACAGAATTTCAGTATGTCTATTGTGCAAGTTCCGCTCGAGAATTTTTCACTCATATGGAGATATCACCATAGCCGGTGAAGGGCTGCAAAATTAAGGCCTACGCTCGGTTCTTGTGACCTTTTAGTTGAGGGTATCGTCATCATGCCACACCGGCTGTGACTGGGGCTTTCAGATTTTGTGGTTTCATTCGAAGGACCACCCTATTTATTCGCCTCTTACGAAAACCAAGGGACATTGCATGAAAAAATATCATAACCCGGATCCCCACGGGACAATGTAGTCATATCATAGCATGCATGCATGTGTGTGTTAAACAATATACAAACAAACATCAACACAATCTTATTTGATGTAGGGCTCACAGCGGGAGTCACCGGTCGATAGGGGATATTCATTCCTCCTAGGCACCTGATCCCACTTCTGGTATGTCCAGGGATCCGTGTTTGCCCATCTCTCTGATTTGTATATTCTATGGGAATTATGAGATTGAATACGGTTCGTTACTTTAGCCTTTTCATTTACATGTTTAGGGTTGAATAGAAGAGACATACACATCCTTTACGAAGCAGTGTGTATGATTTTTGGAACTGTGCCAGCCATTGCTGTTGCTGTTGTTATTATTGTTGTACAGATACCTCTTTACATACCGCTATTTTCTTCACCTTTGTTATTGTTTTAGTGAGTATTATTAGAATTAGAATTATAAGAATTCGCATTAGGGACATTGACTTTTCTAGGACTATCAAGAGATACATGCACCTATGTACAAGGTTTCAATGGAACGATTTTCTGTCTAGAGAAAAGGACGCTCTACGCTTGTAACGGCAACCCAGCCATCATAAAAGTTACATCCAGTTATTGCTTTGATTCATCAACAGCACGAAAGATAGTTTATACACTAAGTTACACACCGTCTTTATGTGACTAAGCCCGGTAACTAACTGTTTATGACAGCCCTACAGAATATATATATATATATATATATATATATATATATATATATATATATATATATATATGATATATTTGCACTGCAAGAAGCACTATATATTCATTTTTCTCGCATACTTCCATTTTTCAGAACATTTCTGGGTTGGAGGTACGGATGCATTTGCAGAAGGAAAGTGGGTGTGGATATCTACACTGGACCCTCTGGACTACACAGGTTGGAATCCCGGGGAACCCAACAACGGCGTGGGGGCCGCCTGCATGACGCTTGCCTATCACCTGGGTTATCACTGGAATGATGATTTCTGCAGCAAAACATACGACTTCATATGCGAAAAAGAGTATGAACATATATGTTAATTTTTGCATATGGTCGTGGCACGTTGTACATGTACATATTATTGAATGCGATAATTTTATAGTGATATTTTTCATTATTAAATACCCTAATCTTAGTTTACGATAATGAACTGCACTATAGACTTTTTGATGGGGTGGGGTGGGGGCCAACCTCAGTGTAAAACTATATGAATCATGTATATAAAAGACTAGGCTGAAGCTAGCAGCTACTAACCAGCAGCCACTAAGGCGATAGGAACTAGCAGCCAATAAGAAAATTCATCAAAGTACTGAGAGTACTCAGACGGAATACTAAAATGCAGCAAATAATAGATCAAAAATGATAATATTTCAAACAATTAATTAACCAATTTTTATTATCAAGTTCGATGTTCAAAGGCAATTGAGTTCACCTGAAAATTCCTAATGTTACATCACATGAAGCCGTAATGAAGGTTAACAATAGCTTAATCTTTGAAGAGTTCACAAAAGGAATATTGACATAAGGTGGGGGATCCCTAGGGTTATCATTTTCTGCCCTCAATATGGGACTTAAATGGTGTCAAGTCGGGGTGCCCGGGATTAGAATCTAATGTTTGAATATGGAGTTAATGAACGACACAAACGTGATACACAGATAGACAACCATGTATACAAAAACAGGGAATATAAAAATGGCCATGATAGCCTTTGGCGGCAATTAAGCTCACCTGCAAATTATTAATTTAACATCATGTAGAGTCATAATGTAGGCCAATCCTTGAAGAGTCCTCAACATGAGCATGCAGACAAGGAAGGCGATCTCTAGGGTTATCATTTTCCGTTCTTAATTTGGGTTTGTAGGGGTACCACCTGGGTCCTCGCGAGGATGGGGACACTAGACTTCTCAAGGAATAGAATATGGGTTGATGGAAGGAAACAAATGTGATATGCTGACAGAACAATGACGACAAACATAGGAAACCCTTTAATGGTGTCGCATATGCCTGAAAGTTCCTAACTTAACAACATGTAGGGTGATAATGAAGGCCTATAACAACTTAATCTGTGAAGAGTCCACAAAATGAGTATGCAGGCAAGGAAAGCGATTCATAGGGCTATTATAATTATGTACTGTCATTAGGTGTATGTTTGTATGATCTGGGTTTAAGAATAACATTTTTCATTGTGGGCAAACATCAAAGAAATCAGAATTAAGCTAGACTCCTGGCATGTTATAGGAAAAGAGTTTGAATGGTCGCTTCAAGTATGGAATGGTTGTCACAAAGTCACCGAATGGAATGGTGAAAAATGAAATTTTGTGTTTGTCAAAGGATTTTAGACAAGTATCTTGAACTTGGTGTATAAGATAGTGTTTAAGTCAATCAGTTGATTGATTGATTATATATTGTTTAACGTCCCGCTTGAGATTTTTTCACTCTGATGGAGACGTTGAATTAATCAGATTACAAATGTATCCTTAAATTAATCAGAATGCAACTGTATCTTTAGATGAAATTTCGATACAATATATCTATAAATCATGTATTATATGGTCATTGAAATGGTTTCTGTATCTACATATGATTAAATATATTTGTATATGACGATCATTGAATTCTTGATAAACTTAATAATTGTCGTTAGATATTCTACGATCAGTCTCATAAGAGCACACAAAGTAAATATTGGTGGGTTTTTTTATCTCTTTCAGAAGTAAAACTCCAAACATTCAAGTCATAGGGTGATCCTATTGCGAGGCGAAGCATGCATGTAATGGCGATTGTTATATCCCGTATCATCATCTATATTATTAAAAGATTTTACTTGTTTGGTCTAAGAGTTAATTGATTATATGTTGTTTAACGTCCCGCTCGAAACTTTTTCACCCATATGGAGACGTCATCATCGCCGGCGAAGGACTGCTGCAAAATATAGGCCTATGCTTGGCGCTTTTGGCCTTTGAGAATGGAGAGATCTTTATCATGTCACACCTGCTGTGACACGGGGCCTCGGATTTCACGGTGGTATCCAAGGGACCGATCCATTTAGTTGCCTCTTACGATTGATTGATTTATTGCTTTCCGCTACACTCAACAATTTTTCAGTTATATAATGGCGTCTTTTGTTTTTGGTAGAGGAGAGAACCCAGATAAAATGTACCTGGGAAGCGACCACCGACCTTCCAATAGTAAAGTGGCAAACTTTCTCACATACATCGGCTCGAGCCAGAATCGAACCCGCACCTACTAGAGGTGAGAGACCTTGTGATTTTGAGCGCAGTGCTCGAACAACTCGGCCATGAAACGCCACTTTGCCTCTTACGACAAGGAAGGAGTACATAGGGCCTATTCTAACCCGGATTCCCAAGGGACTATGAATTGATAGGCTGCCATAACATTCGACAGACTGACATATCAAAATAAATGACAATGTTTGACGCTTGACAGGCTTAACTGAAGATCATGTGCATTCAGATAAAAAGGCATGTGTGTTAACCCTAATATACTTGAACAATGAAATAACTGATACACCGTGCATGCAGAAGGCAAGGTGAATAAACAAACATTGGGTATTTATACGTGATTTGGTTATGTTTATATTCGACCATAACTTTTTGGGACATGTTGGTCTGATACACCGTTGTAGAGATTACCCGATTTCTTTTCTGTAGATCTTTTCATGGTAGTCCGAGTATTGTTGGATGATCTCAGCGTACATCGTCTGTAATATTAGAAATGTCGGTACCACTTATAACTTATAAATTTGCAAGTACTAAAATGAAATTATCATTGTATTTAATCTAAAATGCATCAATGTAATCAACAAGGTTTTTGAAATTTGGGGACTCTATTTGGGTACCGCAATAGGTTTTTCTATAATTATCTGGGATATCACATGCCGATTTCACTTCTCCATCATCGACTTCCCATTTTTGTAGCAATATTCCATCTCTCAACTGATGAGATACGCAAGAACTTGTTTTACATATGATCACTTTTTGAATCGAGATTGGCTATTGACAAACAAGTTAATATTATAATGGTTTCAACAGCCTCATTTAAAGTAGACATTTCACAAATTCTATGGACGTTATAACATCCTAGTTTGCCTGTACAACCTTTCATTGAGTTTGCTGTCTGATGTGTTTCATGCGATTTGTAAGGCCGTTATTGACACACTGATTCTGACTACGGATTACTCGTTTAACTGATCAAGATGGAGGGCTCATGGCGGGTGTGACCGGTCGAGGGCGATGCTTACTCCTTCTATGCACCTGATCCCACCTCTGGTATGTCCAGAGAACCATGTTTGCCCAACTCTTTAATTTTATAACATATAGAATTTACGAAATTGATCACTGTTCGGCATCTGCGCCTTTCATTCATGTATTTGCATATCATATTTCCAACAATCATTACCTCGATTTGCATGAATTTTCACATGCATTTGGGAGAATTGACTTGTAATATTGCTGCACATTTAACATTTAAATTGAATAAAATCCTATGGATAAGAAGATCCTGTGCATGTACTTTAATAACAGTATTATGATTACCTAAAAGGCATAATGCGGGAACCATGACGTCCGGTGTCATAGCAAAGTAATCTTTACTTGGACCCTGAAAATATATAAGCGTTTCCACGGGAGCCAATCCGATTTCCGTCAAGACGGGGGAAAAGATTGAACAATGTTCCGATTGCGCCGGAGTTGGTTTGATTGACTGATTAATTGTACGTTTTACGTCCCGTCGAGAATTTTTCACTCATATTGAGACGTCAACACCTGTAGGTGAAGTACCACGGATTTAGACCTATGTTTAGCGCTCGTAGCAGAGATGGTTCTTTAACGTGCCAACGCCTGCCGTGACACTGGACCTTCATTTCAAAGTTATATCCGAAAGACCCTTGACTTTCACTTCTAAATGCCGAGCGTTTGGCAAAGGAGCAATCACTAACTATATATGTTTACATCTTGGGTTTGACGCGGCCATGGTACGAGCGGGCTTCAACTCACGACCTCGCAGTTCCGAAGCGAACGCTCTAACCACTGACCTACCGCAACCTCTCACCGTAGTTGGCAAATCATGTACATGTATCACTTGGAGTAATGACTGAGTAGTTACAACTGTGAAGTTTAATGATGCGACCTTTATCTATAGGTTGGAACCTTAGAGGGTGACGACCCTACATAAAAATGGGATAGCTTGCACAAGTAAATGTTTATGGGAATCAGCAATTTTTCATAACAAAAATAGTCAGAAGAATTAAAAACAAAATAAAAGTAAACTCAGGTGACCTATTGCAGTTGGTCTGCGTCCGTCGTCGTCCGTCTTGCGTTAACAAACATTTTTTTTCTTCTTGATAAGAACCATTGCAAGTCTTTTCAAATTTGGTATGAAACATCTTAAGAAGAAGGGGGTATAAATAGTGAATTTCACGACTCCTGCACCTCTGGGACCGGGGTGGGACAAAAATTAACCAATTTTCAAAAATATTTGTTCTCTAGAACCGCACATGTGTAAAATAAAGTTTTTAAAAAACTATATGTATAGTGATGTACGGCAGAAAGGCCTCCACCAAAATTGTAAATTTCATGATCCCCGGTGTAGACGTTTTGACTCCAGGGCGGGGCCAAACTCAGTGTATATAGTATTTATGTGTAAAACATGCAAAGACATCTTTAATGCTGTTGTTACTTAATGAAAAGTTAAATGGATATTTAGGATGAGCAGAGTTCTTTACCATATTGTAAATCTCAAGATTCCAGGGGTAGGGAATTTGGGATTAGGGTGGGGCAAAAATGATTAGTGATTAAATGTGTTAAAAACTGGACAATTTTAACTTCTTCATAATTATAAAGGACAAGGCTGACATAAAATGTAACATTCATGACTATTACGTGCGGGAGGTCGGTGGTCTCTAACCGTGTACATTGTATGTGGGTTTTCTCCTCCGCTAATAAAAACTGCACGCCACCCGATAACTGAAAAAATATTGAATGTGGCGATAACCAACAAACACTCAATCAATCATTCATGACTCCTGCACCCCTGAACTTTCGGGTCAAGGCAAAAAGTGCCAATAATTAATCAGTTTTAAAAATCATCTCTAGAACCGCGCATATGTAAAAACAAAAACAAAAACAAAAAAACAAAAAAAAAACAAAAAACAAACAAACAAACCACATAGCAAAAAAAACAAAATAAATACATAGTGATGTAAAGCAACGAAATTGTACATTCATGATCCTCGGGGTTCTGACTCTAGGGTGGGGGCCAAACTTGTTATATAGTATTAAAAGACGTCGTCTTGAATGCTACTGATGCTATAAATTAAAACTGAATGAATATGGAGGAAACCCTCTAACAGAATTGTACATTTCAGGATCCCAGGGGTAGGGGTTTTGGTATTAGGGTGGGAACAAATTGGTTAGTGATGTGTCAACAACTGAACATTCTTTAATTCCTCTTGATAAGTATAATTATATTGATAATAATTATCATAAATCTAATTCTTTTCAGATTTGGTATGAATCATCTTTGAGACAAGATTGTGGGGCCTTAAGGGAGGGGCAAAAACTTCCAAAATATTGACCAATTTGCAAATATGTTTTCTCTACAGCTGCACATGTGTAAGAAAAGCAAAATGCATAGTGATGTAGAGAAGGGAAGGCAGAGAGACCTCTACATGTGAAAGGCATTCATAAGGCTGTTATCCCATATGTTATTTGTAAATCGCGTTATATAGAAGCTTGGTATGTAACGTAATTCATTGTTAATGTATATAACCCTTGGAGTGGTGTTCGTTTTAGTGGCTGCTTTTGAATCTTCTTAAATTGATATGTCAAAACTACTAATCTACTGTATCGCGAAATACTGAATCAAAACGTCACAGAATACGTTATAAATACGCAAATTGCATACTCCAATAACACCTTGAGAGAGGGATTTCACAATACAAAGGAAATGCCCTTATCTCAAAGCTCTGCGTGGAGTGGGAATATTACCTATTGAGACAACATGATTGGAACTCACCTACTTTTAAGTAAGTCAATAATATCATATTAATTAAGGCGTGCTGATGTGACGACACTGCATTGCAGATATTTCACGACTATACATGCAAGTGCAACTACGCTCTGAATCTCTCTCTCTCTCTCTCTCTCACTCTCTCTCTCTCTCTCTCTCTCTCTTGAAAATTCTGTTTCGTTAGCATGGCATACAACTGGGGTTAAATGGGTACCAATGATTCCTCTATACCTCAAGTATCAGAAAGTCAGATATCTTATAATCATAGTTTATCAATTATGTCTTTTTTGTTAAAATGGCTTGTAATAAAACTACTCCGAGAACGGGAGACGGGAGCATAAAGAAAATTGGACTATATCAGAATGTCTGCACTTTTTCATGTTTCTTGGCATGTTAGATGTACAATTGTTTTATGTCTCTAAATATCGCTATTCTGGATGTGCAGATATTATATTTCTCGCCCTGGGATGGGTGTACTCGCGCAATCTTTAATTGTCTCTCCCCAGCTACTGTTATGTTAGATAACATATATCCCTACCGTCGCTATGATTATGGGTGTAAACATATTTAATTTCTCTCCTAAACAAGTGTTTCGCTGGGTGTACGCACAATTTCATGTCTCTGTTATGCTTCGTGAAAACACCATTTAATGTCTCCTCCTAACCATTACTCCTGTCGGGACCGGGGTTAGAAGAGGTCCTCAGTATCCCTTGATGGCGACTAAATGGGGCGGTCCTTCGGATGGGACTGCAAAAACCGAGGCTCTATGTCACAGCAGGTGTGGCACGATACAGATCTCTCACTGCTCAAAGGCCTTAAGCACCGAGCATAGGCCAAAAATCGAGTCCTTCACAGGCAATGATGACGTTTCCATATGAGTGAAAAATTCTCGAGTGGAACGTTAAACAATATATAATCAGTCAATCAATCCTTACCATTACAATGCAATACATATAATGTATCTCCCTAACTATCGCTATCTATTCTGGTTATACACACCGTTAATTTATCGAATTCAACATGCCGTGCTGAGACAGTGACTGCAGACACCATGTAATATATTTCATTTTTCATTGCTATGCTAGCTGTACACACCCCAACAATCTCTATATATTGCATTTATCTCCCAAACAGTCGCTATACTGGGCGTACATGCTTTGGCACAAAATCCCTGTCCGACTCAGTGGATTCATCATGGAACTTCGTGCTATGCGTTTGTCACTAATCTCAAAGCAAACTGGATTGATGCTGGGGTAAAACATTCTTTGTTAACTTTGTTTTTGAGGTCACAATGATCAAAACGTATTTTTCTCATTTACAGTAAAATTGGGCAAAATTGGGTTTATGATATTTATGTACTATGTGGAAATGAACTCGTTGCAGGCATTCTGCCGGGATTCAAACTCCAAGCTCGTAGAGATTGACTCAGCAGATGAAGATAACTTTCTACGAGGACAATTAACAGCGAAACATATCTCAGGTTGAAATTTTCATTACACATTTTATCAACTGATTAATTATGTGGATCTTTAGAGACAGTGGTTTATTGAAAAACTATCGTTAAGGTAGTGTAATTGATAATACTAAACATTTGTATATGGATATTTGTTAGTATACCTGTTATGTGATCGTCTGGGGATGTTGCGTAGAAATGTATTCTACTTTCACATTCAGCGAGACGATGCGGTAGCTCAGTGGTAGTGTTTACTTTATGACCAGGAGGTCATGAGTGAGAGGGCCCGCTCGTGCCTTCGGTCAAACCTATGAAGTAAACATAGGTAATGGTTGCTCTTTCGCCAAACGCTCGGCATACTCAGAAATATGAGTCACGGGTCTTTTGAATGTGGCCTTAAAAGCAGAGGCCCCATGTCACGGCAGGCATTGGAACGTTAAATTACTCTCACTGCTACGGTCCTGAGTGAAGCATAGGTCTAAATATGTGGTACTTCATCTACAGTTAGTGGCGTCTCAATATGAGTGAAAAATTCTTGGTAGGACGTAAAACGAACACGCCAACACACACTGTCAAATGAAGCCACTGTGTAAACTCTATTGACTAATAACACTCCATACACGGCCACACCTTTGGAACAAATTTAACCAATGAAAGACTATTATGCATTAGCAATTCTAGCATCTGTCTTGTTATCAATGTGTATTGAGTCGTGAGAATTTCTGACAGACTCATGCATATGCATCAGAATGCATGTCATTCGGTATGGAATGTAGATTGGTAATGGATAAAAAGAAAATATTGCGATGTCGTCTGCATCCAGCGAAGTTAACGACTGAACTACTGATTGTGCTTACTTTGACAAAATGTCCCCCCCCCCCCAAAAAAAAAAAATTAAATTAAAAAAAAACCAACTTGCTGAAAAAAAGACCAACTTGCTGTGAACAGAACATAGCAAAAATACCTAAACATAAATAGAATAGGAATAGAACCTTTAAATTATTGTTTTAGGGTGGAACATGACGTGTCTGTCATTTTTAATAATTCAGAGTTCCGTCATTTATGAAATAGGATTTATTTTCTTATCGTAGTAATATTAATAAAATTCGTATAATGGCTAATAAGACAAGGGTTTCTGTTCGATTTTCGACTGATCCAAAGATTTTTCTCCACTTCATTGCAAACATTACGTACATTGTAGTAATGTCCGTTCATACAATATTTTGTTTTTACTTACCACAATTAAACACTATCAAGACATGCCATCTTTAAAACAAACCTCGTAATATATTTCAAGGTTTTTTAAGGTCACCTAAGTAAACTCGAGTGACATATTACAGATGATCTGCCTCTGACGTGGTCCGTCGCACGTCATGGCTTACCAATTGAATAATTTTAACTTCTTGATCACGACCATTCCAATTCTTTCCAAACATGCTATGAAACAACTTTGAGAAAAGGGAGGCATAAATGGTAAATTGCAGGACTCCTGCACCCTTGGGGCCTTAGGGGTTGGACAACAATTCACCAAATTTCAAAATTCTTCTTTACAAATGCAAAACTAAATTAAGAGATATGTATACCAGGGAAGCCTCTACCAAAAAGGTAAATTTCATGATCCCCGGAATACGGGTTCCGAATCCAGGTTGGGACCAAACTTGGCATATAGTATCTGTGTGCAAAACATTTAAAACATTTTCTTTAATGCTATTTAAACTAAAAATTTAAATAGAAACTAAATGGGTATTTAACATGAGCAGTCAGTTCTTTACCAAAATTGCAAATTTCATTATCCCAGATATAGAGTTTCTGGTATCAGGACGGGTCCCGGTAGCTACCTGTTTATGACACCCCTACAGAATATATATATATATATATATATAGAGAGAGAGAGAGAGAGAGAGAGAGAGAGAGAGAGAGAGAGAGAGAGGTGATATATTTGCACTGCAAGAAGCACTATATATTCATTTTTCTTGCATACTTCCACTTTTCAGAACATTTCTGGGTTGGAGGTACGGATGCATTTGCAGAAGGAAAGTGGGTGTGGATATCTACACTGGACCCTCTGGACTACAAAGGTTGGAATCCCGGGGAACCCAACAACGGCGTGGGGGCCGCCTGTATGGCGCTAGCCTCCCACGAGGGTTATCATTGGAATGATGACTTCTGCAGCAAAACATACGACTTTATATGCGAAAAAGAGTTAAGTTTTCTTGTTTGTATATTGTCTTCAGTCCCATTCGTTATTTTTTCTCATCATACTGAGACGTCACCAGATTAAGTGCCATGTATTCTTTATTTATACATTGCGCTCTATGATGTAGAAATGAGGGTTCTTTATCCGCCAACTCCTACCGTGACATGAGGCCCCCGTCTTGAGGTTGTATTCTAAAGTCCCGTGACTCTAATATCTAACGTCCTGCTCATGAGGAAGGAACGGTTACTACTGTATTCATTGCACCTCGGTTGTGACGCAAAAGTCCTAAGCACTACAGGTGTGTAAGTATTTATTTTTTATTCCTACTGGAAAACGGGCATCAAGAAAGTATATCTATATTGCGTGATTTGATATTTGCTCTATCCAACGAGTTGGAATTTAATATTTGCTCTGTCCAACGAGTTGAAATGGTTTATTTATTCGCGAGGCTTGCTGAGGGAATATATCACGATTTCAACGAGTTGGATGGAGCAAATATCAAATCATGCAATTATGGATGTTCTATTTATGTCATTGGCTCTTTCTATCACTTTAGTGTTGAGATGATCCCCAATACAACAAAACAGATTATTTAAATCATTCCCGATGCTTTATTAGCGACAGTCGTGGTTGTCCGTGTTCCTACGCGAGAAACAAATATTAGTGCGATAAATATTATACAATTACATAGACTTTTATTCAAGCCTATCAATGAATTTCTTGGAAGGCATTTAAATGCTTAAAATTGTACAGAATTATTCCATTGTTTTTAAAAAAAATAAACAATTATATTTCTTTACCGAGTATTTATTTTGCTAACGTAACATCTTGACTTTGGGAAAAAGTTTTGGTTGCGACATTTTGAAATTATATCAACGATTAATAACAGTGGACTGGTATTACTTCAATTTAAATAAAACGGTGATTCTAGTAAACAAGGTGTTTCACGTGTTTTCTTGGATATTAGAGGGGGAATAGGACTTCCCGAGACAACAACATGGCTGGCCTGGTATTCTGTATGTTAATATTTTGTTAGGACTAGTCGTACTGAATAGTGATTTTATGCTAAATATGAAATATAACTCCCCCTCCATTTTTCAAAGTAGTTCTACCTTTTTGTTCCATCTATCTGTCTTTTATCCCTGTATATGTCCCACCAACAGCCCGTAGGCGGCCCATGCTTTCACGTCGTCATGCAATTACTCCGTTTGCAACATCACGTGATCATGAACATTTCGAAATACGGTGAACATTATCCGACTCAGAGAATGTATGATGAAATAGAAAATTGGCTTGATTACTTTTTAATCCGATTGAGTGAAATTGCGTATATCTAAGAAAGTTTGCCGCTTTACTTTCGGAATACCGGTGGTCTCCTCCCTGGTACATTGTATCTGGGTTCTCTCCTCCACCGATAAAAAACTGGACGCCGGGAGATAACTGCAAAAATGTTGAGTGCGGCGGAAAACAACAATCAATCAGTCAGTAAATACTCTTTGCGTGATTGAAGACAATCACATGTCTGCAATGCAGAAGGAAAACAGATATTTTAAGAACAAAGAACTAATTTTTTTTTCTCTCTCTTACAGAATGGATTCTCCAGGGATGGTCATTGGATAATTGACTGAAAAGTGAAACACACTGTAAATTCAAAAGCGATTTTAATGCATCAGCATGTAATATATTATGAAAAAGCTTTAAAATTCTTTCACATTTCTGTTTTAACCAAATACTTGCATGTAGAATTTTGTGTAAAATGCATATTATGAAAAATGCACCTGTCATTGAACCCAATTATGACCAAGTATCTTATTGAACACACTTAATATCATGCAGGCATAAATTGATATGAATGAAGACCCACTGGGTGTAATGTATAGTATTTGGGTGACATGTTACATATAATTATGTTTTATGGCATGATGATCTTTGTGTGATATGGTGATACATATCTTGTGACACAAATTATTTCGCAACCGGCATCGATTGAAAATCCTTTAAATTGTTCATTTCATTTGCTCGAGAGACTACCAAACGAATTTAAATCCCTTGAAATGCATATTTAGCCGACCACTGTTTTATATCATGTAAGTTCATAGAAATTAAACTTCCTTGACGATTACGTATATATAGACTGAACAATAAGTCGGTTGTCCCTTCAGACGTGTTACATATCTGTCATACAGATACATGGAGCCCATGACAACAACTTCCCACAGCATTGAAGCTGCACCCAACCACGGAGTTGTTCATCAAACTACCGCAGCCGCCACTAATCAGACAGATGTTGCGGCGAGTATTTCCGCTGCTGTGGCGGTACCTGGTGGTGTCGGTGCCAGAAGCACCGCAATCGCCGCCAGCCAAGGCAATATAAAAATGTCTACGATATCTGTTTGGATATTTTATAGCTAAACGATCTAGGTTTGGTTGCCAAGCTGATTAGTTAATGGGTATGTAAAACTGACCATCGAGGACAGCGATATGGTTCTAATATTGGCACGGATATTAAGACCTACGCTCTTCATTAACAAGTGTCTTTTGGAAAACGACAAGATGTGCGGCAGTCTTTCGAACAATTTTTACACAATAGAACAGGCGAAAAAGTCCTTGGCAGTCACAAATGATGTTATAATAAAGGGAGAAAAGACACCGGTCTTGAATGTGATGTACCATAAATCGTTCTACAAAGATTGATTGTTGATTGATGTTTTGCTGTTTTCTGCAACACTCAACAATTTTTCAGTTATCTGGTGGCGTCCAGTTTTTATTGGTGGAGTAGAGAACCCAGATACAATGTACCCAGGAAGAGATCACCGACCTTCCGAAAGTAAACTGTCAAACTTTCTCATATACATCGGCACGAGCGAGATTCGAACCCGCGCCGACTAGGGGTGAGAGGCCTTGTGATGTTGAGCGCTATGCTCTAACCAATCGGCCACAGAGGTCCCCTTCTTCATAGAGACACACTACTACGACCCGATGCAGAAACTGGAATTTCGACTTTATCAAATTAATAAAGGACTTCACAATGTAAGTTAATGTCTTTAAAATATAATTTATCAACAAGTAAACTTATCACGTGGTTTCGTCATTAAGATTGAATATGTTATATAATGTACGATACGTTTAATTTTCATTAGAATACGCTTCTCCGAAAAATACCACTTGCATCTCATCATCTCACTTTTGTGTCCTGTTTGGGTGGATAGTAAGTATATATGGTGAAGGCGTGCTTTTCATTGACTCGCTTAACTTCATTTCATTCCACTGAAGGGAAACTGTACATGTATAATATGTGTCGTTAAAATAGTCACATTAACCCAGAATTCTTATCAGATACAGTGTGCGCATTAGTATTTCAATATTCCAATCCTTATTTGGATTTTAGATAGTTCGATTTCTCTTTATATCTCTTCAATTCAAACGTATTGTCTGATAAAATTAACGTTGTTATAGCCATGCATATATAATGTATAATCAGTTGAGTTGATTTTGTATATTTCAGTGCTTTATGGAAAAAGGATCTTACGGATGAGTGATTAAACTAGGAGTCCATTTAAAAGTTATAACAATGTGTTGCAATAAAAACGTACATATATGAGCTTTTTATGGACCTTAAAAGATATTTATGTCTTTTATACATTTCATATAGAAGAATTATTCCGTAGGAGAAAATTTAAAATCTTCTTAAGAGTTGAGGTCTCCTTATGAGTGAAAGATTCTTAAGCGGGACGTTAAACAATATACGATCAACCTCTTAAAAGTTACGTTACGGGCAATAAGAGTTGATATTCTTGTTTTGAATACAATATCAGTTTTGGGTACATGTACACAACTGTTTCGTTAAAATTAAAATTCAAAAGAAGAGGTATGCATGTAAGTGTATTAGAAAAAAATACAATGTCTTAAAACATTACCAACTTTGTGCAAAGTACCCTCTTATTTTGAAAATTACACCTTTTGTTAATTCGCACGGAGAATAGATCGGCAAGTAACATACTGCACAGGAAGCACATTAGAACAATATTGTGCACAATGCGGGGCATGCAGAAAAATAAATACAACGTGTAACTGTGTTAAAGGAGGTCAAATAGGCAATGGGCCAATACGAGTACAGAGATACACATGCGACAATTTTAGAACGTTAGATGTAACAACAGACTGTGGATAAAAATATTCGCACGGGCGATGGCGGTCATTTTCTTTATCGAAAACGCTTGACGGTAAAATAAAAAAACCAAAAAAAAAACAACAAAAACGAAAAACCAAAAAACCAAAAAAAAAAACAAACAAACAAAAAACAAAAACAAAAAAAAATCAAACATGTTTTTGGAGTGTCTGAACAGTACAAATAACTTGTAAATGCAATATACTGTAAATATACATTTTTGTTTATATCAATAATCAAAACAAAATAAAAGAATGCCAGGTACTTTGTATTTCGTGATATACCCTCGGACCCTTTGAACTTTGCGCACTCGTTGTGAAAGGAGTGGGAAAATGTGTATGATTTGCTGCAAACGACGTCCAGCTTTCCAGAATTTGGTATACAGTTTATCACCAGAATTTAATCTGCAAATGCGATTTCAATTGCCAGCCTAATATCTTATGAGGCTTAAATAAGATGGTTGTTCGGGCCTCCTCAGTGCTGGAATTTGGTTGTCGAGTTCAGTCACTTACAACGATAATCTGGCTCTCATCAGAAAACAAAGTTACCCTTTTGCATTCATTTTCCACGGTCCAGCTTCTTGTATTTGCACACTATTGTACATGGTTTACACGATTGACAACTCGGAATGAATTTTCTCTATACAAACACATATTTAGTTTCTATCGCCAAATAGCTTTGTTTAAAATAATTGCATTGTTATTTTCATTATACTTTCTTGTAATGTCCGACATTGGTCTTTTTCTATCCATTAGTGTCTGTCCAACGCACCTCCGTTTTGCGCGTGCAGCATTTAATGTCTTTCGTCAACTTCATTGTTTATTTTCTGCTGTACCTCGCTCTCGAAACCTTTTCCAGTACTATATACAGTTGATTTGTGATTTTTTAAAATTTTCCCAACTTCTCCGAAACTTTTACCACCCAGAACTATTGTTTCGATGTTTTCTTTGAAGCCCTTACCAAGTTTGGATGATTAAAACTCGCGTGTTCTAATCACTGCCTTGTATGTATAAACAGAGTTGCAGACAACAACAAACATCTTTAGTCACATTAAAGACTTTTGACAATTTAGATACCATTAGTATTGTTTGTGCAAAGAGAGATAACCCGCACTGTAAGATACTCAAAAATACGATTGAAAAAAGACGCGACCGTGCGAATACTTTTGTCCACAGTCTGTATGCTCGGCGATTAGAACCTTTGAACAGGGAGAAATTTTTATCCTTTCATACCTGCTGCGACACGGGGCATTGGGTTTTGCGGAGAATTGCCCCCATTTAGTCGCCTCTTGCGACATGCAAGGGCTACTGAAGACCTATTCTAATCCGGATTCCCACGGGATTCCTAGATTCTGTTTGATTCATTGATTATTTGTTGTTTTTCGCGACACTCAACAATTTTTCAGTTATCTTGTGGCGTCCAGTGTTTGTAGGTGGAGGAGAGAACCCAGATACAATATACCCAAGGAAGAGACGACCGACCTTTCGAAAGTAAACTGGCAAACTTTCTCACATATATCGGAGCGAGCGAGAATCGAACCCACGCCGACTAGAGGTGAGAGGACTTGTGATTTTGAGCACAATCCTCTAACCAATCGGCCACGGAGGCCCCTCCGATTCTGAATTTGGTGGACAATATAAACTATATACATGTCTTTCCACGGCATTTCTAAAACTGACTTTTAAAGTGATCTCCACAATCGCTAATCGGTAAGAAGAATTAAATACTTTGTCATATCGAACAGAAAGGCCTCTACCAAACCTGTAAATGTCATGACCTCCGAGGTAGAGGTTCCGACTCAAGCACAGGATCAAACGAAATATAACCTCAGTTTTTGCGGTCTGATCCGAAGGACCACCACATTTAGTCGCCTTTTACGACACGCAAGGCGTACTGAGGACCTACTCTAACAAACTGGATCCCCACGTGGAATGTGTAATACATGTTTAATACTATTTATAATGATACTAAATGGATATTGAACACGGAAAAGATAACTATAATTGTATTCCCGTTAGGATCCGGGCGAGAATAAGTCCTCGGTACCCCTTACTTGTCGTAAGAGGCGACTAAATGGGGCGGTCCTTCGGATGAGACCGCAAACCTAGATATCCTTTCATAAAGCACCCCGTGAGAACATAAGTTAGAATAAGTCCTCAGTACCCCTTGCTTGTCGTAAGAGGCGACTAGGTCCTTTGGATGAAACCTCAAAAACCGAGGTCCCGTGTCGCAGCAGGTGTGACACGATAAAGATCCCTCTTTGCTCAAAGGCCCTGAGCGGAGAGCATACAGCCTGTGTATACGCCTGTGTCTATGGCAAAATTTATCATTTTTAGAAAAACCTGGTCCAGAGCCATGACTTTCACAATTTTGATCAAACCTTCATTATGTACTTAATGATGTTGTTTGATATTTAGGAGTCGAGAAGAAGATGTAAAAACCGAGGTCCCTAGTCGTAAGATGCGATTAAATAGGGCGCTTATATCCTTTAAGCAGGGATGGATCTTTGTCTTACCACACCTGCTGTGACACAGGTCTCGGAATTTATGGTCTTGTCCGAGGGTCCGCCCTATTTAATCGCCTCTTACGGTAAGTAAGTGGAACTGACGACCTATTCTAATCCGGGTCCCCACATGATGGTCCAGAACAGTAATATTATATTGATAAAACAAATATCACATTATGTAAAGCCTTCCATGAGTATGAGTATTTTCGAGCAGTCTGATTAAAATCAACCCTATTATTTTACTTGTCTCATCAAGCAACAAAACTAAAAGAAAGAGCTAGTGAAGGTTTTATTTTAAACAGTCTGATTTTCGGGGACATTTGTGTTTTAAGAACAGATTGTGTTTCATACTGCTTTGTAATATTAGAATTTAGCACTTAAAATGGTATTATACATTTCATAGTCGTTGGGGTCAGTGATATTTTTAACTAATACTGAGGTGACCGAAAAGACATGTAAGCTTTTTGTTGATAGATGCATATAGTATGCATTACGGTGACTTTGACATTCACATCATAATATAACAGATATTATAAAAGACTCCAAAGGCTGAACACCGGTGACAGGTAGTAGTCTGCGAGTTTTCCGTTAATATAAGTTGTTTCCGCAGATGCTCGGGGCTCTTAAAGCCAATGTATGAAGCACAGATCTACGATGTCCTGACATGCACCGGTCAATTAACAGACATCACCGATTGAGTAACGGGTAAGTACCCGGTAAACACCTGGTCGTGATCCTGATAGAACTTACCTCAATGGAAGCAAATCAAAAACAAATACAGTGCTACGCAAAATACGTTCACAGCCGTCGTGCACTAATCAAAGACCAGTTGAGACCATATGTATATCAGCATGAACAAAAAATAAATACTTAAGATTTTAATAGACACATTTATTCTCTGAAGTTTCAAGGTTATCATTGAACTACAATTTCTGTTGTGTTTGTCCACTTAAGTACGCTAGTAACGAAACACAGAGTTTGCTCTTCAGAATATATATATATATACATCATTTCTTAGCATATGTTATAAATACAGCTTCATCAATGTGGGTTAATGTTCTAGCTAGACTCAAATGGAATACGCTCATTGATACAAAGTAATATTGCGAGTAATCGTGTTAAAATTAATTTATTAATGATTTTATTATGGGTTCTTATGGAAGTCTGTTGTTAGAAGATGCATTTAATAGTCTCGGATAACTAACTTGTATCTATCGTAGATTACATTGTATTTTACCATCGTATGATTTGACTTTCTGTCCTAGTATTTTGTGTAGCCCCGTGGGGAACCGGGTTGTTAGAATAGGATCCTCAATACCCTTTGATGTCGTAAGAGACGACTAAATGGGGCGGTCCTTCGGATGAGACCGCTAAAACCGAGGTCCCGTGTCACAGCAGGCGTGACACGTAAAATACCCCTCCCTGCTCATAGGCCTAAATTTGCAGCCCTTCACCGGCAATAGTGACGTCTCCATATTAGTGAAAGATTCTCGAGCGGGACGTGAAACAAAATTCAATCAATCAATCAATTTAGTATTTTGTGACGAAATTTGATCAAAACACGTATCATTTATACACATACACAGATTCATTAACATCAGAACAGCCTAGTGATATATACAAGTGTGCTTAGAAATATATAAAACTGAAAATATCACTAAAAGGTAATATTTTGTATATCAGTCTTTGTTACTAAACTATTTACAAACATTTCACATTTTTGGATAATCATTGCAAACAAAATGTAATGTCGCCTGCTACATTAACTACTGAATATACAAACTGTCGCTACAGTTACTTTGTAGATTTTACAGTTGCACTTATATTTTGACTTATCAAACCGTAAGAAATTCTGTCCAATGAAGTCAGCTGTGAATCCCGTTAAAAATGCATGTCATAATCTCTTTAATTCCGGGTAACTCTAATCAGTTTTGAGTACTTTTGTAATTTTTGATACATTTCAATTCTTTTCTTGTAGCCAGGTTCCCGTTTTAAGTTTTCGGATTCAATCATATCATCAATAGTATCGCCAACTGAGTTTGCCAGTGGGCTTCTACTAATTCCTTGTAGTTCATTTTTGCACTCTGTGATTCTTTGGACTTTATCATGAAGCCTCTGAAGAAATGCTTCTATGTCGCTATTGAGATGTTCCAGGTATTCATCATACGTTAATTGTTTACCCTTGTCTTGTTCATAATTCGCCTTCATCTCTTTGTAGGATTTGCTGACCTTTTCAGTGACATATTTGTAAACATATGGGGTGTTTTTATGGACAGACCATATACAGTGTCCCGTACAAACTGTACAGTATCCATCTGACATCGCTAAGCAGTTAATTTTGCGGTCATCATCCGGAATACTGCAATCCTCGTGACATGTAAAGAAGCATTGTATACAGTTTGTAACATGATTGCCTGGCTGTAGATCATGTCTGATTTGACGAATTTCTTCTATTGTGAAGGAGGTGTTGCCACTAGAGATGATAATATCTCGATTTTTAGTGAACGTTTCTATTTGAATGTTCATTTTCTCCAGTTTGGCAAGATCATCACTTACCTCTGGTTGGATATTTGCAATATCTGATTTCAACTCCTCTCTTCTTGAAGAAGTCGGCAACTGTACGTTTTCTCTGATGCCCTCTGGGGACGTTATTGTAACGAAATCAAAAAATAAACGTAGACGTTTATGATTTATTTGCCACAGAAACGGTGAGTACTCGTCATCCTTGTGAAAAAGGGCAGACCAGTTAACGGAAAATGACGAATTCGGAGCAATTCCATGATCCCTAAAAAACGTTTGAATTATATCATCACCTGCATCAGCAAAATTGTAAAATGCACAGATCTTTGACATTACATGATCTGGGAAAAAGTGGAAAATGGACTTGATATAATTTATCTGTTCTACTGACAATTCAAAATCATTTCCTTTTGAGACCAAACAAAGACAATTGATTCTTTCCCAGGCTGAATTGCTAAGTGACTGAATTAGTTCGCGTATCATTTCACTGCTTTCAGTTCTTGAAGATTCTAATCTTGGAACATCGATTATCGTTAAAGGAAACGAAATTCTTCCACCTTCGTACTCGTCGAATTGGTATATCTTAATCCAATCTCGGTAATCCTGAAAGAAAATTGAAGGGTTTTCATTTTCTACATGTAATATGACATGTGCTGCACACCATATACTGTACGTAGATGGATATCATTCAGTATTCGCGCAAGGGATGCAACCTTTTCAAGTGTTTATAAAAATGTCTTTAGAGCGATGCTATTAAAGAGTTTTAAAAATTATTTATACAAAACTGAGGCACAATTGTCAATTTATTCGGATTACGTAATATGATATAATTGCAGACCCAACGTGTTCATGTGGACGTTTAGAAAATACACACCATTTGTTTTTCATGTGTAAAATATGCTTTAGCAGGACAATATTGAATGCATAATTCTTTTCACTAATTTCGTATAGTTTTATATTAATGAACGAATTACATTTTGTTTGATATAATGATAGAAAATCCAACTCATGCTCAAGAAAATTCCACTTCATTTGATGCGTTCAAAATCATAAGTATGAACAAGTGAAAGCAACAAACAGAGATTAATATCATATGTTCCACAAAGATTACAAAATTATGAGAAGGTTAGACACGGACCCCTTGACATATCAGTGGAAAAGATGGGCTCCTAGGAGGATCACGCATTCCCTGATGACCTGTCACACCCACCTTGAGGCCTTTGCTATAATATTTTCATCATAGAACAAGAAGCTTTTCTAATTCCAATTAAGTGAAAAATAAAACACTTTCTACCTTAAAACCTTGATAAGGATGTGCTATTTGCTGCTTATTTTTTGACTTCGAAATTTTCTATCAAAACAACTTCACGTGCATAACAAAATCGGAAGCAGTAAATACTAATTTTACAACCCAAAGATGTTACCGATGATCGTCGAAAGTTTCAAAGAATAGCTAAACAGCATGGTATTGTTTTTAAAACTGTGTCAATAATATAGTAACACAGATTACAGAACGTAAATTACAATATAAAGTAAACACTCCTATTCACTTTAATAGTTGTCCTGCCATTACGTATCTTACATGCTTCAAACGACGGGTTATAAACGCAATTTAGAAATGTTCTTATGAAATGTTTTGTCACCAGTATATTCGCATTCAAATATTACGCAATAGATTATTGTCAATGAAGATAAAGAGATATTAGAAATTTAAAAGGACATATACAGATTTGGCATCAGAGATCAGCCGCTTCTTTAGAAGTCGCTTGAAGTCGAAATATGATTTTAAAAAACGACCTCAACACATAATCATATCTCTTTAACATTCTCATCTTCACATAGGTTGTGAAAGAATACTGATATTAATATATCGTGAAACCCATCTTAGGTTTTATAATTTTGAAATATAATATACCCCCTGCGGTTCCATATATATACTATTCAAAAGGTAGGGGGTATTGGATTTACAAGGACAATGACATGCAAATTATGAGGTCACGGAGGAAACAATCGACAGAAAAACATTAAGGAAATATTTGTCAATTTATTCAAAATCCTGTGTACAGTTAGAAAAGGACAGATTCTTCAGAATAAGGGTCAACATCAACACAGGGTCATACAGCAAATTTTCCACCATTGTGAAACAGAGTCAGTAGCGGGTAAAACCCCCTCGGTTGTAATGCTGTAGCAAGTTCATTGATACTGGCAAGAGGTTGTTGACGTTGACGTAGCCGCCGTCCATGCATATCCCAGACATGTTCGATGGGGGAAAGGTCCGGACTGAGTTCCGGCCATGACAATGTGGTGATATCTTGCTGTTGGAGATAATCTGTAACTATCCTGACCCTATTACATCTGGCATTGTCATCTTGAAAAATGAAACGGGGGCCATAACGACGTGCAAACGGCACAACATGGAGTGCCAAGACATTGTTCCGGTAGTACTTCCATGTGTCACGTCCAGGAACAACATGCAAGTCTGTTCTGCCTGCAATAGTGACGACTCTCCACACCATTACAGATCCATTCTCATACCGATTATGTCTAATGACGTTAATGTCATGGAAATGTTCGTTACGTCGACGCCAAATCCTCCTGCGTCTGTCCAGGAAGTCCATAGTAAACCTCGGCGCATCTGAGAGCATTACGTGGTTCCATCAGCGATTATCCCAGCGTTGATGGTGATGACACCATTGGAGTCGGGCACTAATGTGATGATCCCTCATACAGGGAATGACACGAGTACGTCAGGCGTGTAAGTGAAATATGTCGATTCCCAATGGACTGGCTACTCACTACAAAGCCAATATCCCTTTGAAGTTGAGACCTTATCTGATTTCCTGTTACCAGACAATTTCCCAAGGCATGGTCTCTGTTTAATTAACGACTTAAACAACTGATAATCTGATGCTTTCTCTTCAAAATCTTCCTTTAGAGTGGCTTTAATCTTCAATTTGTGGCTCAACACCCTTGATCATCAGTGATATCCCATGCAGATTGTGAGAGTGTGATTGATGTGTTTGGATGATGAATTTCTTTGGAAATGCTTCCTCGTTAAGGAACTACACAACATGGTTTCATATTCCTTTGTATATGAACATTTTGATCACAAAATACAGTATCTCCTACTCTTTGAATAGTATATTTAGGCAAAATTGATAGGTTTTCTGATTTGTATTTTATAAATTATCGCTTTCCAAAGACTTTATTGAGATGAAATTGTAGGTAGATTTATATTTGAATTCACAACTACTACAGTAACTTTTTTACGGTGTGTTTATCAAGTAGAGTCTGGAGACATGAGTTCTATCAAAAAATACTACTTATTCTGAAAATATTTGTAAATCCAACGTATGACGAATTGGATAATTTCATTGAATGACAAACTGATTTTACGTGCATTTACTTGTGTATATCAGCCAAAAATACCGTTAGTATTATTTTTATGTTCCTTAGTCGTAGAAAACCCTTGCCAAGTTAACTGAGCTAGTTTTTTGGCAAGACAGGCAGAACCAGTAACAAAGGTTGAATTGAAAAAATGTCATTTAATCAGAAAATGACGAAAGTGGAACATGACAAAATAATGGGGGTCAGAAAAGACTAGTAAAACATTGACAAACAAAGAATATCTTTGAAAAAGTATTGCGTAATCTGACCCCCAGCACACGTAACATAAACCATATGGGGGGCCAGATAAGACTAGCAAAACATTGGCAAATCAAGAGTATCTTTTGACAAGAAATATGCACTCTGACCCCCAACCAACACACATAACAAAAAACAACATAATATAATCATGATAATACGAGAATCATCTAATCTAATATGTACAAGACACAACCTGCCTGTCCACAAAAAAGGTGGGTAATCTAAAAAATACAGGCCAGGAAGGTCATCAAAATACATAACCAAAATAATAAGGAGGTAGTAAGGGGTCGGATGGAGGGAAATCGATATAATTTCATGATGAAAAATAGCATGCCTTCTCCTTGGAACAGAACAAAGAAAGATGATCACGTGATGCGAAGCAAGCACGCCGATTGGTTTTAAAATACCAAACCGCGATTACGGTAAAACTAGACGTAGAAAAAGGTGAACCGGTTTTAGCTGAACGGTGTAACGTTAGAACTAGAAATCAAGAGAATTCCAAAATACTAGACTTGTCACATAAAAATTATTATTTTTTTTTGTAATAAATAATAACGTATTTATGTTCCTTAGTCGTAGAAAACCCTTGCCAAGTTAACTGAGCTAGTTTTTTGGCAAGACAGGCAGAACCAGTAACAAAGGTTGAATTGAAAAAATGTCATTTAATCAGAAAATGACGAAAGTGGAACATGACAAAATAATGGGGGTCAGAAAAGACTAGTAAAACATTGACAAACAAAGAATATCTTTGAAAAAGTATTGCGTAATCTGACCCCCAGCACACGTAACATAAACCATATGGGGGGCCAGATAAGACTAGCAAAACATTGGCAAATCAAGAGTATCTTTTGACAAGAAATATGCACTCTGACCCCCAACCAACACACATAACAAAAAACAACATAATATAATCATGATAATACGAGAATCATCTAATCTAATATGTACAAGACACAACCTGCCTGTCCACAAAAAAGGTGGGTAATCTAAAAAATACAGGCCACAAATCCAATAGTATATTGGATCCACCCACCCAAAGGCGACTTGGCAATAAAAAGATCTCCAAGTTGATAGAAAAACAAAACATATATATATATATATATATCTATATACAAAAGAACAGCATGAAGAGTCATAAACATCATTACAATAACTGTGTAGCAAAATAATCCAGCTTTCAAAGTTCAAAACATAACATGGTGCAATAAGGCAACCAGCAGGACAAACCACATAACATCAGAACAGAAATCTAATTTCAAAACCCTAGATCATATTATGTAAAATTATATAGGCAACAGACCACTTCTGACATGCTTTGTGATTGGGGATCCCTGGGAACATAATTACTTAGGACTAGGGTATCTCGAATTGCAGACGACTTCTGACCAGTAGGTAATAGAGATATAAAATTTGACCTGTCTAGTAATTAGAGATAGCCGAGGACAAGCTAACCTTGGGCAATAATGTCTCAAATTGCAGACTACTTCTGACCTGAGACAACAAAAAATTTTTGGGGGATAAGCTTTGCATCAAAGTAGGGGTGTGTGTGTGAGTATTATACAGTAGACTACTTCTAGACTGTAAGGGAGTACTTGATAAACCGCTCATTTTCACCCAAAGGGAGAGTTCATACACAGCAACTGACTTACATATCCTAAAGGAATGTATGCGAATATACCGACGGAAAGCATCAGAATTCCATCTACCTAATTTTTTAATCATATTCTCCGAGTAACCTAATGAAGCAGCTTGTGTGCCTGCGCCGATCCTAAAGCTATGCCCCTTAAAATTTGCTGGGTCAAGACCAATGAAAATGATAGCAGTTTTCAGATGTGCAGTAACCTTGGAGTATGAAATGGGTAAGCCATCCATAGTTTGGAATAATGGGCCTGTTTTGTGTTTGTAGAACTGCAAGTAAGTGAACAGGGCCTGAACTGGGCAATATTTAGAATCTGAACTAGACTGAAGGGAAATAACCAAAGGTTGATGATGTTTGTTTGTCTTGTAATCCCTCATAATAATCTGAACACCTGACAGAATTGTACCCTGGAATTCAAAGCTTACGTCAGAGCGTTGTAGGAGATACTTGTCATATTTAACTGATTTTGCCGTAATTTCTCCTAGACGCAAGAAAGCATGGAAAGCTAACAAGAATAGTGCACGCAGTAAAATCCTAACAGAATATTGGGTTACAGTGTGATCGAGAGCACTTAACAAACGCTGTAGAATGTCAGCAGTTATTGGTAGACGAGTATCTTTGGTTGTACCTAATGACTGGCAGCCTTTGAGAATCTTTTTTTTTTCTTTTTTTTTCTTTTTTTTTTTTGTCACAAAGGCCTGTGTAGGGTCTGACACATTCATAACTTTGTGAACGTAACTTACAGCCGATATGTGTGAAGCTATACTACTGGAGGAATGGTTGCTGGCAAACAGATAGCCAATGAAATTGCAAATGTCAATAACAGAAACTGGAAGATTTATATCAGCACGCCATGACAGCAGGAGTTCCCAGCTGCGACGGTATGCAGCAACTGTAGATGTAGAAAGGGCAGCAACCAATAACTTCCTACATGTTGGAGTCAAATGCTCAAAAGGTCCTTTGGAAATAGTGTCTGTTGTTGGTTCAGATGTGGAGCTACATTGAATGCTTCCTAACCTAGGAAATAGACTATTCATTATCAGGTAAGCCCATCTGTGTAAGACATGAACAAGGCTGTCTCATGTTAAATAAGCAACAATTAAACCGGTATAACATGATATAAAGTGATATACTATCCAAGACATGTATGGTCCTAACACGTATGGTCCCGTGTTAGATAACCAACAACTAAACCGGTATAGCATGATAGAAAGTGCTGCCATATCCAAAACATGTATGGTCCCATGTTAAATAAGCAACAATTAAACCAGTATAACATGATATAAAGTGATATACTATCCAAGACATGTATGGTCCTGACACGTATGGTCCCGTGTTAGATAACCAACAAATAAACCGGTATAGCATGATAGAAAGTGCTGCAATATCCCAAACATGTATGGTCCCATGTTAAATAAGCAACAATTAAACCGGTATAACATGATATAAAGTGATATACTATCCAAGACATGTATGGTCCTAACACGTATGGTCCCGTGTTAGATAACCAACAAATATACCGGTATAGCATGATAGAAAGTGCTGCAATATCCAAAACATGTATGGTCCCATGTTAAATAAGCAACAATTAAACCGGTATAACATGATATAAAGTGATATACTATCCAAGATATGTATGGTCCTAACACGTATGGTCCCGTGTTAGATAACCAACAAATAAACCGGTATAGCATGATAGAAAGTGTTGCCATATCCAAAACATGTATGGTCCCATGTTAAATAAGCAACAATTAAACCGGTATAACATGATATAAAGTGATATACTATCCAAGACATGTATGGTCTTAACACGTATGGTCCCGTGTTAGATAACCAACAAATAAACCGGTATAGCATGATAGAAAGTGCTGCAATAACCAAAACATGTATGGTCCCATGTTAAATAAGCAACAATTAAACCGGTATAACATGATATAAAGTGATATACTATCCAAGACATGTGTGGTCCTAATACGTATGGTCCCGTGTTAGATAACCAACAAATAAACCGGTATAGCATGATAGAAAGTGCTGCCATATCCAAAACATGTATGGTCCCATGTTAAATAAGCAACAATTAAACCGGTATAACATGATATAAAGTGATATACTATCCCAGACATGTATGGTCCTAACACGTATGGTCCCGTGTTAGATAACCAACAACTAAACCGGTATAGCATGATAGAAAGTGCTGCAATATCCAAAACATGTATGGTCCCATGTTAAATAAGCAACAATTAAACCGGTATAACATGATATAAAGTGATATACTATCCAAGATATGTATGGTCCTAACACGTATGGTCCCGTGTTAGATAACCAACAAATAAACCGGTATAGCATGATAGAAAGTGTTGCCATATCCAAAACATGTATGGTCCCATGTTAAATAAGCAACAATTAAACCGGTATAACATGATATAAAGTGATATACTATCCAAGATATGTATGGTCCTAGCACGTATGGTCCCGTGTTAGATAACCAACAACTAAACCGGTATAGCATGATAGAAAGTGTTGCCATATCCAAAACATGTATGGTCCCATGTTAAATAAGCAACAATTAAACCGGTATAACATGATATAAAGTGATATACTATCCAAGACGTGTATGGTCCTAACACGTATGGTCCCGTGTTAGATAACCAACAACTAAACCGGTATCGCCTGATAGAAAGTGCTGCCATATCCAAAACATGTATGGTCCCATGTTAAGTAAGCAACAATTAAACCGGTATAACCTGATATAAAGTGATATACTATCCAAGACATGTATGGTCCTAACACGTATGGTCCCGTGTTAGATAACCAACAAATAAACCGGTATAGCATGATAGAAAGTGCTGCAATATCCAAAACATGTATGGTCCCATGTTAAATAAGCAACAATTAAACCGGTATAACATGATATAAAATGATATACTATCCAAGACATGTATGGTCCTAACACGTATGGTCCCGTGTTAGATAACCAACAAATAAACCGGTATAGCATGATAGAAAGTGCTGCAATATCCAAAACATGTATGGTCCCATGTTAAATAAGCAACAATTAAACCGGTATAACATGATATAAAGTGATATACTATCCAAGACATGTATGGTCCTAACACGTATGGTCCCGTGTTAGATAACCAACAAATAAACCGGTATAGCATGATAGAAAGTGCTGCCATATCCAAAACATGTATGGTCCCATGTTAAATAAGCAACAATTAAACCGGTATAACATGATATAAAGTGATATACTATCCAAGACATGTATGGTCCTAACACGTATGGTCCCGTGTTAGATAACCAACAAATAAACCGGTATAGCATGATAGAAAGTGCTGCCATATCCAAAACATGTATGGTCCTAACACGTATGGTCCCGTGTTAGATAACCAACAACTAAACCGGTATAGCATGATAGAAAATGCTGCCATATCCAAAACATGTATGGTCCCATGTTAAATAAGCAACAATTAAACCGGTATAACATGATATAAAGTGATATACTATCCAAGAATGTATGGTCCTAACACGTATGGTCCCGTGTTAGATAACCAACAAATAAACCGGTATCGCATGATAGATAGTGCTGCAATATCCAAAACATGTATGGTCCCATGTTAAATAAGCAACAATTAAACCGGTATAACATGATATAAAGTGATATACTATCCAAGACATGTATGGTCCTATGCTCACTCAATGCGCAACACATACGTTTGTACCACCAAATAAGATAATGCAATATATCCTAGCATGTGTAGTTCCGTGTAACAGAACCTACTAATACTTATTGCCCTGTGCTATGTAAAACCAGTGCTTATTAGCGTTGAAGGGCCAAGTTACCTACAGTCCAGGTAGCTAAGCATGCTAAGACAAGGCACTACTTTTGTCATAAATAGATGACCAACATAAAGTATGCGTCTAGTGCGTTGCATAATAATCAAAAGGAACTGTAAGCATCCTGCATATTACTTCCCAGCAGATTGTCAAGAGGAGAAGTCATAACTGGTGCTATATTGCCAGACAGGAGTAACAATAATTATGAATCTGACCTGTGATAATAATTTTCATGAGTGTAAATTTGAAGGAGCATCTCATTATTTTCTTACTTAAAATAAGAAATGCCAATACCCATGTTTCTCTGATCAACAAACCTGTGGTATTGTGAATAATTGTCTCGTGGAAGGATACCATATCCTATAATCATGAATCTATAAAGAACATCTTAATACATGTAAACAATAATACCTGTATGATCCTGTGCCCAGTAATTATAGCATAATTAAAGTAGAAGTTGCCACCTTTTTACCATGTATGGTCACATGGTTGGTAGGCAAACGTGGTATGAAACAATACAGTGATATAATACGATATGAGTGCTGCAATTCCCAAACACGTATGGTCCCGTGTTGGGCAAGCAACCAATAAACCGGTATAATAATAAATATGATATAAAGTGCTGTGATATCCAAAACACATAAGGTCCCATGGTTAGATAGCCAACAAATAAACCGGTATAACATGATATAAAGTGCTGCGATATCCAAAACACGTATCCAAGACATGTATGGTCCTATGCTCACTCAATGCGCAACACATACATTTGTACCACCAAATAAGATAATGCAATATATCCTAGCATGTGTAGTTCCGTGTAACAGAACCTACTAATACTTATTGCCCTGTGCTATGTAAAACCAGTGCTTATTAGCGTTGAAGGGCCGAGTTACATACAAGAACACAAATCTAGGTACTGAGCTGTAATTTGACCTATTCGATCAATTGTTAAAAACAATTAAAAATCTATACTGGCCTGAGATGTGAGAGATAAATGTGTCTGTAATGCAGGATAGCGGAGCGTACACTCCTCCAAAATCTGTGCATGGGAGAAGAGCTCACAACATGGCTGTTGGGGGGTTGAATATCCAGATGCACACTGTCTCTACATAAAAAGTTTAAGTCTTTCCAGAATCCTCTGTGCTGCCAAATGTACACTCCCTCTTCACGTAAGCAGTCCTGCTTTAACTTTAGATTAATGGACACGACTTTATTGTTAAAGTCTGCGCCTGACGCCCAAGGCTGACGCCGAAAGAGTTGCCCCACGATCACAGTTTTTTCCCTATCCTGTAGTGTAAGTAGGACGCCAGAGAAACAATGTCACGTGTGACTTCTTCTACCGTCATGTGGGCTATGTCGTTCTCTCCCAATGGAATGAAGCAAACACGAGGAATGTTGGTGAAATGTAACATGTCCGGGGCGCGAGTTACGTGATTAATCCGTAGTCCCCCACGGGCACGCACTACGACACGAAATCGTCCCTAGGATAGGTTCAAATTCGCCAAGTCCCGGCTTGAATGCATATACCGTTCCAGACGCGTCATAAATGAATGTCCCAGTAAACAACATGTAAGAAAATTCGGGTTGTCCATGTTGTGGTTCCTCTCCGTGATCTAGGTCTGGCGGATCCCACACACTTGGGGTGACGCGTTGTGCAAAGCGAAATCTAAACAAAGAACTCACTCCGACCTGAAGTACAGGAACCAAGGAGAACGTTAATCTGGAACCAGCTTACATAATGCACCTGAGTGTAACGATGTTAACTCCGTGGATAATGTGTAAAATCGATATAATTTCATGATGAAAAATAGCATGCCTTCTCCTTGGAACAGAACAAAGAAAGATGATCACGTGATGCGAAGCAAGCACGCCGATTGGTTTTAAAATACCAAACCGCGATTACGGTAAAACTAGACGTAGAAAAAGGTGAACCGGTTTTAGCTGAACGGTGTAACGTTAGAACTAGAAATCAAGAGAATTCCAAAATACTAGACTTGTCACATAAAAATTATTATTTTTTTTTGTAATAAATAATAACGTATTTCTGAAGAAAAACCAAAAAAAAAAAAAACACCATAAAATCAAATCTTAAAGATAACCTGTTATAATTTACTATAATTGTATGTAATTGCATGAAAAATTCTTTAGTTCCCTAAAGAATTTGCAGAGGGGGGATGCAGTTTACTCTCTGTCTGTCTGTCATTCAGCTTGAAGTCTTCCGGACTTTTCTCTGCATTGAATGAAAATATTCAACTGAAATTTGATATGTGGCTTTATCTTAGATTATTGCAGATCAAGTTTAAGTTTCGTTACACTTGACCTATTTTGACTGAATTCTCCTACTGGTAGAGTACTTTATACTGAATGCAATTCAATCAGGATCCTTGTTAAATTTATTGATTGACAACAGATAACCTATATTGTTTCTTTACTGAGCCGTCTTACTTTGTAATCCTCAAAAACCTAAAGTTAATATGATAAACCCTCCGACGCCAGAGAACGTAGACTAGAGGACTAATGACTATCATTTTCTAGCATTAAATACGGGGCTTAACTACAGCTGATTGACAGGGTTTACAGACCTTGTAAAATTTGAAAGTGGTGCTTATTTCTTTTTCGTTTATATCTGTCATGTAATCATTATTTATTTCATCTTGATACGATCAACATTTTTATAAAAGAAATACATTGGAGCTGTAATGGATACGTCTTGTTCTCGAATACTCATAAACTGAGGCTTTTCTATCGTGAACCAAAGATTGAGTGAAGTATCTATTGACGAAATGAATACAGTTCAAAGGCATATATATCCTATTGATAACATAGGTAACCAAATTGTTTTAAGACATTGAAACTATTATCAATGAAGCTATATCACATGATGAACCATACATTTTTGTAATATGGTAGTGCCTAATTTTCCCAGAAATAATTTGTTTGTTTGTTTATAGCCGCCTGAGCAATTTTTCAGCTATCCAGAAATAATGAATACCATCGTTTCATATTCATACCTGACCGGCAATCTCCTGCGGCAAGCAAAATCGAAAGTCGTCATTAAAACTAACTCCGAATATATAGTTCATAATTCCTTCAATAAGGGTAGTTTTACCGGAATGTGGCGTACTTATCAGTAGCATACTTTTTCCATCAATATGTCCTTGATCCTCATCTGCACCTCCTATTAAAATAAATGATAATTACTTCACACCAACTTTTATTCGCACGCAAGAGAAAGAATATTTCGCGAGAACCTCGTCATCGCGAATATTTCTCGCCTCGAACTAGTTCTTTAATATCTTTCCAATCTTTCATATTTCTTATAAGTCTGTCACTGTAAACCAGATTAATACTGGTAAATCGTGAGATTCAGTACTCCCGAATAAAACTGCTGTACATGAATAAATTATGCATATAAAAAATATATAGGAATATTTTCGTGTACCTATGAATATTTTCCGTATCTTCAAACGAACATGATTTTCAGCTGTCCATTGAACAGCATATTTAGAGAAAACGTTTGGCGTCCCATCTTGATACAAGGTTGAATTTTGTTTTATCTTGAAAGCTAAAGTCCTTGTACTGATTTCGTCGCTCTCTTCTCCAACTGGTCCAACATCTATTCCTAAACATGCACACACTCTTACTTTGTACTTTGTATTCGGTGAAAGATCTTTAACATCTATTGTACAAGCACCATCCAATGTTCTTAATGACTCCCATTTTTCAGGTCCAGAAGCCCTTCTGTAATAAATAATGTAGTACTCTGGAACTGCAAATACTGGTCTGTCCCAAGATACAGAAAAGGAGGAATGGGTTGCATCAACGAACCGCGGCTTTCCCTTTACCTGACAAATAAATATATATATATACTTTTATAAACAAATCCAAAATATCTTAGAGTTGCTATATTTTCAGTTTTCAGCGTCTGAATCAACTACTTTCACCCTTAGCTTGGACAGCGATTTATCCCAGTACAGTATCCAACATGTCAATACGACTGCTACAATCACGACCCAGATTGGAATAGAAAATGTGAAACACGAATTAAATATTCCTTCTAATATGATATTCATCATCATGGCGTTGAAATGTGCATGTGAATTTCGTTTTATCCTGTTAAGAAGTTCATAGATTAGTGTTAACACGACACAGATAACAGTTCAATACTGATTAGCCTACTGAAAACATTACTACACTGTACATGCATGTACATGATTGTATTTTAGCTTGAAGTAAATTCGTACACAAATCTCATGAAGTTGCTGCATTTCTTTGTAAAGGACTTTTTGGATTAATAAAAGAGCTTTTGAAAGCTCGCAAATATGCCATGACGGCAGTCAGTCGACATAGTTACCTGGCATTTGTCCCAGTAAGCAATGGGGTGAAATAAGATAAGCTGTTTGGTGGGTTGTATATAGTCTTTGTAATGAGACAGCTATTGTCTGTTCTGGCTATTGCCTTGTTTTTTGAGACCGCTTTTTTTTGTTTGCCCTGGCTATCGAGATCGCCATTGTTGTTTGACTCAGCTATGGGGACGAGTTGTCCGTCCTGGGGACCGCTGTTGTTTGTTTCGGTCACTGCTGACGTTTATCTCGGATATCGGTTTGTCATTGCAATAGCACACCTTGAACTGTCTATTTATAATGACTTTCGCTTTGATTTATTAGAAATGAGGCCATTTAGGGCAAGTCATTCCCTTGGAATTCGCTTCGTAAACAACAAGTCAGTTTTATAGAGTTTGTGCAATGACCTCCGATATTCGCCGTTAAAATGAATTTAAACAACATGCAAAGATTATAGAGTTTATGGCGAATTTTCTACTAATTTGTCATGTTCAAGAATGGACTCCTTTGAGCACTGTTTTGTGTGTCATAATGCAGTGAAATAGCATACCGTTGTTTGTATCTGGCTGATTATGTAATCTAGTCATGGACATGAATCATAAAAGAGGAAAAACCTCTCCCATATCTTTGTAATACCCTTGTGATTTTGTTTCCTCGTCTTGTTACATGATATGTATGTGTTGTGCTAAAAAAATACTTCGTTATTTGTAGCTAACTCAAATATACTTTTTAAAGTTCCGCAACAAAATGCAAAGGACTCGTATCGTCTCCAATATCAGTATATGTGTATCTAAAACGTATGCACTTATACATGCGATGCAAAAGCAATATCAGTCTGTTTCGGAAACATAACCTCATAATTGAGTCTGTACTCACCTTGCATTGAAAAAAGTATGAAACTCGTAAAACAAGGAAGACCAACCATGCCCACTACCATGAAATGAAAATAGTACGGTAAGAAAGTAGGTTTGCACCCATCTGCCCATTTAACTCAATAATATCGTTTATTGTTCATCCACTTTGATTTTAACAATTTTTCAACGATATGCCATTTATCTTTGTTTTGATTCTGATTATTGTGTGAATTACGTCATCACCATTTGTATTCTCAATATCCCTTCTCTTAGGAGATCTCGTTTGCGGCGGAGGCGGACGATAATTTCCGAGATCTTTATACAATCTTAATATATTTGCATATACTGATGCATATAATTCCACATGATTACTTGACCTTCTTAATCTAAATGAATGATTCGGGTTCACCTTTATTATACAATAAGGCCCTTCCCATTTTGGTTCTAATTTTTCTTTTCTCCATGGGGTGCGTTTCATTACTTTTCACAACACCTCATCTCGAAGTGTGAATTGCGGTACTTTTGTCGTTGTATCATATCTTGTTTTTTCTCATAAGTTTTAACCACATCTTTCTTTGCAAGTTCCTGTATTACTTTTTTCTTTGTTTTACAAGTCGCCAATATACTCTTCGACGTATTGGTTGATCACTGTTACTAGATTAATTGTTCCAAAATCAGATGTCACCAAATCTGGAAGTGTAATATAATGTATGCTCCTGACATCGAGTATATCAGCAGAGACCGAAGTTGTGAGTTGGACGTTGGTATCAGTTGCCGCCGGAGTATTGTTTTGTGTCCGTTGTTATTGTTATTCGTAGTATTCACGTTGTATTTTACTCTATGTATACCAAAAGAAACCAAACTGGGTTTAAAAGTGCTACAATTAAAATGAATTTTTGGGGTCGTCTAAATCCGGATGACTAAATGCATTTGATCGTAAAGGTGGCAACAGTCCTACTGCGCGTTGTAAAGATAAATAAGATTTTTGGGTAAGTGTTTTCTCCATAAATTATATACCAAAGTTAGATAAATATACTCCAAATGTTTCCATCAATAATCCGAACAATGTTAGATGAAAGTTTGAAACGAAACCCGGATCCTCAGTACCACTCCTCATACTACAATATCATTATTATAACTGTCTGGATGCATCACTTATCATAACAGGTATCTTTATCATAACATGCCGGCATCGCAAATTCTAACAAGTTTGGTAGGGTTAAAATGGAATATCTTTTAGACGATTACGTATCTCGTGTAATGGTAAAGGTCTCAGTCACGTCTTAGTAACAGGAAAGCTATGGATTTTTTAAACATGGATACAATATTAAATCGAGGAGGCTATGTGTGGGGAATTATCGTCAGTTATTTAGGATTTTGAAATCATATATCAATACCGAAATTCAACACTCCTGAAAATATGTAACATATCTGTGTGAGTTTAAGTGTACTTTTAATTATCATTGTTTTAAACGAGACATTTTTATAGTAGTAAGAATATTAATATTAGATACCGATGTAAACTAGTTAAAAATGTCTATCATAATAAAAGAAGTAAAGGTGAAGATAATTAGCAGTATTCAATCTCATAATTCTTACAAACATGTACTGCCGTGTTTCATACCAACTATTAGGCCGTTTTTGCCACACTGATTCTGACTACGGATCACTTTGTTTGCCTGATCGGGAGGTAGGGCGGATGTGATCAGTCGACAGGGGATGCTTCCCCTCCTAGGCACCTAATCCCACTTCTGGTATGTCCAAGGGTCCGTGTTTGCCCATCTCTCTGATTTGTATTTGCTATAAGAATTACGAGATTGAATACTGTTAGTGATCCTAAACTTTACATTCTGATACTTTCTGAATCTACGTTGCAGTTGTAAAACGTCTTATAAGAATATTTCTGGGTAGTAAAATTAGAATGTTAAAAAGAATGAGCTATAACACTTGTCATCACCGGTCATCTATAGGAAAATTAGCTGACGTCACAAACAAGACTTAAAATTTCTGTTTGTTCGGATCAGAGGGTGTACATTGAGGTTATCATTGTTATGCTTTTTATGTAATCGGAGCTCCTACAGGTGACGCGTGTGTGTGTGTGTGTATGTGTTTGTGTGTGTGTGTTTGTGTGTGTGTGTGTGTATGTGTGTTTGTGTGTGTGTGTGTGTGTATGTGTATGTGTGTGTGTGTGTGTGTGTGTGTTTCATTTTGATAATAAGTAAGAAACCTAATAATATTTTATAAATCAATGTAAGAGCTTTGTTCTGGCTTGCGAAAATGTATTGTCGCTGAATATGAGTTACATCTTTTTTTTCACAAATTCAACAAAATTTTAATAATGACGTACACAACTTTCGCTTTAAATACCGGGAACGGAAGGTATTTTCTGAAAAAGATTAATGGTGCAAAAAACATGGTAGGTTTTATTTTAGCACAAGAAAATCAGATATCAATAGATGTTTTACACATTAAAACATCATGCTGAGTCACAAGAACTTATCCGGGTTTTTTAATAAATGCAAAACAGAGAATGACGACGGTTGATCAACAACTTCTATCACATTTGTAAACGCATGCAATGTGATAAAAATATAAAATTATAAACAAAATGATGTGTGAAGTATATGTGAAGTTCAATTTAAGGAATATTTAAATGAGCTATGTTTGTCTTCTTATTTATCTTTGTGATATTAAATTTAATATTTGTTTTAAATACCCCATTTACTATTTTATGTTCAGCTTTGCTTTGTTTTATGTGATATATTACGTTTTATGCATGTTGTGAAGCGCTTAGAGTAATAGCTGTAATGTTAGATAATGCGCTACATAATACTATCTAATAATAATAATAATAATAATAATAATGACACTCATAAAAGAGTACATATTAAAGTTAAAATTTTTACCTCTAACCTCCTTTTTCTAACGCAAGCAGGCGTTAGTCAGCGTGAGGTTGCAAGACGTTTTAATGTTCTTCCTTGTACAGTTTGTCGGTTATTGTCACGATTCCATCAGACAGGATCCCTAAATGATCGCCCAAGACCTGGTCAATCGTTTGTGACAACGCCACGACAACAAACGTTCATACGGCAACGTTATCTGCGCAATAGGTTTACCGCCGCTGCGACCATGTCGAAAGAAATCATTCGACGTCATGGAAGGTCTATTCATCCTAGAACCGCTTCCAGAATTTTGAAGCGCCATGCAATCCACTGCAGAAGACCTTCTAAGGGGCCACAACTTAATCCGCATCACCGAGGGTACAAATTGCAATGGGCAAGGCAGCATCTGATTCCACATCAAAATTCGTTACATGTTGTGTTCTCAGATGAGTCCAAATTTAACGGTAGCAACGCCGACGGCAGATGTCGAGTTTACTGTCATTTACATGAACGTTTTGCAGACAACTGTGTCCTCGGGGGCTACCTGTATGGAGAGGGAGGCGTCATGGCCTAGGGTGCGATTAACCACAATTTTCGGTAACAACCGGTTGGAACCTTGACTTCTAGGAGGTATGTGGAAGAAAATTCTGCAATCTGATTTAGCACCATTAATTCAGCAGCATAGGCAAGGAAATGGGTTAGTTTTCCAACAAGACAATGCGCGTGCACATACACAAAACTTTTTTTTTCAAACGAACGTCATTGACGTCCTTGATTAGTCCCCTGTCCCCAGACTTGAATCCAATCTCGCATTTATGGGACAAGCTGAGGAGACATGTGCCCATTCCCCAACCTCAGCCTCTGAATCCGCAAGAATTATGGAGAGCCTTGTTGAAGGAATGACAGAATATTCCTCAGGGGACCATCCGAAATTTTCGTCAATCAATGCCACGTCGCCTTCGCGTCGTCATCACTGCTAATGGAGGTCATACCCGGCATTAGTGAACAAAACCACATTTTTGACGCACCCCTCATTGACATACATTTTTCTGTAGCCTCTTTGTGAATAAAATGATGCTCAAAATCAAAGAACAGTGTTCAGTTAACATGGTTTATAATATACCACTATGGATTTATTTATTAGATATATGAACAAATCTATAATCTATAAAATTATCAAGTGTTGCGTTGTTAAAGTATTTGCAAATGTTTGAGAGAAAAAATAAAAGTTTGCATCTTCTACTTCTTCATATGAACACAATGGACTTGTGATATTAGATCATTGTTCATAGTATACAATTATAACCTGCATGTACCACTCCTACAACTATAGTTAAATATAATGATGGTAATTTAGCTTTGTGCTTTATTTATGTTTTAAAATTTCAGATTTAATGAACATTTGTAATGCCAATAGAGAGGGAGTCCTACTTCCTACACCGTACTAGTAACTATCATCGGGATAAAAGATCTATCTTCACATTTGTGTTCGATATGCAGGTGAATTATATATTGCTTCGTATCTTTGCACCATTCGGGTACTAAGCTGTTTATGCAAAAATGCAAAATTAAAGCAGAATTGAGCAAAGTGAACTAGTTGTGTCCACTCAATGTAAATATACCATATGCTATGTAGGATGAATTTCAATATTTTTAAAATGTTTGTTTTAGAAGTAGATGAGCAGAAGATGCATTCCATGACTGATATAGAAGAGAACCCTTGAGGATGGAAACAGTTTTCAATCGATGAACACTCCACGTGACACAAGTCCATTTTAATTAAGTAAAGTGTTAGTCCATTCTCCTAGGGAGGAACAAAAAGAATCTGCAAAAGGCTCATAGTGACTCTGTTAACTAGTGATAAGGTAAAGTTTTGGTGTCAGAAGATCATTTTGATTAAAAGTTCCACAGAAGTAACATGCTAGGATACCAGTCTTATGTGAGCATACCACAAAAGGATTCGTTACTTAACAGTTGAAGGGTAATCACTATACAGGAAAATGAAACAATATTGTAATCAACATTGAGGTCCATATATTTAAGACTTTCCACTTTTCTGTGGAAAGTGATATTGTTCTGTATATTATTTTCTTGTCATCAAAATGCTTTCATGCCTCAGGACGTATCGAAACTCTTTGTTGTTCAAAACAGTACTTCTTGAGAAATATTCAGATATCAACCTACATACTTGAATTTCGACCCCTTATAGAATTACTGGACCTTACACAAAACCCTCCTTTGTGCGTTAACAATTGAACATATAACTTCTTAATAATTACCATTTCAATTCTTTTCAAATATGGCATGAAGCATCTTTGGAACAAGGTGGACGTAAATTGTAATATTCTATGACTCCTGCCACCTGGTAAATGTTTTCCCTAACACAATATAAATATGTGCAACACAGTTTGCGACACAATAAATCACCCTTTAACATGTGAAATCCACGTGGGTCTTGAATGAATCTAAAGCAACAGGAAAACAACCACTTATCTTGTTGGTCAAATCTCAAAAGTTGTGAGACACTTGATGTGCAGTCTTTTTAAACAAACATGTGTTTGGCCTTACATAGAACTTAAGATTTTTGTCAACTTCAGTTAATAACACCTCTTGTAATTCTTTATGTTTTGACTTGACTATCGTTGATACTTTGAGAGGTCATCAATTAAGGTTTCTTTAGTTTCACACCTGGTTTTTACATTTTCGACTTTGAATGTGGGTCAAAGATCAAGTTCATACATGTATATATTTTCTAATGTTTATATTTTTCATACAAATTAAGCATTCTTAAGACTGGGTTTTAGGTCAAAGTCACCTCTCCTTTACAAAACATTGTTACAATCTCTTTGATTTTTTTTTTCAGAAATGTTTTTTGTTCTTTTTTTACATTTTGAAACCCTAAGATCATGCAGATGGTGAAAGTGCCTTTGTTGATATAATAATAGATGACATGTAATGATTTTTAGGTGAAAGTCTAGAAGTATACAAGATGTGCAGCAGAGCATTTGATATCAATAGAGCATGCTATTATTGATGGCTATCAAGCTTTACATATACAATGTGTTAGTCATTTGAAACCACTAAAATATTTCCTCTGACTCTCATCATTTTGATGCCACCCTTCAAAGAAGATGGGCATTTTGCGTTGCACCTGTTGGTCGGTTGGTATGTTTGTAGACCACATGTTGTCCACTCAATATCTTAAAAACTATTTATTTCATGATAATGATATTTCACACGTGGATTGAGGACCCCTATAATTTTCAGGTCAAAAGGTCAAGGGTCAATCCACTCTGGACATAGGAAGATACTGTCCACTCAATATCTTGAGAACCTTTTGCTTCATTGACATCAAACTTGATACACTGGTTCATTGTCATTAGTAGATGACACTTATTAATTATGAGGTCACATAGTCAAAGGACAGTGGTCAAACTGGTCATAGGTATAGACTGACAGATTAATATCTTGCGAATTCTTTCCTTGACAGATATTAAACATGGTACACTGGTACATTGTTAGGAGTAGATGACCCCTTTTGATTTGGAGGTCACATGGTCAAGTGCCAAACTGGACATAAGAATATACTGACCGCTCAATATCTTGAGAACCCTATGCTTGAAAGGTATCAAACTTGCTAATACATCCTAAGGAATAGATGATCTCCTTTAATCTTGAGGTAATATGGTCAACGGTAAAGGGTTAATCCACTTTAGACAATTAGGAAGCTTAAAATATTGTTTGTTCAATATTTTGAATTGTTTTGACACTATGACAATACTATCAATACTATAAATTAAATTATATATGTATGTGTGACTCTTTTAAATTTTGTACCATGAGGGTAATCCTGTTTCTGAAACAATTCTTGTTTACATTAGTACTGTAGATATACAAGATTGTTTAACCCAGTATAAGATTGTCTGTATTATTATTCAATAATCTTTGTATAAGTAGGTGAATCTTTAATAAAACATTGTATATAAAATTGTGTGTTTTCGTTCAATTTGTGGTTAGTAATAGTTCAGTTTTTAAACATTTTATCAAATGAATAGTAAATTCTTCAGCATAAACCATTGGTAAACCATTTGTAAATTTCAGGAGCACTATATATATCACTGATAAAGTGTCTAGTCTTAATTCAATTATGTTGTCACATTTTAGAGAAGGATAGTACTTCACATTAACAAGTTTCTACCTGTTTGTGCACTGCATAAAGCAAGGCTGTAAAATAGTTTCAGTAGTGCGTCAACCATGTCTAAACCTGGGGTGGCGACTAGGTTCAGCAATGTCTGAGGTTTCAGCAAGTTTCCACTGCGTAAACCACCTGCAATCGGGGACGACCTAAGTTTACGGAGTGCGAACTGAAATCCTGAGTAAACCACTTGTTTTGTTAAGTTTTCGCATAGTTTACGCACTGTTTCCGCACCATGGAAACCATAGTGTTCATGTAGTGACAATATTTTGAAATGGAAAGCTTTCGAATTTACTTAATTTAGTCAAACTATGCAGCATCAATAGAAAGTAATTTGAAAAAAAATCAAACACTTGCTGGACTCGAACCCACATTCTGCAGTCCATCAGTCATCGTGGAAACATACTTAGCTACTCAGCTAGTCGAAGATATTGGAAATCAATAGACAAATATTGTTGAGGCAAAACAAATCTTGAGTCTCTCAGACACCGCCGCATCATGTCAAACACTACCGCATCGATCAATTTTATTTATATATTGAAAATGAAATCCATGCAACTCAATTCTTTATTTTTCAAGTTGAAAAACAGAGTTATTCCCCTTTTAATATGGTAGTAGATATACGTTATTATTAAATACATCACATATATATTGATATTGGATATTTTATGAATAAATTTTCAAACCAATAGTTGAAAAACATTTAAAGTGGAGTACAAATTATAACATCGTAGGAAACTCATGGCTAATGTCGTCCTCTACTCATCACCCGTGGGCAAACTAATCAAAATATCGTCGGCACAAATCACAAATCAAATGATCAGCGATCACGGCTCTTGGGGGGCACAAATCAAATGATCAGAGCATATCAATTACATACATCAATATTTTGGTTAGTATACCCACGGGTGATGAGTAGAAGACAAGATCAGCCGTGGGTATCCGACGATGAAATTATAATTGATCTAAGAAATAAAACAGAAAGAATTAAATGATATCTTCATTCTGTTTATTGAATGACAAGAGAGATATTAAAGATCTGAGACTTGCTAAAATTAACAAAAGCCTGCCTGACGCATTTAATTTTGAAATTTTTGGTCTGGGAAACTAAAGATTATTTTGGACTGGTATTTATACTTGTATTTTGATTCGTGTTTTAAAAGGAAGTCTTTCATTATGACGGAGTACTGCCTTGGAGTGTTAGGGGAAACTGTCAAAATAACTAAAGCAATATTTCTCGAAAACGCTTTATTCAAAATACATGTATCGTGCATGCAGTAAAACAAAAAGCATATACATTGATTTGTTTACACAAACAAAAACTATATAACACTCACAGTTAGATATTACGGCTGATTAACAGTTTTCATCTTATGCTGTGCTGCGTCTTGACAGTACGTATTATAAAGCAATTGTACAAAACATAGATAATCAGGAACTTTTATATTCAGTACATGATGGTTTGATGGTAAAATTTGTAATCAACTGAACTCCTCATACCTTCATAATTCAAATGAAAACGTTAAGCTGTTTTCTTCACGGGTACATTAAGGAATACACGATGATTTTAATGAGTGCTATACTATCGAAACCTTAAGCTTGTTGACATACATTTTGCACATTATACATGTATTACGTTAGAATATCTAATAGTCGTAGGGAAAATATTATATTATAATATAAAAGAAAAGAAAGTATGCATAAGTACGGTCTTAAACCATTTGCTATATTGTGTTCTTGATACGACTATGTAGAAGTCGTTTTGGGTTCAAGTTTTACTCGTACAAAATAGACACCATTAATCGCAGAAAAGTCTTTAGTTTATTGTCTTGACTTAAGATGAGTGAATACATTAAACACAAAGTTAAATCTGAACGCACTTATTATGTATAACCATAAAAGAGAGTTAAATTTTAAAGTTTAAACGCACTAGTATCCATAACCATGGAATCAAATGTGAACGCACCTGCATCCATAAATAATCTGAACGCACTGGTATATATAACCATACTCAGGAGTTAAATTTGAACGCACTGGTATTTGTACGTATAACTATACGTAATATTTCAAATAAGCTGTCCTTATTTACATGTTTTATGGTCTTATTTAGTAAGCCTTTGCAAGTTACGTGATAAAGACAATAATAAAAAAGGGGGCAGGGAAAATGACTAAATTATATAACATTCTATAACAAACTAAACTAGTGGGGGTCAGAATGATTTTTAAAAAAAATGCAAGCACAGATATATCACATCGATAGCTTTACGATCTGACCCTTAAAACACAGTGATTAGTTAAATAGAGCTACCTGCAATCAAATTCTTGCTTAAAATTTTACATTTCGAAGACAAAATATTGTTCTTCTCATAACACTGATGTTTATTTCATTACGTTTGTATCGTGAAGGATTTTCTTCATACGAGTGTCATATTACACGAATTATGTGGAGGACACATATATATATATATATATATATATATATATATATATATATAACGCAACTACTACTGTGTAAAATGATCCTGATACAACTGGAAATCAAATTTATGAAAAATAAGATAATTTAAAAAAATAAAATATATTACAAAAAAATGATAAAAGTAAATTTATCAACCAGTATATTAATGTATATTAATATTCTTGTTCGGTCAACATGTAACAAAGAATGTTTTCTATACAGTTTATATCACTAATCATTTACTTTATCTTCAGAATTACACTCTAAATATGTTCATTTTTATTTAAGGAATGTATGCATAAAAGTCAATTCCCAGACATGCTAATTTTAATTGGTGAGTGAAAAAAGCATTATTTCATAATTATATGTACATTTAATCTGGAAATTAATAATTACGTCACTCCCAAAGGACAATTTAATTTTTCAGTGATGCTATGGGGGAGTCACAAATATGATTGATTGATTGATTGATTATTTATTGCTTTCCGCCACACTCAACAATTTTTCAGTTATCTGGTGGCGTCCAGTTTTTGTTGGTGGAGGAGAGAACCCAGATACAATGTACCTGGGAAGAGACCACCGACCTTCCGCAAGTAAACTGTATTTTTCAGTGCAATTCTAGAATACTAATGTAATAAAAAATATGTCTCCTACATTACTTTCATACCGATAGCGGTAGTTCAGTGGTAGGGCGTATGCTTTGTAAACAGGAGGTTGTAAGTTTGAGTCTCGCTTTATCATGGCCGCGTCAAACCCAAGACGTAGGCACATATAGTGATTGCTCCGTCGCCAAACACTCGCAATTTAAAAATGAGAGTCACAACTCTTTCAGATATGACCTTAAAAACAGAGGACCCATGGCACGACAGGTCTTGGCACGTTAAAGAACCCCAACTGCTACAGCCGTAAGTGCTAGGTATAGGTCTAAATTTGTGGTACTTCACGTACAAATGGTGACGTCTCAATATGAGTGAAAAATTCTCGACGCGACGTAAAACAAACAACCAATACATTTCTTCCTTACGTATAGGCCAGATTTAATATTTACATTTCCAATGTCTAAACAAACTTTAATGATAGCCATATCTTCATGAATGACTTGCTGTACTTGAAAAGTGTTAAAATAAAGTACATCTATTTCAATGGTTTGGAATTCTGAGAGAAATAAAAGTTGAATGTATATATTAGATATAAATTTCATTATGGATAGTACATGGGGTTATGGATTGTGAAGCGCATTAACTGGTGTGAAGCGTCGCAGTTCCTGACCTCATCTATTTTCAAAAACAAAATTTATGTCTTAAATAAACAGCAACGTACATCGATATTTTAACATACTATTTTGACAAGCTACAAATGATTTCTTGGTGCTGTAATAGAAACAAAATCTAGCACATGAATATCCATACAGAATTTCTTTGGGGGGGGGGGGGATATGTTACGGAGTCATATAATTGGTGTTGTAAATTATATTTCCATATTTGCATTTAATCTGATCACAAGTGAAAAGAAAACTATAAACCCTGAATAGAACAAAAAGATCGCCATACGGTTCAATTTGTCAAGGTAGTTAGCTTTCATTAACGTTTTTCAGCGATCGCCCAGCCATGATGTACTGAAGAATCTGGCGATGACGTATTTTCTTGAACTTCTCTTGCACATTAGCATCTTCTGAAAAGAATGAAAACCACTGCCTATAATTCATTTGGATAACGGAAAACAAGTTAATTACATGAAACGAATTTAACATTGTTTGGTTTTTTTTTTCCTTATTGAAAATAATCATATCTTAAACAAATATCCTATAGTGGGTACTAAAGTAGCATACGCTTCCACATCACTGGTTTTGGAAGTCTTACTGATTGAGGGCAAGAAATCATTTGTTGGGATGATTTTGCGATTTGCATTAAGGTCAAATGAAATGATTTCATTTTACTTCATAAACATGGAGATTGGTATTTATGAAAGCGAAATTGCGTATGATATACAACACACACGGTGCCAATTTTGATGCACCAGATGCATATTTCGACAAATAATGTCTCTTCAGTGCTGCACAAGTCAAAATGATGGAAATTCGAAAAAGAATAAACTTGAAAGAGCTCAATGAACCAAAAATACCAAATAGTGGACCCAAACCCTGCAAAGAATCAAAGCTGTGAACGAGGAAGATAATCCTTATTTTGAAATGACTTTCTTAATTTTATCCCAGAAATTTTTTATTTGTAATTTTTGCTAGTACCGGGGTATAATGTAAACGTTAAGATTAATAACAGAATTCAATATCATTCCTATCCTACCAGAGGTGGAATATATTGCCTAAGAGGAGTAAGCATGCTCTGTCGTTCGGTCAAACCCGCCGTGAGCCCTACATTTCGAAAGGTAAATGGAGTAATCCGTAGTAAGAATCAGGGGCCCGTTTTACAAAAGGTCGTAAGTCTTAAGATTGGTCGTAAGACATAACGTACGATGTACGGCCGTTTTACAAAGATTTAGGATTTCCGACTTACGATGAAATTCAGTCATAAGTCTACGGTCACCCGGGGGTGACCCAGTGTCTTACGTTTTGTCGTAAGTGCTCCATAAAATCTTTGTTACTGTGGTTATTAAAATCATTCAACATGGCAGCATTTCTAATATTCAATGTCATAAATCAATCTCATAAAAACGTGCTTTGCCGGTAGTTAGCGATAAGTAATGAATTCGCTGGACTACCTAAATGTTGAAGTAACCGTGAATTGTCCAAGCGATAGATCCAGTGATCTACGTGCTAACAGATTTAGTGCGAGGAGATGTAGAACATCCTACAAAAAGAAGCAGTTTTTAAAGCTCCACCAGCTGTCATTCAAGTACATACCGTGATTTACACGCATGCACATACAGGCCTACCTTGCCACTTTATTTATTACATTGCGTCAGTTCCTCTGATAACTACCCCGTGGGAATCCGGGTTGTTAGAATAGATCCTCAGTACCCCTTGCTTGTCGTAAGAGGCGACTAAATGGGGCGGTCCTTCGTATGAGACCGTAAAACCCGAGACCCCGTGTCACAGCTGGTGTGGCACGATAAAGATCCTTCCCTACTCAAAGTCCATAAGCGCCGAACATAGACCTAAAATTCGCAGCCCTTCACCGGCAATGGTGACGTCTCCATATGAATGAAATATTCTCAAGAATGACGTTAAACAATATGCAACCAACCAACGTTCGGGTCAGTATATATAGTGGAATATAGACTCTAACTTCTTAATCATTATATTTGATGATTTTCTTTTTGAATTTTAGAATGAAATGTTTATTTGCAATATATTATGTCTAAAAGTGATATACTTTTCGTACCGAGTGTTCCTCAATCACATGCATATGTATCAAAGAATATCTATAAAATTATACGAATAACGTTGACGAATGGAGGTTGTAAGGTAGATCAAATATGAAAATAAAATATAATTTTCTGAAGATTTATTCAAAATTCACAGTCATTGATGGCTATGGGGGGTTTTTTTACTAATACAATAATCTTGGTTGTTCTTCGTCGGACGTCTTCATATGAGTGACAGATTCTCGAGCGGGACGTTGAATAATATATATTCAATCTTCGTCGGAGACACTTCCGTTAATGCGAATGACCGTGGTTTCCCGACGATGCTTGAACTAAGCGGTGGATTTTCTACATTGGTGTGTTTTCATTCAATGAAAAAATATAGAAATTATTGGCACTGACAGAATTTGATTTTAAATTGTTCTTTTTCTGTCCAAATTGTTTGGCTACCGACGGATGTATTAAAAATTGATCATCTATGAAATGTTTTGCACATAACTTTGGAATGATCATGGCAACAACTCCGTCACAACGGCTATTTTTGCCCATATTTTTTTTTTAATTGGGATCTAGGATCCCTTGGAAAGAGATGCATGGTCATCCCTTCTGTGACATAATACTGCAATTAAATGCAAGCAACAGACTGTGACATTTTTTTAAAGTTATACAGTAAATACCCTTTTGTTTACACCATTGTTTTTTCTATCGTCATCGGAAAAGGGAGATATGCCGCGATCATTAAAGATCACTTTCGTGACTGAGTACATTCGATCAGCTGTATTGGCGTTCTAATACAATGAAGGGAAAAATAAAAATTAATTCTTATTTAATAGACCTTGATTAATGAATTCCCATACATAACTCAATCTCTTCAGAATATCGTTTCATATGATCTTTAAGGGTAAATAGAGCACTGATCGAGTAATTGAAATATATTATGTCTGACACCCCACTTCATAACAATGACTACATTGAAAATTGCGAAGACGTTATGCCTTTTTTAATTTTCATTTTATTTTCCATCATTTTCTACCAACCTCTCCTCACTTAGATGAAACATGCAGAATGAATTTGATTTGTATAGTGTCTTTGTAGTACTATCTGTTTATAAGGATTGAAGATACATGTATCCTTTCAGTATATATGATATAAAGCCTAAACGGTACCAATTTGGATGCACCAGATGCGCATGTCGACAAATAATGTATCTTCAGTGATGTTCAAGCAAAAAATGTTAGAAATCCGAAATAAGAACATTTTGGAAAAGCTGAAAGAACCAAAAAATACCAAATACTGGAGCCAAATCCAGCTAAGGATCAGAGCTATGCATAAAAGAGATAATCCATAAATTTAAAATGATTTTTTTTAAATTTCATCACTGAAAATTCTTATCCGTATTTTATGTTAGTACTGAAGTACTTAGCAACTAGGCTGGCGAAAACCCTCGGAGACTAACTGTCCACCAGCAGAGGTATCATCCCAGTGTTTATAATATAAAACATAAACGGTACCAATATGGATGCACCAGATGCGCATGTCAACAAAAATGATAATAAACGGATATTATAGAAATGAATGCACAATACTCAATTGTCACAAATCTTTAAGGGAGGTCACTCTTCCATGACCATAACTTTCTATATTAGCAAGAACCTCAACATGATTTTGATATGGAGTACTATAACTATTTCATAAATCAATGAACTGTTAGAATTATGCATTTATGAAGGAAGAAAACCATCAGTTTTGACTTATTCCATTCCGTACAAAAAATGAAAACCATCAATGACTTTCATCCTATTCAAAACCAAATATTCCATGAAACATGTTCAGACGAATCGAAAGGAAGAATAGAGGGGGAAGAGAATGAGGCTTTTAAAAAGGAAAATAAAGAAGGAAATGCAATTAAGACACATAGCCAAACGAAGGGCTAAAAACGTTTTATAAATTTAATTCCCTGAGATAAATAATGTAAAATATATTCATTTTTATGTGTAATTGAAAATTTATTGGCAGAAAATAAGTGCTGATTCAAACGAGGTTCTAATAGTTAAAATCACAATGCAATATATGATCCGATCCCGAGTGTATTAAATCTAAATTTGATTTGTACACATGTATCAACCTTCAACTTCTGTATTGAACCAAACGTTTTAATATCTATTTATAAATGTCATAAATAAATCAATATGTTAAGCAAATGATGATGTTCTAATATACTTACTTTTGCTCCTTTTTCTACACCTAATGAGCAGTGTTACTGGGAAAATTAACACATTGAGATGAGCAAACGTTCTGTTTTGGAAATCTTGTATGACGTGATATCTCTCAAAGTGCCAGATGAGTTTCGAACGTTCTGCTACCTCCTCATACTTTGTCCTGAAATCACACATAAGATTATCCTTCCTTGTTGTCATTTCCATTTATTAAAAGCATTATACAACTTCCCGCGATGCTGTAATTTTAAATAACACTATATAACACTATTACGAACAAGAGTAGAAAGAACGATACAATAACAAGTGTGTTGTAGGAAGATTATATTAAGGAGTTTGTTGTCTTTCAAATTGATTACAAAAATGGCAAAATGTCAAGAGCTGTAGAACTTATACAACACTTACATAGTTTTGCCTACTCTTGGTTTCTAATTGAAAGTCAGTTTAGTGTTAAGTTATGTCTTTTTATGCATTTGTTGTTCTTTGGTTTATTGTTTTACATGTAAAGCGCTTGAGGGTAATTGTCTTAGCGCTAAAAAGATGTAGACTAATAACTTTTTAAGGTAGACTCACATTTACGAACCATCATTACATTGTGACATACTTCCTTTTGTAAATGTGAAAGCATGAAGATCAGGAATGATGGTCATTGCCTTTTCACATCTTGTCACCGTCGCTTAGTCAATATACGGATTAACCTATAAATCTATGGATAATAGGTCTACATCTCGCAGAGTTTATTTTTGTATATCACATTGGATTACTTTGCGAGAGTTGTCGAAAAATTTAAAACCTCATCTAAGTATAACATATCAAAATAATCCTTCCCTAAAGCTCTTATAAAGAGGCATCCATATAATGATATGGTCCAATTAATCGCTGAAGAAGTCGAAGTTAGCCCCGTGGGAATCCTGGTTGTTAGAATAGATACTCAGTACCCCTTGCTTGTCGTAAGAGGCAACTAAATGGGGCAGTCTTCGGATGAAACCGCAAAAACCGAGGCCCCATGGCAAGTTAAAGAACCCTCCCTGCTCAAAGGCCAAAAGCGCCGGGTATAGGCCTAAATTTTGCAGTCCTTCACCGACAATGGTGACGTCTTCGTATGAATTAAAAATTCTTGAGCGGGACGTTAAACAATACATAATCAATCAATCGCCGAAGATTAAAATGTTCGAAATCAGTATCAACGGGCATAATCTTTAAAAGTCGCCCCAACACGAAAGAGTTTAACACCACCGCTAAATTATGCTTCTTCCACATTCGAAATATTGGACACATACGTTCATATATAACGAACAATGCCCATAAAACTTTAATAAACTCACTAGCCACTTCAACATTAGAATACCGAAATGTGATGTTGTATCGACTGCCAGCCAACACAAGAAACAAATTACAACGTGGTCTGAACACAGCAGCTCGTCTTATATCTAGAACTAAGAAACATCATCAGAGCAGCCCCACGCTTGTTACTCTTCATTGGCTACCTGTGTGCTACTGATGCCAGTAAGAATTCTGATGTATGTTTTTTAAATGTCTCCATGGCAATGCACCAACTTATTTACAAGACGTAATTCATGCCTACCAACCAACACGTTCGCCGCGATCAGCGAAATGAGCTTTACTAGTACAACATCGCTTTCACACCAAGACATACGTCGAAAGGCGTTTTGACAAATCAGCTGTCACACTCTGGAACAACTTGACAAATGAACAATCTATTTGTGCTTATAACAAATCTTTCTGTTTAGACTTGCATATCAAAATTCTTAACTGTCTTTTACTATGTATGAATTACTATTAAAGTTCATCTCTATGAGTGTGATTTTAAGTTATGAGTATGTTTTACATGTATCGGACATTTGTTTTTTATAAAAGCATGAGAAATATGAGAAATAGATATATATATATATGTGTGTGTGTGTGTGTGTGTGTGTGTGTGTGTGTGTGTGTGTGTGTGTGTGTGTGTGTGTGTGTGTGATGTATCTGTGATTTCAAAATTTAAAGAATGTTTAAATGAACCATGGTAATCTTCTTCGTTATCTTTCTGATATTCAAAATATTTGTTTAAAATATCCCCATTTAGCATTTCGTGTAACTTTGCTTTGTTTTATATGATATATTATGTGTTATGTAAAGTTGTAAAACGCTTAGAGTAATAGTTGTAAAGTTAGATAATGCGCTATATAAATACTTTGTAGTAATAATAACGATTTGAAGTTAACAACAAAGTCTCCACCTTATAAGTGATAAAGATATAAAACTTTGAATGAACATAGGCAACAGGCGCTACGTCTATATCTCTAATAAACACCAACACAATGTAGACTAATATGGTTGTAGCTTGAAAACTGTGAATGAGACAGGCTGGCAGACTTCATTGAACTTCTACTATAACACATCAGATTCCTCCAACAATATGTTGAAATTCCTCTGGGCACGATTTGTACTCCTTTGTTAGATGATCTGTTTTATATTCTTATAACGAAGAATTTAATCAAAAGCTTGTACGAAGAACAAAAATATCTTGCTGTGGACTTTATATATCGACGACGTTTTATGTATTAACAATAATAATTTTATTCATATGTGGATTCTATATATGTCAATGAACTCGAAATAAAAGACACTACGGAGTCTTTCACATCTGCGTCACACTTAGATGATTTATTGAAGATAAATATTACCTGCAAACTAACGATTCCACTTTATGACAAACGGGATGACTTTACCTTCTCCGTCGTCAACTTTCCACATTCTATTGTCACCTGTATATGGTGTAGATTCGAAACACAAGAACGTGTTCTGCATGTGGTCAGCTTTTCAATCGAGACAGGCTATCGATGTTACATGATTTTCAATAGTCTTTTTTAGCGTCAGAATTCCACAAAGTTTGTGGTTGTTATAATGATCGAATTCAATAATACAATTTGTCATGGGGCAAAATGTTGTATGACATATTTGATAACAATTGAAGCCATTCTTTGCGTACTGATTTTGACTACGGATTACTCCATTTACCCGATCGCGATATAGGGCTCTCGGCGGGTGTGATCGGTCGACAGAGGATGTTCTTTCCTTCTAGGAACCTGAACCCACCTCTGGTATGTTCAGAGATCCGTGTTTGCCCAGCTCCTAATTTTGTATTCCAAATAAGAGGTATGAGATCAATCTATGTTCGTTATCCTCACCTTTACGCCATATGAAAGACCGGCGTAAAAATAACATTCAATACAAAGAAATGAAATATATATATATATATATATATATATATATATATATATATATATATATATAATACATTCAATATAAAGAAATCAATTATATATATATATATATATATATATGTGAGGGTTGTCTCCAAAAGTTGTAGACAATGTTCATATTTTTTTATATCGCGTCAAATGGAAGACATCTTTTACATGACAAAACATTTACTTATTTTATATTTAAATATAAATTTTGAATTCGATAACATAAGCGATAAATGAGCTATTACAGAATAAAATGTAATGTATGTGCGTTTTTGGCGCACGTACAAAATCCCATATTTTCTTTGTACCACTCAGAGAGGTGAACACAAATAGTTTAATATTCAATGAATCGTATCTAAATTTTTATCAATAGAATCAGTGATGATTTCCCGTAATATTCTGGTTTTACAACTCCCCTATATTATAAACAGCAGATAAATGACGTAATCTTAAAACGCATCTGAAATAAGAGTTGCGTAAAATGACGACGTTAACGACTTCGTCGGCGCACCGAAATATTATAAAATACTGTGTAGGTCGTGGATTGACCCCCACGCAAACAAAACGAGAGATGGAAATGACACAAGACCACAGTAATGTCAGTAGAGCCCTTGTTTATAAATGGCACAAAAGATATTTGGATGGAATGACGTTAGAGTCGAAGTTGGGAAGGCCGCAAAAAGAAAATAACTACGGTGAAAGGCTGATGGTAAAGATGAAGATCGTCGTTAGACCATCCGGGGCGTAGCAGAAAGACTACAGATCATTAAATCAGAGGTTCACAGAATTCGCACAGACAATCTTGGTATTTCAGCTAGATGGATACCAGTCTGCTTACCGATGAAGAAATGCACAGACGAGTAAGGTTACCCCCAGTTATTTATTGCGAAACATCCAAAGGATCCACATTTTCTCGATAGAATCATCACAATGGACGAAACCTGGCGTCATTATTACGAACCAAAATCAAAGGCACAATCCAGTCTATGGAAAACTTCCGGATCACCAATCCTTAAGAAAGCAGAATCCGTCAAATCTATGAGAAAAATCATGTAAATGATATTTATGGACAGACAAGGGATCGTGCTAAGTCATGCTGTGCAAGGGAGGATTGTGGACTCAAAATACTTTTCCAAGGTGCTTCGCCGTGATTTGCTTCATGTGATAAGAAAGAAACTCTCAGATCTAAGGGATCACATTGAAAATAGTATTTATCACCATGACAACGCTCATGCATCAGTTGAAATCGATTTAGAACTCGGCAGTCATCGGGTTTCGGAGACTCCAACATCCACCCTATTCTCCAGACTTAGCACCACTTGATTTCGCCTATTTTCCTTTTTTGAAGGCCAGCTTCATTCAGGGGACAAAATTTTGAATCCGAAGGAGAAATTAGAAGAGCGGTGAAAATTTTAACTTGTCTTTATATGAGGAGTGGTTTGAATGTGTATTTGACAAGTAGGTCAAACGCCATGAAATCTGCATCGCACACAGAGGCCAGTACTTTGAAAAAGAAAACTGATAACGTCATGTGAAAGTTTTTGACATTTGAATTCGTGCGACCACACCTATCGGTATATGTTCTGTATTTATGTCCTATATCATAATGAAAAGAGATATCTCGATGATATTTTGAACATAGATGCACAAAATGGTGATTTAACTGACAAAAGAAAATAAATATGTTTTCTAATGAATGACTGAGTTATTAACATTGTCTACTACTTTTGAGACAACCCTCGTATATATATATATATATATATATATATATAATATATATATATATATATATATATATATATATATATATAATATATATATATATATATATATATATATATATATCTTACAGCATGATCTAAGTTGACCCACAAAGAGGCTACACAGCCAAATTCAGTTTAATTTGTGACAGAGATGACAACAGACACACAAACGGATGGGCAATGATATGAATGTTACTGTACCATAATAAGTCTGTGCATTTCATAATGGAAATGTGTACGTAACTTAATATATTTCAAACTATCAAATCCAAAGAATTGAAATTTCATAAAAGAATAAGGAGATTGATGATACGAAAAAATCCTGTCTATTTAATAGGAATGTAACTCACGTGAAAATTGCTATACTGACGTTAATCATTAGAACATTTGCTACCATCATATAGATTGCTTGAGCAGTCTTCACACTCCAATCAAGTTCTGCATTATCTGAAAAATGTATTTATATTCATATTTCATCCTGAGACTTTTAAAATAGAAGCAGTAAGTAAATTACATTGTCCACGATTTAAAATAAACGAAACACACTATTTGCAGATAGGGTGAGATCATGAACAAAGCATAATTGCATATTGTGAATGCATCAAACCGTAGCGAAAATTATGGTTTAGCTTGGATTTGGGGAGATGGGGTTGGCTTGTTAATGCATGTCATAATGCGAAACAGCTGGAATGGAAATGATTATCAAACTGCACATATATAATTGGATTCATGTGTATGTCTTACTTTTATACAATAACTTTTGAATCATGGTCATTGATGTAGCATTTCTTCCATTCATTTTTAACATGTAAGTGATAATGATGAACTAAGGGAAAGGCTACGGTAACGAACATTATTTATACAATACATCATTTTCAAACTCAGTATATAACATATGCTAAAATCATACTGAAATACGGTGAGTAATTAATTAAACATGTTCACCAGATCATCAACACCATTCATGAAATACCAAACATGTTAGGGCGATGTGGAGGGCTGGAAATATGAATCTGTATATTTTACAGATAGGATGATGGTCATTGGCATATACCGTCTGGACTTCTGATCCGTTGAAAGGAAGTGATGAGGTGATATAATGTCTGGGCTTCAGACTGACGAATCATGACGAACGACCACAAAATAACTACAGTTTTTATACTCGGTTAATTCAGCAATGCTTCAATCTCAACAATGACGTGCTTTGAAATATGCATGTTTTCATCATAAAATCTGATGTCACAAACCTTGTATAAACTGAACTAATAAAATTTGATTATTGATATGAAATGCATCCTTACAATGGTCAATAAGATTTTATACTTGGAGACAGGACAAAGAATTTGCTGATAACCCCAAGTCATCATGGATTGTTGATTGTTTGTTTGTTTACGTCCCGTTGAGACTTTTTCACTCATATTGAGACGTCGCCAGCTGTAGGTGAAGTACCACAAATTTAGACCTATGCTTAGCGCTCAGGGCCGTAGCAGTGAGGGTTCTTTAACGTGCCAACGCCTACCGTGACACGGGACATCCGTTTTTAAGGTCATATCCGAAAAATCCGTGATTCTCACTTCTAAATGCAGAGCGATCACTACCTATTTTTCGTCTTAGGTTTGACGCGGCCATGGCACGAGAGGGTCTTGAACGTACGGCCTCCCGGTTACGACGCGAATGCACTAACCACTGAGCTACCTCAAAATAAGTATCAATTTTAAAATGCAATATAACCCAAGTTTACAAGAAAGTAACAAGTTTAATGAAAATGTCGAATTTCTTTCCAAAAATTTACATATTTATAGAATATGTGGCCTCAAAATATATAGAGCATGCACTTTCTTTCTGCATCTCTTAATGCATATTTTGTACACCAGTATCAGCTACACGTTTGTTATAAAAAAAAAATGATGCATTGACAGATGTAATCCATGTTTTATAAAGCTAAATATACATCAAATTAAAATAAATACACGTCACCTTTTTCTGAGACCACAAATTTGCTTTAAATTCATGATTGTGAAAAGGGGACCACGAAGGGTCCTTACCCTTTCTTGTTCTTTGCTATTCATTAGATTTCATTTTGCAATTTATCACTTACCTACATCTATGCCCATATTATCTTGAAATGTTTCTCCAAAAAATTGGTAGTAAGGGTAATAAATTATTTTCCAGATGTGCCAATAGGCAAAATGCCCAGAAGCCAAGTCTGGACAGCGTCTGTGCTGAATGGCGTGATAGAAGATGCCAACACCCAAGATAACGAATATTGTCATCGAACAGAACTGGATTAAGTGGAAGAGCTGGAATAAATGTTATGGATTTAAACAACTGTAACTAAACAAAGAAAATACAGAAGGAGGCCAATGAATATGACCTGAAGTAAGATAACTCTATCATTGGTTGGCATAAAACTCGTCAGAATAACTGTGATCACTGCATATGAGTACCACATACAGAAAGTCACCTGCGTTCTTTCGAAATTCTTGTAAACACTCTTTTATAACTAAAGGTGGAAAAAAGAATTATTTCAAGCATGAAAAATTACCCACCATGTGTTTTAGGAACATAAATGTCGTTCCGGTGTAGCGGTTTAGGACAAACACACGCATGTACCGTAGATATGAAAATATCAGGAAAAGGCCACCAAATCGTGTGATCAGCAGGAAATCGTTGGTGGATTTCTGTCGTGATACTATCGTACATACTACCAGAGTAAAACAGACCAGTCCCAAGAACTTCCACATGTCGTTTAAGCGACCCAGAAATCGGTTCCACCATTTTCTTCTCGTTTCTATTCTCATGTGCATTACATTCTCAACTGCGGGAAACGTCTGTTCAAATTAATCAATGGAACATTCATGATTAAATGCATAATTCATGCAATGATTATATATGCATGCTCAAAAAACACCCACGACTAGAAACAGGGTAACTGTCACCCGGTGTTAAGTTTTATTATCACTATTAACAGTAACAGTATATAACAGTACCAATCTGTGGAGTATATAGGGAACACAGCCTCCGACAGAAGGAAAAGTGTATCTCGGATTATCTTTTAAAATATCAATGATTCTTTGAAAGGAAGGCCGTCAAATAACCAACATCTTCGTTTGTAAGGGTCATCATTACAACTATATTTAGAAGAACGTCGCTTTCATTCTGAATCTGGCAATGCAACCCATACTGATGAAAAGTTCCCTTTCAAAAGACTAAACTCTTCAAAATCACGTTTCAGTTTTAAACACACACCAGTCAAAGGGATGAATGAATTTTCAGTTACCATACACACGAAAGGTGATCAAAGAGTTTGCGAACTATATCCACCTCTGCATAACCACACCTCAGATCAGATTGAATTCTGACGTATAGTTAAACATGTGCTAGATATAGCATGAGTTACATAGAAATTTGCGACACATGTGTGAAGCCAAAAAGTACAAATGGCGTCGGTTTGCCAATTTATACATGACTTTGATAGAAATGGATAATTCAGTTGCACTTGAGCACGCAACAATATTTAGTTTTACGTAAAACTAGGAAAATCGTTTAGATCTATATAAAGTTTATAGCGATAAAGCACATGCCAAAATTTCAATACACATGAAGAAATGAGACCTTTCAGTTAAAACTATAAGTACCAGTCTATGACATTCCAGTGATATTTCAGTCGACTGAATGTCAGGCACATTTCAGTAACAATTCAGTGACCATTCAGTCGCTATAATGCGCGGGAACATCAAAGCTCTTAGATTTGGCGCCTTTCGGAAAACAGGTTACGGGTCATTTGTCGAAAGATGGAGGAAAGGCTATATATGTAAGTACTACTTATCGCTATATAAAAGAATTTCACATCTTATAGAAGTTCTGATATCAAAATGAAAAAGGTGTTCATAAAATGAAATATTTATTTCAAGTATAACTTAATACTAATAAATATGCAAAATGCTTTCTTTAACGTATTGATAATTTCCTTTATATCACTAAATTAGGAAATGACATTGTAATTTTCAATATTTCCGGTAATAGATAGCGGAGAATATAGATCGAAAACAAATCCCCCTCCCCCATTTCTTTTCTCTTTACGACTACCAGAGATCGCTAATGCTGATATCATGATAATAACATTTAGATCCCATGTATCCATCTATTTAAAGAAATATAAATAAGCATAACAAATATATTGTAAAATAAAAATAATTTTAATTGTCTTACTGGTTAGAGTATTAAGAAATGACTAAACTATATAATTTTAAAAAAGTAATATTTATGGGAATTAAAATGAAATAATAACTAGTATATTATTTTTTTTTATTTTTATTGCAATGATGCAATCGCAAATCAAATCAAATGAAGAATGGACTTCAATTCGCAAGTTCGGAGCTATCCAATAGTTATTTCCCTTAGTCGAACTCTTTCGCACTGTGAGACGAAAATGTGATTGCGTATTCACGCGTTGGGCGCAAGTGCATACCGCCGCCTGGAGGATGATTACCAAACGTCATACAATCATGAGAACTGCATCACTGGTGTAGAAGAGGGAATAGATAATAATTTCATATTATTAATAATCCGAACAAATATTCTTGATATGGTTAGTGTATTGAATTGTATACCAACGGCTGATATAGACAAAATCCACGCTTCCTTAACTTTGATCGTTATATATCAAAGCCATTAATATATATGTATGTATAGTTCTTGTACACATTCAAGCGTTCAAAAGAATACTGAACGTACTTTCATCACAGAGAAGGTGATATCGCGGAACTTGCTTATTGTTGTAGTAACCACGCAACATAATTAAGTTATTAATTATACAGTGCAGTAAGTGCATGAATATTAAGAATTTTAATGATATTTTGTCTATATATGCATGCATTTGATTTCCCCTTCAATACAAGAAGTCATTAAAGTTGTTTTGAGTTCTTTTTTGAAGTTGTGCATGAAAATTAAATGAATGGCGTTGTTGAATGACTTTGCGAACATTTATAACTTTTTTTTTTAATCTGCTGCTTTAATTTTTTCATTAATATCCGACATTTTTTTTCTTAAAATGAGCTCGATTAACTCATCATTTCTGCATCAATATTCATCAGATTGATTTTGTTTCGATTTCATATTAATATTAAGGGGATTTAAAGCACATAACTCTACATATTTCAAGTTGAATTATGCAATGAGTGATGTCAATCACTATTATTTCTATACAATTTAACGGAAAACAGTTCCCCTGATATGAAAAAAAAAATATAATGCGTTTAAAGCGTAATTCCAAATCAAATAGCAATGTACTGTTCAATGAGAAACACTTTTCACAAAGTATATACATTGTCAAGATACCTTTGTCAAATTTTCAGGGAGATTTTCGAGTGAAAAAAGGCTGTAAAATCGCGACCGACTAGAAGTTAAGACGGGGAGGGGGGTGGGGTGGGGGCTTGTAGTAGAAGTTCTATTACTAAATGTGCAATTGAAGCCAAGTTGCAATAATGAGCCTAACAACCACAGACAAACAATGTTGTTGCAAGCTTTGCCAGCTTGAACCAAAACATATTCCTCATTTTATTAATGGAATTTTTTCATCACTTCTGGTTTAGTAAACACAAAAGAATAGACAGTGCGCACGTTTAATGATATTAATATTACGTTTATACTTTTTTATTCTTTCCATGAACTCGAAATAAAACACACAACAGTCTTCCACATCAACTTCATATTTTGATATTGCACTGTACATAGACGTTAAGGATAACTAATGATTCAGTTTTATGACAAAGCTTTTACATCGTTAACTTCTCATAGTTGAGTAGCAACATTTCACCGTTATCTGCATATGACGTTTAAATCAGAACTGATTCGATGCTCGAGACCATGTCCTACATATGGACAAGTGAAACAGAGGAAGGCTGTCGTATTTAAATTCGACATGTCGTATAGTCTTTTATCTTTGTGACATAATTTGCATATACAACCTGTCATTCGACAGAATATTATCTGATGTGTTTCATACCATATGCCGTTCTTCACATATCGACTTTAACTCTGTTTATCAAATCAAGACAAAGAGCTTACATCGGGGGTGACCGATAAATAGGGGACCCTTAATCCTCTTAAGTACCTCTTATGTCTGTGTTTCCGCTACCCTCAGTTTCTATTCTTTATAGGATTGATCACTGCTCGTTATCTTCAATTTTTCATTCAAAAATGACGACGGTTACTGACTCATATTGCGTGAGATACATATACAAACGTAACATGTGATGAAAACAGCAAAAAATACAATATACGATACCATAACGTTCAACAAATCATTCCCGAAGTCAAGGAATGTCCACATGTATAGAGTTGCTTCGCAAAATCTTGGGAAGAATGACATATCCCTGAAGTACATCACATTCGTCAGCAGGAAATAACTGTAGAGCAGAATGGCCACGCCAAACAAGATCTATTAGGAATGAATAAGTTTAATAAATCAGAGAACACACAGTATGTGTGATGTAGCATCATATAAATATTTTCACTAGCTATTTCTATGTGTTTACAATTTTGTTTGTGCATCCATATTAATTGTTGACTATAATAAACTTTTAATAATTACCGTATGACGGGTATATTTTACGTGCTGCTCATTTTTTTTTCCAATCACAAAAATTATAATCGTAAAATTTTAACGATTTTTCCTTTAGAGTTATTTCCCCTGATACACCTCTTCATACAGTAGAAACCATCGGTAGTTATTAGTGTTTACCTCGTACATGACTCTCAGTACAGAGATGATTTTTCACTATTCCCACTATGTCGTCCATACGGAAATACTTTAAATCCGTATTCAGTTTACTAAATTCTACCGGAAAACTACACGAACATTCATACGGATATCATAAAGGAAATCAATCAAGCAGTTGCAAACTCGTTTAAAACCCCCAATCTTGGAAAATATATGAAATATGACCCAACCGAGACAGCCGGGATCGGAAAATATCCTACGAATAATGGAACTCCAGAAGCTGTGTAGAAATACAAGCAAAGTAAAATGCCTAACATTGAGTGTTTTGTTGTTGTTTAATATTTGTATACTTAATGATAAATGCGTAAAAACTAAACACATTTAAAAATTTAAATTTAAAAGCATGGTTTTTATATAAAATCCATAAAAAACTATAGCAATAAAAATACTATTCAAAAGAGTAGAGGATACTTTATTTTGTGATCAAAATGTTCACATATACAAAGGGGTACGAAATCATGCTGTATAGTTCCTTAACGAGGAAGCATTTCCAAAGAAATTCATCACCCAAACACATCAATCACACTCTCACGATCTGTCCGAGATGATAATGATGATCAAGGCTTTTGTGCCACAAATTTGCATGCTTCTGAATTGGAAGGTTAGAACCACTCTAAAGGAAAATTTTGATGAGAAAGCATCAGATTATCAGTTGTTGAAGTTGTTAATCAAACAGAGACCATGCACCGTCTAACACAGGATGAGAGGTTACGTGCCCTTGGCATGCTACAGGTTGGCACATGACAGGTCGCTGTGGCAAGGGCAATGACTGTTTCCCAGTCTGTTATCAGCAGATTATGGTCCAGACATCCTGTTCAGGATAGACCAAGGGCAACAACTCAGGCTCAGGACAGATTCATCCGCACTATTGCCTTAAGAAATCGTCTGGAAACAGCAAATCAGATTAGGTCTCAACTTCAAAGGGATACTGGCTTGGTAGTGAGTGGCCCGACCATCAGGAATCGACTGTACATATTTCAAGCCCTCGTGTAATTCCCTGTTTGAGGGATCTTCACATTAGGGTCCGACTCCATTGGTGTCGTCACAATCAACGCTGGGAAAATCGAATGTTCACTGTGGACTTCCTGGACAGACGCAGGAGGGTTTGGCGCCGACGTAACAAACGTTTCCATGGCGTTAACGTCATTAGACATGATCGGTTGCATGTTGTTGCTGGACGTGTCACGGGGCAGTACTACCGGGACGACATCTTGGCACCCCATGTTGTGTCGTTTGCACGTCGTTATGACCACCGTTTCATTTTTCAAGATGAAAGTGCCAGCTGCCATAAGGCCAGGATCGTTACAGATTATCTCCAACAACAGAATATCATCACATTACCGCACTCGGTCATGGACATGCTTGGACAATATGCAAGCATTGTACAAAGTTTTAAGTCTATCAGATAAGTCATATAGGAGAAGAGTTCACAAGATGTTGTGACGGACACACAGACGAACTGAGAGTACAAAAATATGCCTCCCCCTGGAAGAGTGGAGACATAATAATTAGCATCAATGGTTCAAATCTTTTGCACATCATTAAATTGTAATGAAGAACTGTAAAGGGTATCAAGGTTGTCCAATACATTAATCTTCTTTGACCCTCTATGAATTGTGGGAAATATTAGATCCCTGGGTCAGAACAATTTAAACCTCATTAAATGATAATGAAGTATTGTACAATATTTAAGGCTATCCAGTAAACCATATAGGAGGAGAACTGTCCTCAATCTATTATACGCCCTTCACCCCTCTTTGATCTTCTACAAATTTAATGATAACAAATGGACACTTTGTCCTGACAATACGTATTTCCGCAAATATCAAATTTCAGAAGCTATTTTACATCCACCACCCCTCCTAGATCCACTAAAACTTTTAAGAATACAATTGCATCCTCACATCCTCACTACTCGACAATATGCACGTTTACAAATGGCAATTAAACATTTTGCAAAGCTTCAAGTCTATCCTTTAAGTTATGCAATAGGAGAAGCGTTCACAACATTTTTTGACAAACATGAACAGAAGGACATAGAAAGTACAAAATCAATATATCCCTCTGGAAGATGGGAGACATAATTCACAGTTCTGAAGAACAATAAACACCAGTCACATACTTACTTACTCTTCTTAAGGATTAACTTACGTAGTGTAAAAGGAAATGGAAACAGGGTGCCTTTAAAGCCTTACATGGGTGCTTCTGAAGAAATTGTATCCAGTATTATTATCGCAATTACATTCCATTGACTCCATCAATATGCACACTATTACACACATGTTAGATTGATATTCAACTCTCTAGCATGCACATTATTTATATCAGAAATACGATCAATACGTATACGGTTAACATGCAAACAAAGCATTAAACTATGAATAATTTTATGTTGATCTATCGGTCTGAAAAAAATATGAATGGAAGTTAGAAAAGTAATACCCAGATTTCCGTGGAAATGTATTTTTTCCAGTTTGGTAGCAAGCCATTATACCATGTTCTATTCATAAGTCCAACTGAACATGGATGCGCTATGATGTCATACATCTGGAATTCGTGTGCAAACGAGATGGGCCTTGCCTGAATATTCCAAACAGTTTCCAAGCTATTCAGAATGTTGAATGACATATCTTTGTTTGTCTCATAGAGTGAATCCATCATATTCATCACCCTTTTTCTAAACATCCTTGCGAACAATAATCATAGAATTAGTAAACTGTAAAGACAACATATATAAAAACACACGAACATTTATTTGATTGCGTGATGTTTTACATTTCATTCGATAATTCCCCCCATATATAGATGCCACTAGCATTAGGTGAGCTACAGTATGGAGACAAAAATGTTGACAAAAACATAGCGCCCGTAGAAATTATGTCGCGCCTGACCTATTGTAAAACGCTATTTGCTATTTCTATTCTTAGCCGATAACGTTATTGGGAACACCTTGATACACAAATAGATAATGTCTTAGTCATGTGAATTCATACGTCACATTTACGTCTGCTGCGTCATTTTGTTTACATTTTGCTGTCAAACAAGATATAGGGGAGAACGGAGAAGAAATGTCGATAATTTACAAAAAAAAAAAAAAAGGTCGTCGCGCAGCTTTGCCGAAAAGCAGAAAAAAGATTGCCGACATAGTACTGGCGATGATTAAGTCCCTGACGTCTATTTACCGTGTAATTAGGAAATTTCAATAAACGGAAAGTTTGGAAAATCGCCGTAGATCAGGCCGACGACGACTGATTGATTGATTGATTGACTGTTGTTATTTTATGCCACACTCAACATTTTTTCAGTTATCTGCTGGCGTCCAGTTTTTCTTGGTGGAGAATAGAACCCAGATACAATGTACCCAGGAAGAAACCACCGACCTTCCGAAAGTAAACTGGCAAACTTTCTCAAATATATCGGCGCGAGGGGCCTCCGTGGCCGAGTGGTTAGAGCATCGCGCTCAAAATCACAAGGTCTCTCACCTCTAGTCGGCGCGGGTTCGAATCTCACGCGCGCCGATATATGTGAGAAAGTTTGCCAGTTTACTTTCGGAAGGTCGGTGGTCTCTTCCCGGGTATATTGTATCTGGGTTATCTCCTCCACCAATAAACACTGGACGCCACCAGATAACTGAAAAATTGTTGAGTGTGGCGGAAAACAGCAAAACAACAACAACAAAAAATATATCGGAGCGAGCGATAATCGAACCCGCGCCGACTAGAGGTAACAGGCCTAGTGATTTTGAGCGCAATACTCTAACCACTCGGCCACGGAGGCCCCCGACTGATTGATAAACCGGAATATCGGAGGTTGCAAAGGCTGGTGAATGTTGATCGCCGTGCCCCTCTGAATGAAATTACCGCTGACTTTATTGAAAACAGGAATGCTGCAGTGTCTAAGAAGACTGTAAAACGTAGACTGAAGGACCATGGATTTTCTAGAGGGGTTTATAGAAGAAAGTAACGGTTAAAACTGTAAACAGAAAAAAGAGTTTGCCATGGTGTCAGGAGAAAAGATCTTTGGCCGCAAGTTTCTGTCCGTATTTATCTACAATTCTTTCCAGTTCCCCATGACTTGTTTGAATTTATTTGAATATATGTTGCTTAAATGTTCCATATCTACCTGGATGCAAACTTGTCGAATATGTAAAATTATCAAACGTTTACATATGCAAACTTTCATTTGGTAGTTTTCAACACACATGTACAGTACTGGATTATACCGAAAGGAAGTTGTACCGAGTCATAAACATGTCAGTTTCGCTTCATAAAATGGAGTAAAGTACCTCGAATTATCATGGTCGGATATAACAGCTGTTGGCAGACTGTGTACATTACTATTCATTTAATTTTAAAGTTATTAATGAACAGGCAGATCACTTTAACTGCATAAAATAATGCAATTTGAACTCGTAAGTGACCAGTGTATTTAGGACCCTTAATGTATGTTCATTTCTGTTACAATGATGATCCTCGTTGGTCAGTATTGGGTCATTCCATTTTTTTTAATCACCATGGTGTAGATTATATTAAAATCGATCTCGGGGATTTCCGTTTGAGAGTTGAACAGGAGTAGATTGTAAATGTGTACTAGACAAATGCTCAGACAAAATCAGTGGCGACATAATACGTTTAATAAATCCTTTTACTTTTAGTATAATCCTACTTTGAACTTGTTAAGAGGTATAGGGAATTGTAGTTATGGGAATTGATACTAGAAATGCGAAATTTATATGCCAACATGATCTCGATATCCCTAAATTATTAACTTCATTTTGATACTTCACCCTGGAGGCGTCTAACACTATCAATACTTTTACTATGTGTTATATGTATCACCGGGACACTTTTCAGAAAAATTCTATGCCAACTTCGTCTTGTGTACAAAGAAGCAGGTTTACTTTCAAGATTCTATGAATTATTACATTTAATCCATTGACCTCGTATCTGTTTTCAAAAAACGAAACAGAAAGAAAAGAACAAAAAACAAATAACAAAAAGGAAAAAAATAAACAAAAACACACAAAAACAAAAATGTTACTGTCCTTACTCGGAGTGTTTTTTCAAATTCTCGGCTGTTTTCTTGTCTATCAACTTCGCTATGGAGGCCATTTTCTTGAGGACTAACGAACTCACAAGTCCAGTATCTATAAAAATCATTAGAACAGCTTTCAGTAACCTACTTAACTTCATGTCATGATTAAAATCAGGTTTTCCTGACGGCCCCCAGTGAGCGTACGCTTTTTCGAAAATCAAGGAAACAATCTTTTACATGTCAAGGGGGTTGTAACCCTTGACACGGGGCACCCTTTAACATCACATCCGACGGACTTAAAAGTTAAAAATACGTAAACAGGTAAAAATACATATCATTCTGTGTATATGAATAAGTTATATAATAAAGTATCAACTTTTTTCAGTAAACGTCACATTCTTGTAAATATTTTGTAATAATATGATAGTTAATATTTGTAAGAAGTTCATGCACTGATTGTACATTATTAAAAAGTCTATTTCGTCTGGGCGTAAAATAACTCCATTCCAAAGGAATGTTTTGTATAGTTAATGGACAGTCACTAAATATGCACTGAGGTTGAAGTTCTCTGTTTAATATGAATGCGTCAATTTTGAATGTCCGATTCGTATTCTTGAAATAATAACTTCGTCCTGGCCTTTCATTACGATGTTTAAAAGTAAGGTTTTGCTCCAAAGTCATACTCCTACTCAAAATATACTCCTATACCCATATTAGAGTGTGATATTAAGTATGACTATGGTTTCGAGTACTAAGTTTGAGTTTGACTACGGAGCACGTTCTCAAAGAAGTTTTATTACTCTCATGCCAAATGAATTTGAATTCACAAAACCTTTCTCAAATTAACAAAATCAAAACGTGTGATTTTATAACACTTCATACGACCATACCTCACAGTAAATTGAAGACTAGACTTTTTGACATTATAGGCAGTTGCTGCCTCAACAAAAATGGTAAAAGGAAATATTTATATATAGTGATCTTTCATCTTTAAGCAACACTCTGACTTCACTCACAAATACTCTGAAGTTGATAATCAAAAATAGCTACAGTTCCTCATTGGCAATATCTTCGTAGTCTTTGGTGATCGGGTCATCCAACAATCTGTTGGAATCCATGGGCACCAATTGTGCTCATTTGTTAGCTGACCTGTTTTATATTCTTATCAAGCAGAATTCATTCAATAGCTTCTACATGAGAAGAAAAAAAATATCTTGCTGTGGCCTTCAATTCGACATTTAGATATATCGACAACGTTTTATCTATCAACAATGATCATTTTCATTTATATATCGATTCGATATATCCCAGTGAACTTGATATAGAAGACACCACAGAGTCTTCCACATCTGCTTCGTACTTAGATATTGTATTGAAGGGAGATGCTGGCCGCAAAGTAACAACTCTACTTTATGACAAACGGGATGATTTCAATTTCTCAAAAATATTCAAACTTCCCTTATCTAAGTGGCAATATTCCATCATCATCTGCATATTGTGTTTATATATCCCAACTGCCTCAATACGGAAGATCTGTTCTGCATATAATCAGTTTTTTATATCGAGACAGGCTACTAACAAAGAAGTTGATGTTAAAGGGGTTTGTACATTCACGTCTAAAGTCAGCCTTTCGCAAACTTTATGGTCGTTATAATGATCCAGTCAGCTTCTGGTATATCCTGGAGTCCGTGTTTGTCCATCTCTCTGATTTGTATTTGTTGTAGGAATGACAAGATTGGATACTATTAATTATCTTCAAATTGATTAATCCCCTAGACAGCTTCGCTTCACTTCGCCGTCCCTGGAGTTAAACATGTTAAAATTAACTTACACAGTTGATTGACCACTCGCCTCCAAACTAAAGCAGCTATATCCCTTCTGTTTACTAAAAGAGACCATAGCAAAATTGTCTGCAAGAAAATCTGGCGGCGAAGATATTCCTTTCGTCTGTTAGTCCTGCAGTTTGCAGATAGCCGAGGGTCCTCCGTTTCTACAAGGTATGTATAATAAAGGTAAATAGCAGATGTCAAAACAAAATAAAACATAGTAGACTTTGGGAGATATGATTGACTGTTGTGCGAGTTAAATACAAAAGTAATCACATGTCAGTATTTTATAACAAATAATACATTGTTTGATATCCAACTGGTTAACTTATTTAATCTTCCACAAAAACATGATTTTGCAGGGACATTCGCAACGGCATGTAGCCCAGCAATATAATATACATGAGACAATAATATCCCGTTCAGAGATTAGGTGACTGTCTCAAGAGCGGACGCCGCGCGTGCGTTACGTCGCAACGTCAAGATAGAGGCCTGCGTCCCTCGCACCTCCATAACCATTTCCAGAGGGATTTCAGACGGAGATGAAATACCAATTTGTTAGCACTCATGGTCGGACAGTCTTTGAGAAATCAGTTGTGGGAGTTTCATGAAAGGTCATGACGTCCCTATCGTAATCTGGCACTTACGCAGAAGCGACGGCAATGTCGAATACTGTGGCTCCTTGCAAATGCACTTAATCGGTTTTGTTTGACCCACTGGAGAGGCATTTTGTTCGCTTTTCTCGCTTCAGCTTTACAGGTCAGATGGACGACAACGTGTCTATCAACGTCGTGGTAAGTGGTATTCTGAGGCTTGCGTAACGGAAAGCGATTGCCTCGGGGAAAGGTTTATCATGGTATAAGCAGGGATATCTTAAGATGTTAAAACAGCTCTATGGATATCCATGCCAATCTTACAGCAATAATATATCGGGATCAGCTTTCGAGACGTACGTCTGTCCTCTTATCAATCAACGTAAACTTACATTGCAGCAGGACAACGTGAGGCCCCATGTGACTAAGATTTATCGTGACTTTCTGGCTCAAAATAACGCCCCAGATCTCTAATGGCGACCACACAATCCAAATGTTTCCCATTTGAGACAGGAGTGTTAGAAAACCATACAACGTCATTTAACTCACACGGGACCTTAATCAGGAGTGCAATATCCATCAAAGGACAATAAGCACCTTGATGGGGGGAATGTTAAGAATAGTAAGAGCAGCGATTGAAGTCAAAGGTGGGCAGATATGCTACCAATTTGGATCAGGAAACGGATTTGGGTACCCTTGTTTAACGCTATTCACGAAAAGGCCATTTGCGATAGGACAACAAAAATCATCAAAATATATTTAGTAATGATGAAAATATCGAGAAACCCAACCAGTGAACTAATCATCAATGAATCATGTAAAATAATAACTTGCTCTTCTTTTTCCACTAGTATATATATATATATATATATATATATATATATATATATATATATATACAGAGAGAGAGAGATGTATAGATAGATAGATAGATAGCTATAGATATACAGGTGACTCTCGATGGCTCGAGCTTCAATCTCTCGAAGTGAAATCTAGGTCCCTATTTTTTCTCTCGATATAACTAAGCAAATTTAATCTCGATCTCTCGAAGTGAAATTTGGGTTCCATCACACATATTTCATTGTTTCTCACTCTCGATATCTCGAAGTGCTGATAGGGTAAACCTATCATCACTCAAGCGTATAATTATTTCCGCTTGGGCCTAACCTGGATAATAGTTCATGCCTGGGGCTAGCTCAGCTGTGTTATTGAGGTGTTTAGAAAGGAAACACAAAGACAGTGATTCCTTGTGCGGTGGATAATTGGTCAATTTAACTCTCCTCTCTGCGCTTAGTTGTCATTACGAATCGACTACGGCAAACTTAAAGATTAGTTTGGAATTAACAATGAGACTATAATTTTGTGAATATAATTCAGAGACATACTAAGGATCACCGTTATTTGTTAGATCCGTGCTTAGTTCTGGTTAAACAGTGTGGAGAAATTCTGTTGTTATACAAAGATTTTCATTCTTATTCCGAAGTATAATATAAATTTTGCATTTACGCTTTTAGTAAAATGTTAATAGGGACACCATATTCTCTGATTTGCTGCTTGTGGATATGAATCCGTGCATCTGAGGTTGCCGCATTTATTAACAGATGAAATATCCTTCTGGGTTGGAAAACGGGCTCTGATTAGGATCTCTTTTCTTCAGACCGGGGGCTTGTCGTTGGCTACTGATAAAATTGCTGTGTTGTATAATTTCCATCACACTCTCAGATTGCTTAAAAATTGGGGGGAGGGGGTTGAAATTAAAAATGAATATTTTTGGTAGGAAATTTTTGTCGTCTTTGGAATTAGTTGTTTGGCATGGATTATGAAGATCTTGCAATAGGATGTTAGTTGTCTTTTCTGTTCAAGCGTTATTTAGATGCAGATGGTAATTTTGTCAAAGTACATGTAGATATACAATTTGGGATCATATAAACGTCTAGAACGTAGAGTTTTGTTGGCGATAATAGTACAAATCCTACGCGATGAATTACGGAATTAATTATTTTATTCGTTGGAAGAAGGTACACCAAAAAAGACGGAAATCTGCATCAATGTGCGTTAAGCATGATGCAAACTTTTGCGTCTACTTTTCCGTCTTGATCTACCTTCATCTAACGAAACAAAATGGATTTATTCCCTATGATTTACATAGATTAGAATATTGAATGATAAAACATGATATAATGTGAGTTGACGAAACGATTTGTACTTGGACTACATTCGAGATGGACGTAGTAATTCGTGAATACACAACTGGAAAAAAAAACATGAACTAAATCCGGTAATGGCGGCTTCTTCGAAGTGTTTACTATTAAGCAATCGACTTCCCTACGAACGTGAAATGCAGTTTTGAAAAGGATGAGTTAGATATCAATTGTTTTAGAATATTGAAAAAATTCTGTTGAGTGAAACTGGCAACAAGTCCAAGATCCGATGTCGGTACCAACGGCAAGCGTGGAACATGTGCATAATATTTGACGCGATCAGAGAACAGACAGATTGGGTTCTCTTGGAGGTTGTGACGACATCCAGGTGAATGCATGAGTGTTCAAAGGGTCTTGTGAGTTTTGACAGTGAATTGCTAAAGCGTTTCTTTCGATGGTCACTGCAATTCCTATTGTGATTTCGTATGAAAGCCTCGTTGTAGTGCCTAATCATGAATACAATATGCTGGCATTTAAACCGACTTCGTTATGGGCTTGAATTGCTGTCACTGGGAGGCAGTGTGCGGTATATTTTTTTTTAGAACAACTGGAATTTATAGAAATGTCAAGCATGAATTTTGTAAACTAGCACTCTTTGACAGACTTTGCTAAGAACCAAACATTATCGAACAGTGACTAAATAGCGTATTGGCATTCAGGTCTGTGACGTAACGAGATTGTCGCAGGTGCAAACTGGACAATTCCTGGTTAAGTATATTCGCTCATTCTGTGGAGCCTCGTATGTGTCGATGCCATCCAGCCAATTTTTTTTTCCTGGTTTCATGGGAAATTGCTACATACTCTTTGTCATTTTCATCATACAAAAACTAGAATGAATTTGTCATCAGCTGCGGATGAATCAAAAGCTACCCCGTTACACAAAATACACCGAAAAGGTCAAACCAGACCCGATAACGCGTACTGAAGGGAGTATCAATAGTGAGGAGGGAGATGGTTCTGTTCAGGTTGAAATCATAGTTTTCTTTGTTTTAAATAAGTGCAGAAATAGTACAATGTTCAGTATCAATGCTACATATTTGTTGTTTCTCATGTTATTGTGAGCAAATTTCATTATATAACGTTACTATGGTTAGTTGTTAACCTTGAAAAATCGTCACACCCCACTTTGTTTCCCTCTGTAGCCTTAGACTGACGACCGCTTCGATTTGTTTTTCAATTCCTCCTCAGAGATTATTTTGAATCTTAATTGGAAGTTATGATAGAAGGTTCATGTTCAGTTTCTATTCATTTCATAAATATTCTGATGATTTTCATCATTGTTTTCATTACCAAAGTTATTGAACAAAGAACATCAAACCCAGGTTCCATACCTTCAGATTCAGGAATTTCATCGAAAGTACCATTATTAAAATTTCCTCCAATGGAATCCATTTTCATGACGACTTTCAGAATTTTAAAACCAGACATGTGCAGTTGTTTGTCAAATAGTTATGATTATCTTATTTTGTATAATTAATTGTTAATACCAATTGTTCATACCAATTGTTAGGCCGTTCCAAGCACACTGATTCTGACTGTAGATTACGCCATTTACCTGATCAAGATAAAGGGCTTATGGCGGGTGAACGGTCGACAGTGGAAGTTTATTCCTTCTGGGCACCTGATCCCATCTTTGTGTCCGTGTTTGCCCCTCTCTCTGATTTATATTTACTATAGGGATTAAGAGTTTGAATACTGTTCTTTATCTTAGCCTTTTCATTTAACGATCTGAAATCCAGATACCGATTCGTGTCCGTGAATTTACAGTATAATTATGTGGTTACACTGGAATCTCCCTTTATATTAAATAAAGCTAAAAGTTTATTGAATCTTAGGAAAGAATGGAGAGTATCTAAACCCAGAAGGTGAAACAGTCTTCAAGAGAAGAAAGAAAGAATGATAGATAGATAGATAGATAGATAGATAGACAGACAGACAGACAGACAGACAGACAGACAGACAGACAGATAGATAGATAGATATATAGTTTATTAACTCTCACCATTGTACTTCAAAAGTTTTCGACATAATACCAGGGCATTCTCATGCGCGTTTTTTCCTTTACACAGTTCCATTGAGCGTTTCTTTCCAATTGTTTCCTAAAGAAAGAGGACATAATTCATCATTTCTAACATTCAAATGATGTCTGATGTGTTTCATACCAATTGTTAGCCGTTCTTGGCACACTGATTCTGACTACGGATTGTTCCGTTTACCTGATCAGAATATAGGGCTCACGGCGGGTGTGACAGGTCGACATGGGATGCTTACTCCTCCTAGCCACCTGAACCCACCTCTAGTATGACCAGGGGCCGTGTTTGCCAATCTCTCTGATTTGTGTTTTCTATAGGAATTACGAGATTCAATACTGTTAGTTATCTTAGCCTTTCCTAACATTTAAGTCAACGACGTGTGCAGATACAAGGAATATCCTAACAAACAGCGATAACCGTGATATTTACAAATACTAATAGGCGGAATTTACCCACTTTTAAGCATTTTCTATAACCTGTCTATGATCATATCGAAGAATAAACATAACCTGTTTCAGTAAATCAATACAGCCTGTCATTAAGTCAAATGCTGTCTGACCAGTTTCTTACCAATTGTTAGGCCTATCTTTACACACTGATTTTGACTACGATGTTACTCCCTTTACTTGCTCAAAATATATGTCTCACGGCGGCTGTGACCAGTCGATAGGGGGTGCTTACATTTCCCAGGCACCAGATCCCACCTCTGTTTATCCAGGGGGTCAACTCTTAAATGTGTATTCCGTATAGTAGTTATGAAATTGATCACTGTTTGTTATCTTCACCTTTTCAATATAATATTGTTACTATGTGTTGACATCTCTTCTTAATTAAATGCATCAATAGTATGTGTTAAAGGTGATCGAAACGTTCACGAACTATTTCTATATTTAGTCGGCGGGGGTTCGATTTGTATTGGTGGATGAGAGAACCCAGATGCAATGTAGCCCGGAAGAGACCACCGACCTTCCAAAGTAAAGTGGCAAACTTTCGCACATATATCGGCGCGAGCGAGAATCGAACCCGCGCCGAATAGAGATGAGAGGCCTTGTAATTTTGAGCATGATGCTCTAACCACTTGGCCACGAAGGCCCACTCAGTACTGACGAAATATGTTATCTATAATAGGCCACATAGATATTTCTGATATTAAAGTAAATATTTTTTTCAGGGTAACTCAGTGGTGAGAGCGTTAGAGCGTTAGCTTCGTAACCGGGATGTCGTAAGTTCGAGCCCCGCTCGTGCCATGGCCGCGTCAAACCTAAGCCGAAAAATAGGTAGTGATTGCTCCTTCGCCAAACACTCGGCATTTAGAAGAGAGAATCACAGGTCTTTCGGATATGACCTTAAAAACGGAGGTCCCGTGTCACAGTAGGCGTACGTTAAAGATCCCTAACTACTATGGTCCTGAGCGCTAAGCATAGGTCTAAATTTATTGTACTTCACCTACAGCTGGTGACGTCTCAACATGAGCGAAAAATTCTCGACGGGACGTAAAACAAAAGACAATTCAAATTGAAATTTCGTTTTGGATTTAATTTCATTATTTTATTTCTAGATACGGAAATAACGAAATTTAATCCCACAAGAAATTAAATACGTCTACAGTTCCTACATATAGTGTATATGTCACTCAATGGTTAGATACACACGAGTTTACTCTGGTACGATCAGTGTTTGAATCGAGGCAGGCTACTGACAAACAAGTTGATTTTTCAACAGTCTCGTTAAAAGTTAGAATTTCGCAAATTCTGTGGAGGTTTGCCATTAGAACCTGTCATTAGATCATATATTGTCTGACGTGTTTCATACCAATTGTTATGAATTCGTTACACACCGATTTCGTCTACGATATTACTCCGTTTACCTGATCTACATATAGGGCTCACGGCAGGTAGAACCGGTCGCTAGGGGATGCTTACACCTCCTAGACACATCATCCCACCTAAGATTTATCCAAGGTCCGTTTTTGCTAAACTCTTAGTTTTATATTCCTCGTGTGAGTTTTCAGATTGATCACTGTTTGTTACCATTACGTTTTCATAACTATACAACTTCACAATTTTGATATAGACGGTTCATTAAGTATTCATTTGTTATGAAGTTATATCATTTAAATACCTTCAAAACCCAGTGAATCCATGTGTTGCACTGCTTTGTACCTTCTTTCTTGGTTTTATCGAGTTCTAACTGGAAAACAAATGAATTTAGTTGAATAAAGTATGTTTTATACTACCTTCGTATGTCTCCATTGGTTTTGAAAATTGATTGATAGTTTGTTGTTTTCCGGCACACTCAATACTTGTTCAGTTATCTGATGGCGTCCAGATTTAAATGGTGGAGGAGAGAACCCAGATATAATGTACCCGGAAAGAGACCACCGACTTGGCAAACTTTCTCACATAAATCAGTGCGAGCGACAATTGAGCCCGCGCCGACTAAAGGTGATAGAGCTTACGATTTTGAGAGCAATGCTCTAACCACTCAGCCGCGGCTTTTAAAATTCTACACAGTAGATTATATTTCATTAAACTGAAACCCTGTGGGGATCCGGGTTAGAATAGGTCCTCAGTACCCTTGCTTGTCGTAAGAGGCGACTAAATGGGGCGGTCCTTCGGATAAGACCGCAAAAACCGATGTCCCGTGTCACAGTAGGTGTGGCACGATAAAGATCCCTCCCTGCACAAAGGCCTTAAGCGCTGAGCATAAGTCTAAATTTTGCAGCCCTACACCGGCAATGGTGACGTCTCCATATGAATGAAAAATTCCGAGCGGGACGTTATACAATATACATCCATCCACCCATTCATTAAACTGAACGTGTGTTGTTATTTTTTTTACGTGTCATTCAAGTGTGAAGTTTGTCTCAACAAATGCTTTCTTACTTTGTTGGTCACAGTTTCAACACTGACAATTGTTAGAGGCCATGCTGAACAACTACATTGTCAACAATATTTGGGGGGGGGGGGGGGGGGGGGTTCTGTGCTGTCCATATATGGATAAACTCCGTCTCTTACGAGATCTTAAGCGATATTTTACATGGCATAGCAGACAACATTATGCATAGCTAACATAGTATCAAATGAAAAAAACACCATTAATACACATACCCAATCATAGTGTTGGTAGTTTGTTAAGTGTAAACAGAATTAAAGACAAATCCGTGAGATATTTTGTACTACATTGAAGATCCGATGGAATTGTAGCTCTCTCCTTCGGTAAAAACTCAGAGAGAGAGAGAGGGGGGGGGGGGGTCTCAACGCCTCTGTGACACGGGAACCCCGCTTGACGAAGGAACCTTCACTTCGTATGTAAAACATTGTAGGTCTGATAAACTTTGATATATGCTTATCAAGGTTGTTTTCCCTTCAAAACGTCATATTTCTATAAGTGTGTCAAAAATACATGGCCATTTCACGTCAGCTCATAAACACATTCTAAATAATTCCCCGATGATTTTGTAAGTTTCATAAATTACATGTATTTATATGTTGCGCAATATATAATTGTGCTAATAGTCTTGTGATTAGTTCATTATACTTGTAGATACAAAACCCACTAACATTTTAAGTTGACATAATAAAGCTGAATTATAAACTATAAATATTTTAATATTTCTATATTTTATTATTTAACATTAAAAGTCCAGTGACAAAAAAAATGGAAACACGAACCAATAATTGATTGTATATTGTTTGGCGTCCTGTTCGAGAATTGTTACTCATATATGGAGACGTCACCATTGCTGTCTAAGGGCTGCCAAATTCAGACCTATGCTAGGCACTTATGGCCTTTGAACAGAGATGGATCTTTACCATGCCACATCTGCTTTGATACTCGGCCTCGGTTTTAACAGTCTTATCTGAAGAATCTCCCTATTAGTCGCCTCTTACAATAAGAAAGAGATACGTATGCTAACCCGGATCCCCACGGAATAAATCCAATGGAATCCGAATATGAAAAGAATATGAACAGTAAGTGCGGTAAAACCCTCCTATAAAATATACACAGGACACCTTTCGACAGCCGATGCTTACTCCTACTAGGTACCTAATGTCACTTCTGGTGTGTTCCGTAGTCGGTATTTGCCCTTCTCTTAATTTGTAAATTGTAGAGGATGTGTGCGTTCTTGGCACACTGATTCTGACCACGGATTAACCTGTTTCCTGATCGGGATGTAGGGCTCACGGCGGGTGTGACCGGTTGACAGGGAATACTTACTTCTCTTAGGCACCTGATCCAACCTATAGTGTGTCCAGGAGTCCGTGTTTGCCCATATCTCTGATTGGGTCAATTAAAAAAGAACCATTGAACCAGAAAAGTTTAAATTTACATGAAAGCTTCTTGATAGTGCATATTCAAATTTATTAAAATCACCTCACACCCATCCCCTGGTGGAGGGTGGGACCCCAATAGGGATCAAAGTTTAACGTCCAAAAAATATGAGTAAAATCTTTAAAATCTTTCTTTAAGAACTCCTGGGCCAGATAAGTTGAAATTTCCATGAAAGCATCTTGACACAGAGTACATTCAAATTTGTTGATATAATGGCCCCCTAGAGTAGGATGAGGTCACTATTGGGGATCAAAGTTTTATAATGGAATATAAAGGAAGTTGGTGAAAGCAATTTAAAAAAACCAAGCAGGACCACATCAATTTAAATCCAAAAGCTAAGTAGTCCCAAACTGTGCAGATTTAAGTTGATTTTTATGTCCCTGTGACTATAGTCGGGGACATACCGTTTTGTCCTTGTTTGTCTATCTGTAAATTTAATTTTGCTCATTACTTTTGTGTGGCAAGGGATATGGTTTTCATATTTAATGTGTACAATTCTTGAAACATGACCATTTCTTTAGTAACAACGTTTAACCTTGTGACCTTGGCGTTGCAGTTTGACGTATTTTAAAGAAATATAACATATTCAATATCCCATGAACTACTTAATTTTGGGTTTTCCTATTTGCATAAAGATTCCTTATGGTAAGGACTTTTCATATATGATCTTTGACCTTGCGATTCTGACCTTGGCGTTTGACCCAAACTTCAGAACTTGCAATCTACTTTTAACGTTAACATAATGAGAGTTAGGGCTCTCGTATATCATATATATATATATATATATATATATATATATATATATATATATATATTCCTTGTAACAAAGCCCCTTTTCGTATCAAGGTTTCTAACCTTCTAACCATAACCTTGAAGTTTGACCTTCTTTTAAGCCTATTAAACCGTAGCCTATTAAATATATCCTGAACTATTTAAGGTAGGGCCGTCAGATCTTGTATATAGACACTTTATGGCAAAACATTTCATCTTTGACCTTTTGAGCTTGACCTTGAAGTTTAACCTACTTTGATATGAAATCTGACCTATTCAAATACCCTGCACTTTTTAAGAGAGGACTTACATATTTTGTATGTAGATTTCTTGTTACAATTGCTTTCATTTCTTACCATGATCGTTGACAATGTATCTTGGGGTCTGACCTACTTAAAAGAAATCTTAACCAAATGAATATCTTCTGAACTATTTAAGGATTTTTTAAATATTTTTATACAACTTTTGTATGGCAAGACTTTAATATCACGGTGTTTGACCTTGGAGTATGACCTACTTTTTGAAAATGTGTCTTGCTCAAAATCTAATGAACTATTTAAAGTAGAACTTTTATATTTTTTCAAATAGCCTCACGAAGCGAGATTACCTTCCAGTCACTGCTGCATCTGCGCGAATTTCCAGCGGCTCAAAAACGTTTCTGTTTATTCTTATACTAACATGAAATAAATTTTGTGCATAAAGATTTTATATGTATTTTGTACAACTTCAACTTGAAGACATGACATATGTTGATATTTTTATAATGTAATTTAAATGAGTGACCTCATTATCTATAAGAACTGAATATAGTGCGCATGAATAATAGATGATGTATGCAAATTAAGTACTTCAGGATGTGTATAAATATATGAACTAAACATCAAATATCTTTTTTAAAAATTGAACATAAAAGAAATAGTACTATGATTTTTTTCTTTGGTTGACAAAAATTGGATTGGTTATATATCTGAAAGTGGTAGGCTTCATCAAAAGTAAGGAAAATCATGAATCATGTAACTTATTTACTTGTAAACAAAATTTTCAGTGAGATAGAGAGCGCACGTGTGTTCTCATTCTGGATATTTTTTGCTTTCAAATATTTTAATTTGGTATCGATTATTCTACAACCGCATAAACGATCCAGTAAACTGTTTTATATTAGCTTTCCATGCTTTAATTATGTGCTGGGACAATATACGAGTTCCAATAGGTCCTCATGTCTTGCGTGTGGTAAGAGACGACTAAATGGGGCGGTCCTTCGGATGAGGCCGCAAAAACTGAGGCCCCCTATCACGATAAGATCCCTCCCTCAAAGGTCGTGATCGCCGAGCATAGGCCTAAATTTTGCAGCCCTTCACCAGCAATGGTGAAGTCTCCATATGACAGAACAATTTGCCGGACGTTAAGCTAAATACACTGTGGTACTTCACACAGGTCTAATGCACTAACACAATATTCTCCATTCTTGATTACTATCATCTTCCTTGAAGGTTACCTATTTCATTGTTGACAATGAGGTGCGAGTCGACACTCAGGTCCTTTAAGCCTTTAATATATCAAGAACTTTCATTCCATATCATCAGCTACCTTGTGACCTTGACCTTCTACCAGAACAGCAAGTTCGCATTATTCATATTAATGTTCAGGCATCACCATGTCATGTGAATTCAAGTTCGTTTATGTTGAGATTTTGACATTTTTCATTAGAATAAAGTTTAAAAACAATCTTGGAAGATCACAAGCGTTGAACAGCAGAAAAATTTCCTGATTACCTGATAAAGGTCGTTGATCTGGTCCATTGAAAGTATGACATTCAAATCCAGGAGAACTTCTACATAATCTGTCCTGTTAGCACTTAAAGCAATCTGAAGCAACCTCTGAAATGGAAGCACAAAAACACAACATAATATGACTCAGTACCTTAAGTTAAACTATGAACACGAACAAAACGGTTTTACATGTCAAGACCCCTGTACAATGAGACAATTACGTCACGAGGATTGTCCCAAACAGTTGTAGATAGTGTCCTTAACTTTGTAAATATCTATTCAATTAACACGATAACGACATGAAAATTATTTTTAAAAATGTTCATATAATTTACAAAATTAGAATGTCATGTCTATCATAGTGACAGGATTACTATTGTCGAGACTGGATGATTTACACCTTCTGAATCTCAGATCAGAGTCCAACAAAGTCATTAGGGGAATTTGCCTGAATTCGACAGCTTGTTCCGATTAAAATGGGTTAAACTGAATTTGTTGCCCATCTCAACTTTTCGCCTTAGATATCCGCAATAAACGGCCAAAGTTCACGCAAAATTTCCCGAATTACTTTGCGCGACACTGGTATGAGATTCGTAAGAGGCGTTAGTCCAAATATGCAGCCTCGAAAAATCTCGCTGATATTACAGAATTATGGTAATTTATTAGAACGCCGTTCAGGAAGTTCGACGGTACACACTAAAAAACGTATATAGATCTATCTTCATTAAGTTTTATTCTCTTATCATATGTATCATAATCGAATTTTAATTCTATCAGCAATGATACATATGATTTAAATTTAAATTCTGTGGGTCCGTGGGGACCCTGATTACAATAGGTTCTCAGTACCCTTTGCTTAGCGTAAGAGGCGACTAAATAGGGCGGTCTTTCGGATGAAACCGCAAAAACCGAGGCCACGTGTTACAGCAGGTGTGGCACGATAAAGATTCCTCCTTCCTCAAAGTCCATAAGCGTAGAGCTTAATTTTGAAGTCCTTCACTGGCAATGGTGACATCTCCATATGAGTGAAAGATTCTCAAGAGGGACGTTAAACAACATACAATAAATCAATCAATACCTGATTTAAGACTTGAATAATAATTTCAAATGTATATCTTCCACACAGGGATTTATAAAACACTGTGTGGAATTGTATTTGTCTTCCTCATAAAAACAGATCGCGTTTGCTTCGTAATCGGGAGGTCGTGAGTTCGAGCCCCGCTTGTGTCACGGTTGCATCAAACCTAAGACGAAACAAAGGCATTAATTTCTCCTTCATCAAACGCTCGGCGTTTAGAAGTGAGAATCACGGGACTTTCGAATATGACCTTAAAAACGGAGCTCTCGCGTCTCAAACAGCGTTAGAATATTAAAGAACTATATCACTGCTACTGCCGTAAGTGGTAAGCATAGGTCTAAATCTCTGGCGATTCACCTGCAACTGGTGATGTCTCAATGTGAGTGAAAAATCTCGCTGGGACGTTAAACAAACATCCCCGCAACCCTCAGAAAAAGAGATGGAACATCAGTAGAACATTAATATATAAATCACAGATTCATGAACGGTGTAACTTTATCACCGAAAATGGGAAAGCCTGTTAGAAGGAGAACACAAATTACCTAATTCTGAGTAAGAAAAGTAAACAGTAGTTGACAGGACGATTCAAGTATAAAAGAGACATCAGATAGATTGGTTCTATGGCTGCTGAAATATGATGTAATAGACAGGCAAGTACAATTAAAACCTTTCAGATGTTCCTTTGAGGATATCAACTTTTTCGATGAGATAAAGACAATGAATGAAAACTACGTAATTATTATGAAGCATAATCCAAGATGCTACCCAGGGTGTTAAAAGCCACGGGCTCATCGCACATTAAACAGCCTAAGTCAAAAGCTATGGGGAAAATTATGCATATGGTGTATATGGATAGAGATGTAATTTTCAGTTACGCATGGTAGAACTGTTAATTAGAATTCGGCCTATTATTCTATAGTAATCCGACGCGACTTGTTTAACGCGTTTGAATCCCGTGAGGATCCAGGTTTGAATAAGTCCTTAGTTACACTTGCTTATCATAAGAACCGGCTAGATGGGGCGGTCTTTCGGATGAAACTGCAAAAATCGAGGCCGCGTGTCACAGCATGTGTGGTACGATGCTCACTGCTCAAAGGCCGTAAGCGCGATTGATTAATTGATTATATATTGATTAACGTCACGCTGGAGAATATTTCACTCATATGAAAATGTCACCATTACCAGTGAAGGGCTGCAAAAGTTAGGCCCTTCACTGGCAATGGTGACGTTTCCAAATGAGTGAAAGATTTTCCAGCGTGACGTTAAACAATATACAACCAACCATATCAACGCGATTGAAAAGAAGCATCACGAGATAAATTGTTACATTGCAAGCATTAACTACCACCCTGACAAAACCATACACATACTTCTGCTAATACTCACTAATAGAACTTGATAGTGTCAGGTTTAAAAAGCTACAGCTTAAACCGCATCACCGACGGTACATATTGCAATGGGCAAGGCAGCATCTGACTCAACGTCAAAATTAGTAACATGTGTTCTCAGGTGATTTCATATTTAACGCTAGCAACGCAAACGGCAGATGTTGAGTTTACCGTCGTTTACGTTTTGCAGACAAATGTGTCCTTGAGCGCGACAGGTTTGGAGGGGAAGGTGTCATGGTCTGGAGTGCGATTAACCACAATTTTCGGTCACAACTGGTCGTTTTAAATGGAATTCTCACTGCTAGAAGGTATGTGGACGAAATTCTGCAGCCTGTTTTAGCACCATTAATGCAGCAGCATAGGCAAGGAAATGGGTTAATTTTCCAACAGAACAATGCGCGCTCACATACGGCAAGATTGACACCAAACGTTTTTCAAACGAATGCCATTGAGTCCTTGATTTGCCCGCTATGTCCCCAGACTTGAATCCAATCGAGCATTTGTGGGACGAGCTGGGGAGACATGTACGTAGCCGCCAGCCCCTGAATCCACAAGAATTAGAGAGAGTCTTGTTGGAGGAATGACAGAATATTCTTCAGAGGATCATCCGAAATGTTTATTAATCAATGCCACGTCGCCTTCGCGCCGTTATTACTGCTAGTGTATGTGATACCAGGTACTAGTGAACAAAACCACATTTTTGACGCACCCTTCATTGACATTCATTTCAACTGTATCCTCTTTGTGAATAAAATGATGTTCAAAATCAAAGAATAGTGTTCAGTTAACATGATTTTATAATATACCACTATGAATTTGTTTATTAGATATATGAACACATTTATAATCTAAAAAATTATCAAGTGTTGCGTTTTTAAAGTCTGTCAGTATATGTACATCTACAATATTTGTTGTGTGTCAATCATTCTCGATCAACAAATATTAGGTGAAGTGTTAGAAATGAAACTTGGCCCTATTGGGGCACCGACGGGGTTGGTATAATTAATAATTTTAATCACAAAATTACAGGAAAATCAATCAGGTCTAATAATATAAGTATAAAGAGTAGGAAATGTTCTCTTATTAGACTTTTTTAAGCGCTGCGTGCATGCACCCGCGATTATTCCGGTAATGACGTGGTAATTTTATGAATAAACACAAAAGGCATTTTATGTAGATTACCATATCTTACAATCGAGTCCCATGGGGATCCGGGTTTGAATAAGCCCTTAGTACCCTTCGCAAGAGGCGAATAAATAGGGTGGTCTTAAATACCCCTCCCTGTTGTAAGTGCCGAGCATAAGCCTAAATGTTGAAACCCTTCACTCAACCTAATTAAAATTAGATCCTTTGATCCGCCTACGTATATCGCTACACAAGATATACCTTACGTTCTGGAAGTGATCTCTGCTTCATCCTATTCAGTGTTGATCTTCCGATTGAAATTTCCGCGCATTCACTTGAAAATTTCTTTCTCGAAAGTTCCAACAATTCCTCATAACACTGCAATGCAAGCGAAGGGGTCGTACTCAACACCAAACCAAAGCCTTGTGTAACGATATACGTGAGTGGATCAAAAGATCTAATTTTAATTAGATTGTCCTTCACCAGCATTTGTGGTGTCTTCATATGAATGAGGAAATGTCGAGCAGATGTTAAGCAAACTACAACCAACTTAAAATCGAAAAATTAGCTTGACCCCCCACCCAAATTCTAGATCATTGGAGGATGTCCGAGTTTAGGACGAAATAGTTGAATCTCTTGATACAAAATTTGAAGATTTAACAGAAAGTTGTAGCATTTGTCATTACACAAGCGCTTCCCTGCATAAGTTGATACCGAATAGTAGATTAGTAGATTAATACGAAGTACGCCTAATTATAAATAAGTTTAAAACGAAAATGGGCGAAATGTATTGAGATATCCATTTACAAATTCCATCGCGCAATATGGTGCTGTTCAGGCTCGTGCCATTTTAATAAATGTATCAAAAAACTCGTATATACTTTAGACTGTTCAAATATTATCGGCATATCATTCTTTAAGAACACGTTTCAGATCAATTTGTTATTTTCTATACAGGAAATCAAGACCTTTACAAAGCTGGCATAAATATTTTCAATGTTTCAAAATCTTGATTCTTGTTCCTCGAACTAAGACTGCAGAACAGTAACTGGCAATATTAAGGGCAAAAGGTCATGGCTTTGATTGTTATATATTGTCCATGCAGACTTTTGACATCAAAACGAAGAGGACAGGTATAGGATTAAAATGTTTTTAAGTATCATCGTCGGCTAATTGGTGATTAAGAAATTGTAAAACATTCATTTCGGTATGGAAACCGTCCTAGAACATGATTGTATATAAATTATAGATGGATAATTTAAAAGGAAAGACAAGAAAAGTCAACCCGAGGTCTCTGAAGAGAGACTCATTACGTAACTTTTTGTGCGTTAACTTTCGGAGATAACTTGTTATGACCAGGAATTGGAGACACTGAGATTTTTATACAAACGTAAAATATAGCAAAATATTATGACGATTTTCAAAATTTGTCTTGTATGCATCGATACTGTCTTAATGTGCGTAAGCGTCATCGAGGGATAAAACAGGCTACACCTGCTGCCAAATCGCATTCACTTAATTATGAATAAAGTATTCTTTTAATTAAATTAGGAATCAAAGACAAAATCGATTGATTTTATGTTACAATATTAGGAATCAAAGACAAAATCGATTGATTTTATGGTTACAATATTAAAGATCATAACCATTAACTGGCAAGATTGGAAATATACTTAATTACCATCTGTTACGTCTGTCAAATTTTGAAAAATATTTTCGTTTGTATAAAGATCTTGGTGTCTCGTATTCTTGGTTAAAACAAATTATCTTAGAAACTTAACGCACAAAAAATTGCTTCATAAGTATGTCTTTCAACACCTCAAGTTGACTTTTCATTTGATTTATATAAATATATTTATGTATCTATACTTGCGTAGTGACGCACAATCATGTTTTCGGTCGGTTATGATCTAAACGAATTACTCCACAATTTCTAACCAGTTTTCTATGATCATCAACGCATTTCTAAATGCTGAATTTGTACGACATCTATAAACATTTCAATCCTGTACTTGTCCTCATTATGACATCAAATGGCTGGACTGCAATAGAAAATGATCCAGATAAATGTACAAAAAATGTTTGTATTTTCCCCATATATTGTCAGTTAATGTTCCGCAGTCCAAACACTGGAAATATTTCTGTCAGCTTTGTAAAGGTCTTGATATCACTTATAGAAAATAACAGATTTTCAGCGTGTTCTTAAAGAATGTTATGCCGATAATATTTGAAAAGCCTACTAGTATATAAAAGATTTATTGACAAAACATTTCTTCAGCAGCAACACAGCTGAGTACTATGTGATGAATCTATATCTAAATATATTAAGTCCCTTTATTTTCTAATAAACTACAACGTTCTTCTAGCACTCTATGGTGTATCAAGATTTTAAATTATTCCGTCCTGAACTAGGGCATCTTTCAAATCCAATAATATACAATTTACGGGGAGGGGGGGGGGGGGGTCATACTAATACATCAATTGTAAGACATGCTAATTGACATAAATTGCCTTCCGTATTTATGCATAAAATTGCCACATAATTACCAAACAATAGGGCTAATTTCATTTCTTACAATTTACCTGATATTGGATTCACACGCGAAGAATAGTCGTATGAATTAATGTACACATTATTTGGCACGAGGAATAACTCTTGGTCACTGCTCTGCTAGCGGTACCAGATAGCCTCGACCATCCGACGACCTTGTGAGGACCGAAATTTGTACAACTAAAGAAATTCGAAGGGCAGGGTTGGATTTCAATGCATTTGTCAGTCAAGAGGGGCTTCGAAGTGTCTTTTACAAACAGTTAAAGCCCCACAAAGAATGCATTGCACACAATGGCCATTATTTCGAGAAAGAAAATTAGAGTCGACATTATTTTAAAAGCAGTTGACGTTTGCTTTTGTGCACCGACGTACAACATCATGCTTTATTTGACATGTAATTCATCATAAAAAGATTGATTGATTATTTATTGCTTTCCGCCACACTCAACAATTTTTCAGTTATCTGGTGGCGTCCAGTTTTTGTTGGTGGAGAGAACCCAGATACAATGTACCTGGGAAGAGACCACCGACCTTCCGCAAGTAAAATGGCAAATGTTTGCTCACATAATGCCGCGGCCGAGATTCGAACACGGCCGCGGCGTTATGTGAGCAAGTTTGCCAGTTTGGAACTAATTTAGTTCCCAAGTATGTATAATAAATATGAAGTTGATTGTTTGTTTGTTTGTTTTACGTCCCCTCGAGAATTTTTCACTCATATTGAGACGTCACCAGCTGTAGGTGAAGTACCACAAATTTAGACCTATGCTTAGAGCTCAGGGCCGTAGCAGTGAGGGTTCTTTAACGTGCCAATATGAAGTAAAACCGTCATGTGACGAACAGGTCGGTTAGACTAATACAGTGATAAACTTTAAAGTAATGGTTTTCGATTCCATTTGAAAATCCCTAAGTATTTAAGTGTCCTATCGCTATTTTCCTCTTTCATTTTGTTCCAAATAATCACTGATACGCCGGTTTCGAGATAAGAGCTCTTCAGTGTAGGAGGTGCATTTAGTGGAACTTTGAATGCCGAAGTGGGACATAGTGGATTTGCAGTCAGAGAGGAAAACGATAAAATTTATTAAAGCGGCTTCTCTTCCGATACGTAAAGTGTAGAAAATACAAAATACTATCGAAATAAATATTTTACTATAATGGAAATATTTAAACAATGTCATATTTGCAAGTAATATCCTGGATATGATACGTATGAGTAACGAAATAACATGCTATAATAAGAATTCCAACTCCCTGAATAATAATCATTTATCTAGTCTGTCTGTCTGTCTGTCAATCAACCTTGGGTAATGAAACTGCGTATGAGAAACTTACTGAGCACATTCTCTTATGCAGTGATGGATATTTGTCCCACTCCCGCAAGTGAACAAAATGTTTTGCGCCTTACCATGTACCAGAATTCAACTCCGACGTATCTCGATATGGCGTATTGATTGAGTGGATGTTTTATTTCCTTAAATGTAAAATGTTATATTAAATGTATGATATGGGGCCATATTCCTAACATTTACTGAACAAGAATCTCGCCAAATTATCTCCTACTGTTAAAGTAGTTTTCAGATATTTTTTTTTTCGGTAGAGACACATTGGAGTGATGCGATTCACTTGAGATGTTCGAACGATTTATGATTGATTGATTGTTGTTTTACGCCATCCTCAACAATTTTTGCAGTTATCTGGCCGCGTCTAGTTTTTTTTATTGGTGGAAGAGAGAACTCAGATATAATGTACCCGGGAAGAGACTACCGACCTTCCGAAAGTAAACTGGCAAACTTTCTCACATAAATTGGCGCGAGCGAGAATCGAACCCGATCCTACTCAAGGTGAGAGGCCTTGGAGATTATCCATAATATTAAAACGAATTTCATAATGTTATTACACCAAATATTTATCCGTATTATCATGCTAGTACCGAAGTACTTAGCTACTTAACTAATGTATAGTATGAACATGATAATGCTTGAAATGTCTGCAACTCCGGATCCATGACAGATAGGAACTGCGCTGGAGTGAAAGTGGGGAGAGAAGGAGGGAGAGAGAGAACGAAGAAATGTCTGTTGGAGGACTGCGTTTATTTTGAATTAATGCTGAAAATAATACAATTAGAAATACACAAATAATATTATTTATGCAAAGCTGTAAAAGGTTCTTTTTTATATTATGAAACATAAACGGTATCAATTTTGATGCGCCAGATGCACATTTCGACAAATAATGTCTCTTCAGTGATGCTCAAGTCAAAATGTTGGAAATCCGAAATGTGAACAAACTGGACGAGTTGAAAGAAGCAAAAAATACCAAATACTGGAGCCAAATCCGACTAAGCTATGCATGAGGGAGATAATCCTTAATTTTGAAATGAACTTCTTAATTTTATCACAGAAAACTTTTATCCGCATTTTCATGCTAGTACCGAAATAGGGCTGCAAAACGTAGGCCTATGTTGGCACTATATATATATATATATATATATATATATATATATATATATATAAAGAATCAGGCATAATGTTGGATTAATATATTACAGTATTCTCGTCATAAACATATTACAATTCTATCTCTGTATATTTTCTTTGAATATGCTCTTTTCACTTCCCAATACCTTTTCATAGTTGCACTGAATTTTGGAAATTGAATTCGGATACTTACAAGATTCATTTAAGATCAAAAACGGTGTATGCTATCAAAAATATTTAAGATGACGTTGAATAAATATTCCTCTTTAATATCAATTCACAGAACAGATTAAATAATGAAATGAATCTGATTCTATTTTCGTGCTTGAGGAATGACCATGATGATAACAGGATTCTGTTCTTTAACGGTTATAACTTAAAAAACATTGATTGATTGATTGATTAAATATAGTTTAACGTTCTGCTCTAGAATCTCAAATGGAGACGTCACCATTGCCGGTGAAGGGCTGCAAATTTAGGCCTTTGCTCGACGCTTATGGTCTTTGAGCAGGGAGGGGTTTTTTACGTACCACACCTGATGTGACACGGGACCTCGGTTTTTGCGGTCTCATCCGAAGGACCGCCCCATTTAGTCGACTCTTCCGACAAGCAAAGGGTACTGAGAATCTATTCCAACAACCCGGATCTTCACGGGGAAAAAAACATTGAAGTGAATATACAAATCATTCTACTGTGTAGTGAAAACTACCTGTGCCTCCACTGCGTTATCCTCTGATGAGGAGTGGTAGTCCATTCCTGATTTTAAAAACTTAGAATATCGAAAGAATAGATCAAGGGGAAGTGAGAATGGAGAGGAGAATGTGGTGGATGAGAATGTCTCGTGTGTCTCCGCCATGTTCCATGGTCGTTCCTCCAAATTCCACTTCTCTGGCTCTAAGTAAGAGCTCAGTTTCTTCCTTACGCTTGTGTTCATTTCTACCGTAAGCGTGTGTTGCGTTTGTTCTAAAAATAAAACTCACTTAATCTGTCAGTTACATTAAAGGGGATCATCCCCATTTATCAGAAACCTTTAGAACTTTGCAAAACTTCTAAATACTTTATCTAATCTGTCTTTCCCTCATAAAGGAAATAGATACATCTTGATATGGATTAAGCTGACATTAAAATATATTCATCCTACATGATGTCAGAAATTTATCAAATGTATCAATTATAAACGGAGACCATCAATTAAATACTTATTGCACCTGCATCGTCATCTTCCCTGTGAAACGTATCTTCTAGAGACCAGGCGATGTGTACTATTTCTCCAACAGTCGCTGCAAATTCTTCCTCCGTCTTTTCATGAAGGTCAAATACAGTTACCTATGAAATTTGCATTTAGTATCACTATTGTCTAAAAGCTCTTGAATTTAATCTGGACAATATCTGGGGGATATCAATATTCTAGACCCCATGATTGTAGGAAATGTTATTTGTTTTCTTCTCAGAACCAAGAACAACCGAGAACATTTCAAAGTACAAAGGCATTCAATATATAGCAATGCATTATTGATATCTGTTAAATATCCCAATTTGAAACTCTGACTAAGATAAGAGGTAAGACTGTTATAAGTGGAGGCAGGGTATATATATATATATATATATATATATATATATATATATATATATATATATATAAATCAAACACTTTAATATATTTTATTTTCGCAAAATTACACTTTTAGTAGAAAGTAATCAAGATAAATCCCTGCAAAATTTGACCTCGGAATCTACAAGCTGACTATCATTCATTCAAATATTAACGAACTCTGAAAGAACCACAGATCGTTAGTGATATTCATTTTCCGTGTTTAGTTCGAAAGTAAAACAAGTCATCAAGATTTTGTGTTGATGATCCTTAAATTAAAAATGTGAATAGAACAGTGATCAATCTGATAAATCCTATAAAACAAAACAAATTCGATAATTAGACAAACAAACACCCTTAACACACCAAATGTGAGAGTCAGGTATGGAAGAATATGCATCGCCAGTAGACAGGTCACACCCTTCATGAACCCTCTATCTTGATCAAATAACAGAGAAATTCGTTGTCAAAATTAGCATGAGAAGAATAACCTAAGGATTCCAACAGCATTCAACCTAACGACAGGCTATATGTACATTGGCAAATAAGATATTTTTACCATGGAATTTGCGAAAAACTGACTTCCAACAAGATTGGTGAAACCCCTGTACCATCAACTTATTTCTCAGTAGCCTTTCTCTGTTTAAAACTTGGTCATACGCAGAACATGTTCTCATGTATTGAGTCAAGTCAGTTAGGAAACAGAAACACTACATGCTGAAGCTGAAATTATCCCGTTTTCAGAAATTGAGTTGTCTGTTTGTTATTAACGTCTGTTCTCCGTAACTAATAGATATGAAACAGATGAGAAAGACTAATGTCTAAATTTAAAGTTCGCAATGGTATTTGAAAGAGTGATGATGGGATGTTGTTGGATAACTGTAGAGTGCTAGAGAATCTGGAGTTGATAGTTTTATCATTAACATACTGAAAGTTGCTTTAATTCCATGGTGTCCCCATGGGGATCCGGGTTAGAATACATCCTTAGTACCCCTTGCTGGTCGTAAGAGGCGACTAAATGGGGCGGTCCTTCGGATGAGACCTCATAAACCGAGGACCCGTGTCACACCAGGTGTGGCACGATAAAGATTGCTCAAAGGCCGTAAGCGCCGAGCATAGGCCTACATTTTGCAGTCCTATACCGGCAACGGTGACGTCTCCATATGAGTGAAAGATTCTCGAGAGGGACGTTAAACAATATAAAATCAATCAATTAATTATTCCATGGTGCTAATATTTCACGATTTGTTCTGAAGACACAATCCTGATGGTTTTCATGTTACGTGAAAATTTACTTTTAAAAGCATTGAAATATATTTAATATATCCTTTCAACGTCCGGGCATATTTTAACCCGTTTGGTCGTCAGTAAAATAAAAACAGATATAAATACCAAGTTCATTTAGCCAAGGATGATTTCATGGCGGACATACGTAGTGTAATAATACAGATATTTAAAAAACAAAAAAACAAAAACAAAAACAAAAAAAAACGCATTTTTATAGCCGTACCGTAAATGTGTGTATTTTTATTTTATTTATTTTTTCTTCATAACCTATACAAATATTTCTCAGCCCCCCCCCCCCCTATTTTTTAAAGATCAATTCAAAACGGCTCCTTTTTGCATTCGTAAACTAAGCCTCTACAAAGGTGTAATTTAACGCACTCACATACGACTTTGTACGTTACTGCATTTTTTCACTAGTTTGTAGTTTACGTTTTGTATACGTTATCGCTTTGATGCCTTAAATATATGGTTATTTTATTTATTAAGGAATTACCAAATTCAGATATGCCATAACATTTTGAAAGATACACTTGTAAAGTTAATATATATTCGTAAGAATATTTTAATTATTTTTAATTACTTCCCATGTACATTTTTGATTGTGGATGATAATTATTCCTTGATTTTATAGATATATATACCTTCTTATAATTTTTTATCTCATTCTATCATGTAAGGTTTTTCCAAGATTTTACAAAATGCTTCTATCTAATTGATTGTTTGGTTTACGTCCCGTCGAGAATTTTTCACTCATATTGAGACGTCACCAGCTGTAGGTCAAGTACCACAAATTTAAACCTATGCTTAGCGCTCAGGGCCGTAGCAGTGAGGGATCTTTAACGTGCCAAAGCCTACCTGTACACTGGACCTCCGTTTTTAAGGTCATATCCGAAAGAACCGTGATTCTCACTTCTAAATGCCGAGCGTTTGGCGAAGGAGCAATCACTACCTATTTTTCGTCTTAGGTTTGACGCGGCTATGGCACGAGCGGGGCTCGAACTCACATACACCCCCCCCCCTTACGAAGTGAACGCTCTAACCACTGAGCTACCGCGACCGGTAAGTTCTGTTATAAAGTAGCAGCATACTTTGCTATCAAATGCATTGCTTAAATGATTGTGTTACAAATTTGCATTCCATTATTCTTTTGAAAGATAATCCAAATTGGAGTCATTTGTAAACGCGCAGTTTAATTAGCTGAGCAACACACATTTTTCAATTACTTCCTATGCAAATCATTATGACGTCAGTATGATAATGCTATAACTCAACAGCATGCTTCGTAATCAAATTAACTTCTTAACAAAGTAATGAAATCTAATGAGGTGCAGTACACCTTCAGGAACTATATTTCGATTAAACCGATTTCATTAAACGAGTGAAAGAAAAATTACTGATATATTCTTACTAGATCACTCCATTTCCCGATGACGTCGAGACTATGCGAAAGGTCATCCATCTCGACTTCCTCTAACTTTATCCCAAATAAAGTTGGAATCAACGTTCTCAGTTGTATCTTCTTTTCTTCTTTAGATAAGTCCCTAAATGTATGGTTAATGGTACTGTACAGCTGCTTAAGACAATGTATACCCGTATTTATGTGTTGAATACCATGCATACAGAAAATTGATTTTTTTTCTCGAGAGGGCGTTAAACAACATACAATCAATCAATCAACAGCACGATTTTCCTGTAGAAATAACCAGAATGGTGTTCACGAATGTAAGTTGTAACAGTCCTACTACAAATAAACGTCTGAAAGACATAGGAAAGTACCCGGATTATTGTTCTTGTTTATTGATTGATTGATTGATTATATGTTGTTTTTCGCCACACTCAACATTTTTTCAGTTTGCTGGTGGGTCCAGTTTTTGTAGGTGGAGGAGAGAACCCAGATACAATGTACCCGGGAAGAGACCACCGACCTTCCGAAAGTAAACTAGCAAATTTTCTCACATATATCGGTGCGAGCTAGATCTTTCTTGTTTACTTGCTAATGTGCATCGATGTTGTTACATGAATATCATACCCCCTTCAGCATGTAATTGTCTAATTGCCTATCTTTCTCATGTGTCAAAGTATGAAGAGAAGCAGACGGTTGAAATAATGCCATGTACGGGTTAAATTAAATCGTATTGTGTTTAGAGTTTACAGATGTGTAGCCAGTAAGTCTGCTGCGCCGCCCGTTCCCTTGACAACAACAACAGGTGTGCCATTCTTCGCCGCCATTTTGACGTGCTCCACTGCAGACAATTCTCCTTCCACTAGTATTATCACCAAGGCATTCTTTTCTGTAACGAACGGGTGAAAAATCAAATTATCATTTTGTTGATAGCACTTGAATAAAATATCATTGTCATCATGAAATATATATAATTTTTCATCATTTTAACATAATTTTAAAAGCACAGCATGTTATATATTTCGCATACTTCTGATATGAGGTCTCATTATGTACCTTAACTCTTAAAAAAAATGCATGGATGTTTAAGGAAGTCGCGTCTCGCCTTTCGCACACGAACACATAGGCAGTTATTGCTGACAGGATAATGAATCAGAAGTTATCTAGTTGGCATACATATGCATGTATTCATTACTCAACTCTTTACTGTTAAATTCATTAAAACACAGTCAAATTCAGAAAGGTTGTGGGGATAACTGATCATCTGAAATCCATCTTAAAGTTTCATTATTTTTGTTTGAATATTTATATGTCTTAGCGTTACCGTTTGGCGTCGGTTTCTCCAAGGTTTTCTCTATTCCAAATCTGAATTGAATGTAATCCAGCTCCGATGACCGTTCGCCTTCAAAGAAGGTCGTGAAAACTGTATCATCGCTAGACTCCTAGGGGGAAAATATAACACCAAAATTATGCAATTTTAGAACAGTGCTTTATGCCCCTTTTTTCTAAAACGATATCCATATCATGTTCTTCAGTTTCTTTATTCAAATAGATATCTAGATCAGATCAAGTGTTCCAGTAGTTTTTGTTTGGTTTTTTTTTTTTTTTTTGGTTTTTTTTTTGTTGTTTTTTTTTTTTTTTTTTGGTTGTTTTTTTGTTTTGTTTTTTTTTCAAGATCACTGCAAATATTGCTGGAGATATTATGATGTACTTGTATGAGTATAAATCATATAGCAGTGTACATGGCTAACATTTTGCATTGGTCAATGTATACGTTTTATGATCCTGTAAACTAAAACTCCATCAAAATTAAAGTGTTGGTATCATAAACTGCTAATCTCAGAGACAAGTCGCCGTAGTTCAGTGCTTTGGGCGCTCGTTCTGCATCCGGAATGTTCCGGGTTTAAATATCGATCCCGACACTAAATCAAACAATACCAAGCACCCGGCAGGGGAAGGTGAAACCACGAATTACTGTAAAAATTGACACCATAAAGAACGTGCACTGCCACGGCGGAATGCGTTGTACAGACATGTCGGTCAAGACCTAAGGTTCTCCAGCTACAGCTGATGATGTCTCTATATGAGGGAAGAATTTTCGAATAGGACGTAAAACAATATCCAATAATTCACTGCCCCAAAAATATTTTTATGTTAAACATTGAAAATATAATTCATTTTAAAGTCGACAACCAAACTCTGGATCTTCGTAAGGCAAGAATAAGAGCAATATTTAGACTTACCTCTGTGTTACGTAACCATGAGGCTAGTCTTGTTTATCTTACAAAGTAGCGAAATGATAATTTTGTAATTTACATCATCCTAATTTTACACAATCACAAACTTAACTATGAAATGATTCATTTTACCTCAAGAATACTTGAAACGTGATATATAACATAAACGTACATTTTCCAAATTTTGTAAAAATAACATCTTAATCTTTGTTTACACAACAAATAATAAACACTCTATAATGGGCTTTTGGAAAGATTCATAACCTTACTTTTTTGTGAAACCTTTTAAACACATTAAACAGTAGATTTTTATTATTTAAAGTGACAAATTTTTTTTTGGGGGGGGGGGGGGTAATGAATCGGTCCCTTTACTAATGTACACGTTACTGAAACGTACAGGAGAATTGTCGTCTTCTTCAAACGCTTCCGGTAAATCAAAGTACAAGGTAGTGTCCTTCACGTGACAGGAAGGTATGGATATCAGGCGAATGGCTGACTTCTTGTCCACCGAAGCTAAATACACGTACTCTTCCACCATCTCGTGAATGGTTTTGGAGATTTTCAAGGGCTCTCCTTTGGTTAGTATCCAGCTCTCTGCATATTCAATAATAAATATTGTATGGGTTATTTCCATGTTTTCCTTGAACATTTATAAGATTTTGTATATGAAAAATAATCATATGTTGGTATCAGTTTGTTATTAAATATGTTTAAGATGAAATATTTGTTATCATTGACGTAATTGCTAACTATACGTAGACAAGTCTTCACATCCGATGAACCATGATCTCTTTTATAGTTAAATATATGTTCTTTAGTATGGGTTAGGATGTATGTTAATGTTTAATATATATTTTTGTACAATTGCATCCTTTTCATCGAATTTAAATGTATAAATAGAGAGTTTCTCATGCTATCAAACTGCCTTGTTCATAGAGTAATACAATACACATGTTTATCATTTATTCTTAACGTAATAAAACTATCCAAGCTCTTCGTACATGCATCGTGCATGCCTTTTAATCATTTGACGAGTGTCCCCTAGAAATATTCAGTTTGAAACTAGTGTTTTCAAACACTATCATGGGGTGGGGTGGGCAATGAGAATGTACATTACACATTTTAAAAGTAATCACGCGAGACTCTCGTACACATCAATGATCCCAATGTAATTCATTGCTCTTATCAAATGTGATCGTGGTATGAAATGTCCGATTACGTGTTACTACAGTTTACTATGATAAAAACTAACTTTAATACTACATGTTAACTGACACAATAAAGTCAGTGATATTTTGATTTCCAATGGGGAAAAAATGATACTCTATCTGACAAATGATTGAATGATTGTTGTTTTCCGCCATACTCAACAATTTTTCAGTTATCTGGTGGCGTCCATTTTTTGAAGGTGGAGGAGAGAACCCAGATACAATGTACTCGGGAAGAGACCACCGACCTTCCGAAAGTAAACTGGCAAACTCTCTCACATATATCGGCGCGAGCGCGATGCGAACCCGTGCTGACTAGAGGTGAGAGGCCTTGTGGTTTTGAGCCCGATGCTATAACCACTCGGCCACGAAGGCCCCTGTATTTGACAAAATAGTCTTTAATGTGTTTAATACATTTGGTGATAGATTTGATAATTAACTTTAATGTAGTGAATACTTTTACAAAATTAACAGTAAATATCACTTTTTATCTTAATCTATGATAACGAAAACTTTGATTTGATATCGTTCTGTACTTAACTAGAGATAAACTTCCAATACGTTAATTAACTATGGTGCAAACTTTGATACTGGATTTATCGATTGTTATTATCATAGTAAAACTCGGACACTGATTTACTGCGGAAAAAGCTTTGATCCAATCATTTAACAATATTTAACTATTGAAACATAGAAAGTAAACTTATATAGTTAGCCATACTTTTTGGTTAGGGCAATGAAAAAAATTCGCATGAAATAATACATTTTTCTACACATTTTAATGTTTAAACTAAGCAGAACTATCCGAATTCTCCTCGCTTTGACGTGGATGTATCCTGAATTTTATATCTTTCGCATGCATTCACAAACCTCCCGTGGCTTTGGCCGCATATATCAAAGCCTCCTGAAAACGAGGCTTGGACCAAGACTTTGGAATAAAGTTTTCAGAGTCCCCAATGACGGAGAATATCATGTTTGGTCGTCTTTGGCTATCGTAGATTTTCGACATGAATGATATTATCAAATTCTTTCGTCGTTGCGTGCGATCCATGTCTGGTCTAGGGATAAAGCCAAAGTTAAAATTACTCATTAAGGAAAGAATGTATACTTATGTGTCAATCGGAACCCCTCACTCTTTCCTCCGGAGTAAAGATTGAAGGGTTCCGATTGCTTATGTGAATGTACACGCACATGTTTCGTTTGTACAGTTTTATCCAGATGTAAAATAAGATGTGTTTATGAAACATTGATGCCCCCGAATGACAATAAAGTGCATGTAATTATGATACACAGAATAGATCTTGTCACAAGGAATACACATGCAAAATATGAAGGTCACATCAATAACCATTCAACATTATGACAACATTTTTCAAAAGTAGGTCAAGCTCCTAGGAAAAGGTCACGAACTCAAAGCTTTTTTGGAACCAAAAGAATGGTCTTGCCACAAGACATACACATGACGAATATGAAAGCTCTTTTACTACCCATTCAAAAGTTATGAGCAAGTTTTTGCGGATAAATAGAACAACGTACAAATAAAAAACTATGTCGCCGAATATCCGATTACGAGGGCATAAAAAGATATTCTATTACAAGCACAACCTGTTACTAGGTTGAATGCTGTCTGACGTGTTTCATACTAATTGTTAGGTCGTTCTTTCTATATCAATTTTGACTAGGATTACTCCTGATACCTGATCAAAAGACTCAGAGCGGGTGTGATCAATCAACCTAGGATGCTTACTTCTCCTAAGCACCTGATCCCAAATCTGGTGTGTCCAGGTGACCGTGTTTTCCCTACTCAAAATTCTTTATTGGAATTGTGATTAGTTAGTTGTATATTGTTTAACGTAAATTTTTCACTCGTATGGAGACGTCACCATTGCCGATGAAGGGCTGCAAAATTTAGGCCTATGCTCGGCGCACAGGGCCTTTGAGCAGGGAAGAACTTTATCGTGCCACACCTGTTATGACACGTGGCCTCGATGTTTGCGGTCTAATTTGAAGGACCGCCCCATTTACTTGCCTCTTACTACAAGCAAGAGTTACCGAGGACCTATACTAACCCAGATCCCCACGGCACTGAGAGGACATGGGATTATAGAAATAATGAGATTCATCACTCTTTGTTATCTTTACTTCTTCGTGTATTATTTCCAAAAAGTAACTAAAAAATTTCAATCTTAAATCTGTTAGGTTAAGATAATTCGACTAACAAGAATTTCATTTTTTTTTTCTTGAGGAAATGGGACCGGTTTAGAATCCGATAATAGCCATTGAGGATTTTCAATTTAAATATAGACTTTTTAAAAATAATCTTGAATACACGTAAGTGTATATGTACTACTAGTATTTGATAGAAAAGTTTAAAATTGGTTTGGAAAATATAAGCTACATCTAATAAACACCGGTCGCGGTAGCTCAGTGGTTAGAGCGTTCGCTTCGTAACCGGGAGGTCGTGAGTTCGAGCCCCGCTCGTGCCATGGCCGCGTCAAACCTAAGACGAAAAATAGGTAGTGATTGCTCCTTCGCCAAACGCTCGGCATTTAGAAGTGAGAATCACGGGTCTTTCGGATATGACCTTAAAAACGGAGGTCCCGTGTCACGGTAGGCGTTGGCACGTTAAAGAACCCTCACTGCTACGGCCCTGAGCGCTAAGCATAGGTCTAAATTTGTGGTTCTTCACCTACAGCTGATGACGTCTCAATATGAGTGAAAAATTCTCGATGGGACGTAAAACAAACAAACAACAGCAATATAATATTTAATTAAGAAAACAATAACAAAACAAAAGTGGGCAAAGTTGCTTCTCATAGAATCCCGATAATCAGCTGACAAGAATTAGATCTCTCTGCTATAAAACCTATAATCTAAGATGTAAAACGCTATACATTATCGTCCCATGGAGATCCTAGATACAGTAGGTCCACAGTATACCTAACTTGTCGTAAAAAGGAACTAAATGGGGCGGTCCGTCGGATGAGACCGTAAAAACAGAGGTCCCGTGTCAAACGATAAAAATCCCTCCCTCCTCAAAAGCTGTAAGCGCCGAACATAGGCCTAAATTTTGCAGCCTTTCACAAGCAATGGTGACGTCTTTATATGAGTGAAAGATTCTCAAGAGGGATATTAAATAATACACAATTAATAAATCATCATAATTTATCAATAGAAATCTCATATGTCTGAATCCAGGGTTCCACTAAGTGATCGCACGAGGGTACGAGTCAATTAGTATCCAGCCTATCCAATTTCCGATTTAACATATTTAAAAGTAGCATAACTTGCTACAAGAAATTATTGTGACGTCATTAAAGATCAAAGATTTAACTTAACAAAACCAAAGGGCATTTCTAAATTTATAAATCAAATGGCAACTGGACTGAGTTGTTATCTGATAGACATTGTTTGATTGATTGTTTGCTTTACGTCCCGTCGAGAATTTGTCACTCATATTGAGACTTCACCAGCTGTAGGTGAAATACCACAAATTCAGAACTATGCTTCGCGCTCAGGGCCGTAGTAGTGAGGATTCTTTAACGTGCCAACGCCTACCGGTACACAGGACCTCCGTTTTTTAAGGTCATATCCGAAAGACCCGTGATTCTCACTCCTAAATGCCGAGCGTTTGTCGAAGGAGCAATCACTACCTATTTTGCGTCTTAGGTTTGACACGACCAAGGCACGAGTGGAGCTCAAACTCACGACCTTCCGGTTACGAACGAACGTTCTAACCACTGAGCTACCGCGACCGGTTTCTGATAGACGTGAATAAGATAATGTTTTTTCTTTCTATTTGACAGACTTGAATAAGATAGAAAAAATAAAACCTGTATCTACATTGTATTTCCTTGTTTAACACCGAAGATTGGCGATAGATAATGATACATGTAAAAGTATACAATGACTATGAATCATCAGAATATGTACATTTTTGCACTACTGCTGTAAACAAATTACGTAAACAACTAAATATAGGAACCCGAGTATCAAAAGAAAATATACGGCTATATATGGAGAGCCGAACGTGTGTATGGTAATATACAGCGACGGACGAAAGATTTCTGGAAAGGGAGATAACACATGTGAAAGTCAAGTATTAGCCAAAATACTCCGCCATTTTGTGTGCCAAATCTGGAGATTTATTCACAGATTCTTGTAACTCGTGGTGCTAAAAGGGGGAGGGGTTCTTAATTGTGTGTGTGTGTGTGTGTGTGTGTGTGTGTGTGTGTGTGTGTGTGTGTGAGAGAGAGAGAGAGAGAGAGAGAATTACAAAAATAAACAACACCCCCAAAAACTAATGTCTACAATATACATACAAGGTCAAAAGATAAATTATGGAATTTAAATCAGAGAGAAATATTCGATATCACTTTGATTGTTATCTTGACGTAAAGTTGATTATAATTACATTTCACAGTCGCCGGATAGCTGAAAAATTGCTCAGGCGACTATAAATAAAAAAAAAAAATAATTACATTTCCCTTCGCGTTTTACCTTCGTAGAAAAAAATGTACTTCATTAAGATTAAAGCAGGTTTGAAAATATTCTGACGTGATAGATATTTAAAAAGATATGTCATTTTTCAAATTGAATTACATCATAAGGATTATTTGAATCAAATTAGCTTTTGATTTAAATAGTTACAGTGCATAGTACTTTACTTTGAAATATGCCCTTATTTTCTGTTTCTTTGGGGTGATTGATTTAACTTCCCGCTCTAGAATTTTTCACTCATATGGGGACATCACCATTACCGGTGAAGGGCTGCAAATTTTAGACCTATGCTCGGCGCTTATGGCCTTTGAGCATGGAGGGATCTTTATCGTGCCACACCTGCTGTGACACGGGGCATCGGTTTTTGCGGTCTCATACGAAGGACCGCCCCATTTAGTCGCCTTTTACGACAAGCTAGGGGTGCTGAGGATCTATTCTAACAACCAGGATCCCCACGGGGTCGCCCAATTTAGTAGCCTCTTACTACAAGCAAGGGGCACTAAGGAACCCGAATCCCCACAATGAAGCAAATATCACCATAGGAGTTATTGCCCTTGACAGCATTTTTGATATACATGTAGATACATATAATGAATTATTTATAGAAAATATAAACATTTTCACTTTCAAATAATTTACCATTGTTTTGTATTTTACGTAGTGAATGAAATTCACATCTTTCAAAAGATATATATCTATCATGCACAAAGGTTGATAAATTAAATATTTTGCGAAAACCTTTCACTTCACCTTAAAACAGATGAGGGTGATGAAATGAGAGAAATTTAAACAAGTCACAATACACAACGTATATACATATTAATATGTACTTACCTTATGACCCTGCAAGATTTTTTCAAATACAATTCAGACAGCTTTTACTTTTTCATTTCATTGTCGAATGGAATTATTGCTCTAGGTAGAAGTACTACTCCGAATAGAAAGGACAAAACTGCGCATACCTCAACATATATTAATATTGTTAAAAACCAATATCAGAGGAGAAATCTATTAATGTTTAGATATAATAAGTAGAGTCGGATTTAAACTTGGTTGATATCTGATGGGTGTAATAAGACGGATGAGAAAACAAAATGTATGTATACGTAGTTATCTGATATGTATCTATTTCCTTGTTTAACTGCTGGAGAAAAAATGCGATACAAAAATAAAATATACATGAAAAAAAAAAAAAAAAAAAAAAAAAAAAAAAACCACATAAGCCCCCAAAGATATATGCAAATGGATAAACCATCAAGTATTGGATTGACTGGAGTCTAGCTAACACACTGTTTACCGGAAGTAATGGAGTTAATATATCAATGTTAAAGTTAGTCCCTGTTTAAAATACATCCACCTGAGTTTAAAGGTGGGATTGAGTACAGTTCTAAGCTGACCAAATGGACATGATTAGTCCAGAATAAAATGAAATTTTGTCCCGATATATCGGAACCAACATACCACGGAATCATTTTCCCCTACAAGATCTACTAAGATGACGTTTGTTTTATTCTGTGAATAAAACTATAGTTTTTATAGACAAATGTTTTATGATTATCCTTTAATTTTGGGTTGACTGGATGTTTATCATATGACCTTAAAAACAGGGGTCCCGTGTCGCGACAGGCGTTGGCACGTTATACACCTCTCACTGTTACAGCCGTGAGCGCGAAGCATAGGTCTAAATTTGTGGTACTTCACCTAGAGATGGTGACGTCTCAACGGGACGCAAAACAAACAATAACAGAGCAGAACAGAGCATATCTTGAAAACAAGTATGTTTAGCATCGCTGTTGTCATTTATTTATGACATATTCATCGACTAAATACGATTTTATATCCACAATTATTTTGGCAAACTTGAATTATTCTGACTTGGATCATCTGACTTCGACACAGCTTGTTTTTGCATATTTCCATCTAATACATTTACAGACAAATGACTTCAATACAGTTTGTTTTGCATTCTTACCTCAACTAAACTTATACATGTAGATAACATGATATTTGAGTGAGGTTTGGTCATTTATTCTTAAACAGATGACTTAAAACAAAGTAAGTGTTGGAGTAAGAATTATGCAAGAAAATGTAATATGACAACATTTGCATAACATAATTGTTAAATATAGACGACTAAAATTGACGTCTTGTGCCAGCCATTGACACAAATATTGTATATTTTACTCACAATACATACATAATTATGCAAAGAGTTGGTGCGTGCATACTACTGACGTCAATGATAAATGTATGGGACAGCATGGATATATGAATTTAATAGGCATAACAGCACAATATGAACAAGTAATGTGTTTACTTAATATCAATTTTTTACATTTGTACAATTAGAGGGGAAAACATAGTGCGCATATAAAAACATCTATTTAAAAATATATTTCACTTTTTCACCCCCAGGACGTATCACATCCGTCAATCACAATACTGAGGTTTACAAGTTAATTAAAGGACGCTTGCTACAAACAAATCACACTTGTCTGTTTTCAAACGTGTCTGTACAAAATGTGATTAAATATGCAAACACGTAAAGATAGCAACATTACAAACTGAATTCATTCAAGTTAAATTCATTGTTAGTGATTACTGGGTATTTTTGTCAGAGCTCCCTCGTAAAGCTCTCCCGAAGAGAGACACTCTGTAATCGCTGATTTATTTATTTATTTATTTTTTTTTGTTTTCCGCCACAATCAATAACTTTTCAGATATCTGGTGGCGTCCGTTTTATTTTATTGGTGAAAGAGAGAACACAGCCACTATGTACCCGGGAAGAGACCATCGACCTTCCGAAAGTAAACTGTCAAACTTTATCACATATATCGCCGCGAGCGAGAATCGAACCTGCGTCAACTTGAGGTAAGAGGCTTTGTGATTTTGAGCGCGATGCTTTAACCAATCGGCCACGGAGATCCTGTTTAATACAAGAAAGGCTTAATGATGAATAGGAGGCTCAACTGTGTCCACTGAAGTCAGCATTTTTCAAATTCCTTGGTCGTTATAATAATTTTTGCTAATACACGTTATCACTGGGTCGAATTCTGTCTGATTTGTTTCACTGATTGATTGATTGATTATTTATTGCTTTCCGCCACACTCAACAATTTTTCAGTTAGCTGGTGGCGTCCAGTTTTTGTTAGTGGAGAGAACCCAGATACAATGTACCTGGGAAGAGACCACCGACCTTCCGCAAGTAAACTGGCAAACTTGCTCACATAACGCCGCGGCCGAGATTCGAACACGCGCCGACAGAGGTGAGAGGCTTTGTGATTTTGAGCCCGATGCTCTAACCACTCGGCCACGGAGGCCCCTGATTTGTTTCATAACAATTGTTGCTGATTTTGACAATGTGTTACTCCATTTATCCTGATCAAGATATATGATTCACGGCGAGTTTGACAGGTTATCACAAGACGCTTATTTCTCCTAGGCACATGATCCCACCTCTGATATGTCAGAATTGACAATTCTCTTATATGATTATAATATCATGGTATTGTGTAATGATTTTGTATTGAGAATTGTTACTCATGGAGACGTCACCACACTTTCGTAGCTGAGGAACACTGGCAAAAGGCGAGTCTCCGTCGCCATCAATTTACAAGTACCTATGACTAGTAAAAGGAAAACTCCAACAGAAAACAAATCGTCCTCCGGGATTAAGGGGTTTTGCACAGGGTTATCAAGTAAAATTGCTACAGAAATACAAACAAGATTTAATCAAGACTTCTGGAATTCTCAAAGATAAAGGTCTTCAAATGGAAGACGAAGGACGAAATAAAGTAAAAGCCGAAACGATATGGAAATTACAGAACCACAACCCCTTCCCGGACCCAAAACCGTCAACATGGGAAACTTGGAATTTAAGAATCATGTATGAAGCAGAGAAAACCACACGTTCCTGCAGAGATGAAAAACTACAAACTAACACTGCTAGGTATAAGTGCGACCAAATGGATTAAGTTAGGATAATGCAGACTAACAACTGTAGAATTAGTTCATATTCTGAATACTAAGAAGAGAATTACCACATACACCGGCAGTGGTATTAATGCTATGTAACGCAACAAGGGAAGCATAAATAGGATGGGAACCCATGGAACAAGGATCATTAAAGTTCTAATTACAACGAAACATAACGAAATTAGCATATATACCATCCAGTATTATGCTGCAACAAGTGATGCAGAGGAAGAAACAAAAGATGGGTTTTACAACAGATTTCAAAGTGTTATAGACATCTGTTTAGAAAACAAGACGTCACCATCTTGATGGGAGATCTAAATGCCAAAATTGGAAATGATAATACCGGATATGATGAGCTCATGGGACAACACGGACTGGATCATTTGACGAAAATCGTGAAAGACTTCCAACAAACATTTGGGCACTCGAAAAACTAATCATAGGTTGGTACAATGATCCATTACAAAAGCATCCACAGAGTCACCAGACCACACAACAAAACCAGATAGAGATATCTGTATTGATAAAAAAATCAGAAGATTTCCGAAGGATGCTAAAATTAAACGAATAGTTGAAACCACTTCAGACCACTCCCTATTGTGGTCACCAAAACAAAGCTCAAGAAAACGAAGTAGACATAAACTCACAGAGATTGAGATACACCACCAGACTAGACTTTTACAGTAGCTGTAAGAAACAAATATCATGTTCGACATGAACAGTTAGAGTTGCATAAGAGGCTGTCACCAGAACATAGGAAATACTTTGATTCACAGGATCTTCCCTTTCGGTGAACTGAAAGCACATTTTTATTATCTTAAATCTTGTTGACAGTTTACAACCAATTTATGAGGGCTGTTCAATATGTACTGTGTATTTTACCCCAGCGCGATGACGCTGAGTTCTATTTCGTGGATATGATACTCTTGAAACGCTCTATTCAATACCATTCCAAAGATAGAAACACGAGTCTTCAGTTCCACATAGATTTAAACTTACTGACTTGTAGAGGTGTGATAAGGTTAGTGGGTTCAGATAGTTTGATCCTATATCGTTGGGTGCTTAGTATGATTTTTGTCCCTTCCAGCATGCCAGAGAGTGTAAGTTTGTCGTTGGTAATGATTCCTAGATGATTATAAGTGCCAGAGCATGGGATTGTGATGTCACCTAGTTTCCATGAACAGTCCTTGTTAATTTTAAAAACCTTTGGCACGAAACTGTAGTATGCAAGATTTTTGGGCATTGAATGAAAAACGCCACTTCCTAGAATATTGATATGAGATATCAAGCATTTGTTACAAAACAGCTGGTGTAATCCCAATACATGCGATATCGTCTGCAAGTGATGGACAGTTGCTAGTTATATTAAATATACCAGTATTTGAGCAAGAGTTTACAAGTTTAACTACAAGTTCATTGATATATACCCAATATAAAAAAGATGACAGAACTCCACCTTGCCGAACACCTTGTGATACAGGAAACCAATCTGATTGGGTTAGATTTACAACTATTGCACTATATATGTTTGTATGACAGTCGTCAATAACTGACCAAAGATTGCCTGTAAGATCCATACTATATAATTTTGTTAAAAGACCATGTCTCCATACTGTGTCAAAAGCCTTTGAACTGTCTAAAAAGCTAATATAGACATTGTTACCATGTTCAATATTGTGGAAAATAGTTTCGTGTATATTAAAAGAAGCGGTTAAACATCCTAATTGTTTTTGAAATCATTGCTGTTGTTTGCAGGGAAATTTATTTTTACTAATGATAGAAGTACTTATCCTTGAATTCAGAACGTTTTCGAAGATTTTTAGAAAGCATGACAGCAGAGCAACCGGTCTGTAACTACTCCATGATGTTTTGAGTTTGTCGCCACGCTTGTATAAGGATACAATAAATCCACGTTTCCAGAACTCTGGGACCTTTCCAAAATGTGTGATAGAATTAAAGAGTTTGACGAGGCACAGCGTCATGTTGTTTCCACCAAAAATCCAGTGTTCGTTAGTGATCAGGTCTGGTCGGCGTTTAAGTTTTTTAAAAACTTCTGTAATGTCAAAAGTTGTAATTGGGCCTCCAGGTAGATTATAACGAGATTGTTGACATTGAGTTTTTATTTTAATGTATTTAGTTTCTGTCTCGTAATAAAAGTTTTCATCGAACGATGAATCTTAAAACGGAGTGTAAATATCTAGAAAATATGTACCAAAAGCTTGTGCGATACCCAATGGGTCACGATGAGATTCTCCGTCTGTTGAAATGATTTCAGGATAAGTGCGGCTAGTTTTAACCTTGTCTTTTAACAAGCTTCCAAAACATGCAAATATCGCATTCAGCGGCTTCGTCTAAATCTCGATAGACATTGCGCATATAGTTTTCGTACTGGATAATAAGTGCTTTTCTAAAATGCCTTTTAGCACGTTTGTAATTTCTGCACGATTCAAACTGCATGTCACATGGTTTTCCTTGGCCTATCCAGATTCGACGGAGATTCCTTTCAGAGGTATGATTTTCCTTAACTTCCTTAGGCCAGCCTGGATGAGTATGTGGATTATAGCCTGTATGAGGGATGCATTTTTTTAAGTGTTGGTAATAATTGTACGTAGTTGTTCATAGAAGTCGTTGATATCGGCAGTTGATTGGATGTGGTATTCTAATAAATTGTTGAGGTTGACATAGTTGATTGGTAACTATCTACTGCGTCAGCGGTTGCTCAATGCCAGGCTGGTAATTTTAATGTTGATGTTTGAAGAAAATGTCGAGAACAATGAAATGGCAACTATGGGTAAGTGGTCTGAGGTGTTACAAAAACCACCTTCTAAAAAATATGATATGGCACTAATGAATCCAGCATTGATTTGTTGAACAAAATATAATCAAGCATTGTCCTAGTGGGGACAAAAGAAAATGATTCTCCTGTTGTTACAAAATCTCTTTCGGGTATACAGAATTCACCTATTCCAATATAAATTCTGACAATAATTTTGATTTTGTAGGGTTTGTATTGAAGTGACTTAAAACACTACTGTTAAGATCTCCGGCAATAATAACATTTCCACAAGATCTATAATGACAATAAAGACTTTCAATATAATTGAGTTCTTGAATGTATGAATCTATGTTGCTATCTGCGGGGAGATATACACCAAATACATAAAACACCTTTAGTATCAGTAAGTTCAATACCGATGGTACGGCTTGAGTTGCAACGTGGTACCTCTTTGATTGAGTATTCAAGTGATTTTTTAAACAATATACCTACTCCACCTTTACCAACATACTGTGGATAAGTACTGTAAGTGGCATCTGTATCTACCTTAATAAAACTTAAATAATCTTTGTGAATAGAATTAAGATAGTTTTTGCAAGTATTGCTGTCTTTAAGCTTATGTTCAGATATAACTGCTAAGTCACATTTTGAGTCGTCTAACAGTTTTGACAGACACATTGTCGACGACATTATACCTCGAACATTCCATGATAATAAAACAACCATTGACAGAAATAAATTTAGCGCAATCATGTTGATAGTACAGGTACTTCTCTGTGTGTGGAAAACAATACAACAAATGTTACTTAATCGTATCCCGACCACCATTGATCTTGTTGGTTGCTTTCATGGTCCTCGTCTCGATTTCGACACATGTCATCCCACTCACGATGACTGTACCACTTGCGACACGATATTCCTTCTGGCCAAAACCCATAGTTTTCTACGCTTTGCACGTGATCATGTGGTACGTTTGATCTTTGTCGTCAGTTGCCGCCGATGTGATCATGCGGAAAATATGACAATATGTATAATTTTAACCTCTTTGCTTGCTGCGTAATTTATAACCCCTTGTCTCGACGATTCGGGGTCGATTCCCGAGAGATAATATCTGGAATTCCTCTTGTAGATCACTCCACGTAAGATACATGTAGTTTTAGATCCGCACGTACTATCAAATGTGTCGTTGAGACGGACGGAATGTAAACTGACATCAAATTCAGCTTCCTTGTTGTCCGATGTAATATGTTTGCTTGTGTGTTTGGTAGTACCGTTATGGTTTTGGTCGTTTGAAATTCGAGGTGTCGTGCTGCGGACTGAGTCAGGAACAGATTGTTTGTTATTGACGGGAGTCACAGAGGAACAAGACGGGGCATCAGAAATTACAGGTGTCTGACTAGTCATGCTTGAAGATTTGGTAGACCATGACGTACACCCGACTGAAGATTGGGTAGATTGTGCGTGGTGAATGGTAGTAGACACTTGGGTTATTGACGGGGGCTGCGACACCGCAGGTTTCTGTAGGGTCGTGTTTGGACAGGATGCTGATGCATTCGTGATCTGTGTTGAAGTTACGTCAGCATATGACATGGAGGCGAATTTTGGGTTGATTTGCTTTTGCATGTTTGAAGTAATCTTGAAAAGTCTTAATTTCGTCATCTGTTTTGTGTATATGACTTTGGATTTCATTATCAGTTTAAAGATGTTTGAATTGTTGGGTACACAGTTTTTGCGCAGAGTCATATTTTGAGAACTTTGATTCTGCATGTGATTTCAGATTTTCGTAATCACGTTGTAGTTGCTCGTGTTGTGTTTTGAGCGAGTCCATGCCCTGCATTAGAGTATCAATTGTTTTATTTTTGTCTTGTAGAGTATCTTCAAGTTGATTTGCTCTTTGTAATAACGATTGGAGGGACACTCTGATATCGATCATCGAAAATTTGTGAACATCTAAATTGTTCGTTTGGCATTTCTTTTTGTCTAATGTACCATCAATCCCATATTTATCTCCTTGAATAAACAAGTATAGAGTGTGACAACCATAAGCATACTTTTTAGACCTTGAACCACTTTTAGTTGTTTTTCTACTCAACAATTTTCCTTCTGGACATCCCTCAAGTCTTTTGGCTCTCTTACAAAGAACATCTCTATACCAGAATATTATTCTTCCATTATCTGAGCACATATTCAACAGTTTTGTAACAAAGATTTCTTTAGGAAGACCATGCAATTCATTGTCTAATCTTTGAATATCGGATTGATTCAGTATGAAATCATCTAAATTTGAAGTGGCCGATGAATTTTCCATTTGATCGGAAGACTCGTTGAATTCAAAAGTACAACTCACGGTATCCAGATCACGGATGAACAAACGAATAAATTCGTTGTTTTCCTCTGAATTTTGACACTGTAGTAAATAGTCCATCGTTTAAGATATCTTTTGGTAAAGCATCATGACTGGTGGTAGACGCAGTTTTGCATAGAACAGATGAATGGTCACCGAGCTGATTTTGAGCGACCTCCATTAGGAGGCAGTTCCAAACAAACATTTTTTAACGATGGCTTAGCGTAGGTAGGTTGGGATTTTATTTGGGTTTTTTAATTATTTTAATTTAATAAGTTATACAGTAATGCAATTTTCTTTTACCTTTCACACCTTTGCACACACACACACACACACACACACACACACACACACACACATATATATATATATATATATATATATATATAAAACAACAAAACGAAAAGTTGAAAAGAAGACGAAATAATGGCGAAAAGACGACAAATTAAACCCGCTAATTAGCGACCTTATTTGTCGTCTTTTCGCTTGGCCTTTCTTCGTCTTTTCGAGACATGAAATAAACGCGGATGAATCATTTGCCAATGATAAATTGATAGAATGCGATACACAAAGAGCAACGTATATATATATATATATATATATATATATATATATATATATTTATCTCATATGTGTGGTGTATATTGCTAGCTTGATAAACCATAGGTTTATCACACCCGCGTTTGATAAAGCACTTCCGGTCCGAACAACTTTTGACACTGTCCCCGCTTGAATGAAATGAAATTACGATAAGAAAACAAAAAGAGATGTCAACGTTATTATCGACAAGAAATCAATCGTCAGCTGGACAAGCCTCATCCACAGTATCTCAACCCTCTGCAGCAGGATGCATTCAACAAGCACAGTCACTTTTCTCTGGAGCCATTCTCAATGTCACAAATCTAAACATCTTTACTTATCAAAGTGCATCGCAAGACTTTTTCTCGCCAACAGATCCAAAAAAATCACGGGAATAAAAATCCTAATCCAAAGAACACTTGTACATTTCAATGTAAACTGTTCAACTTTCTATTAACTGCTCATTTCAAAAACACGCCGAAATCCAACTTCTATGCTCAGTAGGTCAGTGCTACGTCGATAAACAAAATACTCCGCTCTATTTGTTATTTTGGTTTTTTTTTATATATATATATAGCAAATCATTATTAATTATAGAATAAAAAGGCTTATAAAACAATTTTCATCTATGGTTTCTTTTATGAAAATACTCTTTATTACATGTGTGAATCAATCATAAGCGCACTATTTTCTCCCGCGCAAGAAAATCAATCAGCACGACGTCAGAGTCGCGAATCGAAAACAAAGTCAATCAGCTGTTTTTATTATACTGGGGATCATTTCAAAGTAATAAAATATGAGATAAATAGAATATATATTATTGCGTGTTTTATATACTTTATCCGACTCGTTGATATGGTGTATTTATTCGCTCGGCAAGCCTCGCGAATAAATACACCATATCAACTCGTCGGATAAAGCATATATCAAAACACGCAATATAGATATCCTCTATATATATATATCTGATATATCTACAAAACAAAATAAAAAACTCCACTTATATCTTGACAGTTACAATACGTTGTGATTCCATTATACACACTGCGACACACATCACCCGTGTACCTTTATATCTCTATATCAAGATATGAGTTGTTATACTTAAAGTTTCCTGCAATTTGATAAAATTTTAGTACTATACAAGTGAATTTGTTTTTTATGTACAAATCCAAATCAATATTTTTTTTTTATTTCTAATGATGGATTCCATTATAAGCACAGATGTCACTCATGTAAGTTTCCACTATATTGTCAATCCGAAATTTTGAAATAGTTGAAATTCATCAATGCTTAAGCATGACCAATTTCCTTTCCTTCTGTGAAAAAACAAATTGTATATCGCAGTAGGACTCTCTCTCTCTCTCTCTCTCTCTCTCTCTCTTAATAAATATGTACAAGCAAAGTGATGGTTAATAAATGTGATTCTCGAAGAGACAGCACTATATTTTCGAGTTTATATTCCCTTTTTAATATGATTTCTTTGTCCCTTTCTCTCTTTCCTTTGGATTGTGCATGTAATACCCGTATTTTCACCCAGATGCACAATTTGGATTATCAGTCATCTTTGTATATAATCATCTATAAATTTTGAAATGTGCATGAAATAAATCTAAATAGATGTACAGTGTGCATACACGATCAGATTCAAACCGCAGAAACCCTGAGCAGTCAAGCTTTGTTATCTCCCAACTGAAGATCCTGATACGTACGGGTGTTGTGTGTCGCAATCTGTATAATAGAATCACAACGTATTGCAACTGTCGAGATACAAATAGAGTTGATTATTTAGCAGAATAAAGAGTAATCTAAAATTTCTGTAGGTGTGCATGTCCGGTTCCAGGTAATAGCTGTCCGAGGCAGGCATGGCAAGTGCAGTACTTGTATTTTGGAAGAATTTAATATGTTGTATATATACGCTTCTCTGTATAATCCGTTCTATCAATTTGTCACTGGCAAAAGATTTATCCGCGTATACTTACATGCCATTGAAATGATACAGTCTCTAATTATCATTTTGTCGTGTTTTCGCTGTGTCGACTTTTCGCCTTGAAAAGACGACGGATAAGGTTGTTAATTTGCACGTTTTGTTTGTCGTCTTTCCTACTTTTCGTTTTGTCGTCTTTTCCTTATTTCGGGGCGAAAGATCGCTAATTAGCGGGTTTAATCTGTCATCTTCTTGCCTTTATTTTGTCGTCTTTTCAACATTTCGTTTTGTCGGGGTTTTCCCCCGTTATTTCGGACGAAAAGTCGTTAATTATCGTTTTGTCGCCTCGGAAAAGACGAAAAATTGTAAAATGGCACAAATCAGCCATCAAAGAGTTGCTCTACAAATATATATGCCAATCTTACCACCGTAATCTAACCCAAACAGTACGAAAATACGCCAGAGGCGGTTTAGTACTTACAGGGAGAAGAAGAATTTCATTGACTGGCCAAGAACAAATATCCAGGCCACCTTCGCTGGCCATGACAGCGTTCGAAAGTCTGTTTGTGATCTCCATACTGCACTGATCTTTCAAACTACAAAATTTCAAATATCAGTTATAACAATTCTAAAATTATTATGTGTTACAATTTTTTCTACCCTCATAAAAGGCCCGTTTCTGTCGCCACTTATGACATAGTTTGGAATTTTCCGTCAAGTTTCATAAATCTCATAATTCATACATTGTACGTATCTATACAAACTATGTATAACTTTGATAATTTCAGTTCAGTCACATTATTTAATTACAGTCACTTGCTTCTAAACCTACTCCCATAAATACAATATTACGTGGAAAAAAGACCCCGTCTGACTTCTCTTCATACTGTACGTACCATTTTTAATGTTTGAAAATGGCAAAGTGGTTCGATTTATAGGCTGCTTGCCCCCCCCCCCCCCCCCCCCCCCCCCCCTCTTCTATGTCAATAGTACAAATAATTTTTCAAAGATCACTCCTTTCGATTTGGGATTTTCAGGTTTGGGTTGAAGTACGTTTTACGGATTTCTAAGACCGTGGAACATTAATCAGTAAGAAATTAAAATAATTGGCATTCGTGATTTTCAACCGCAACAGTCAAAACGTTTGACGTCATATTGCAATGGGCAAATACTAACTCATCGCGGACTCACTTGAAAAACCCCGTAGTGATCCTAGTTTACAAAGGTCCTCAGTACACCTTGCTTGTAACAGGCGACTAGATGGGGCGGTCATTCGGATGAGACTGCAAAAACAGAGGTCGGGTGTCACAGCAGGTGTGACACGATAAAGACACCCCCCCCCCTCCTGCTCAAAGGCCGTAAACGCCGAGCATAGGCCTAACATTCGCAGCCCTTCACAATGGTGACACCTCCAATATGAGTAAAAGAATCACAAGAAGGACATTAAACAATATACAGACTAACCAATTAACCTTCGCTCCGCATTTAGAAGTGAGGTCTCGTGTCGCGACAGGCGTTGACACGTTTAAGAACCTTTGAGCGCTAAGCATGGGTCTAAATTTGTGGTATTTCACTTACAGTTGGTGGTCTCAGTATGAGGGAAATATTTTCGACGGGACGTAATCTAGAGAGTTGCCACCCACCCACCCCCCTCCCCCCCCCCCCACACCCACACACACATACTTTGAATATTTCCATGTACATACATGTAGCTTAGGCATGTTGGTGTGCAATGTCTAATACAGTTTAACTGTGCATTCTGTGTTCTTGGTGAGTGCACATGCATATCAAAACCCTGATTTCAGTGCTTTGATTTTTATAATAATAAGTTATATTTAATTACTTGTTTGTAATATACCTTTGTTTTACTCAAATAATAAATTACTCTACTAAAGAAAAAAATGTAGTTTAGTATTATGATTATATCCTTTATATGTATTTAATTATTCCTAAGGGTTGTTTTAAATTGTTTTATATTTTATTATGCATGGTAATCATTTCATTACATAAGGCGCTAAATTTTATTCTACTCACATGTATAACGTATGTTCACATATATTTTATTTATTATCTGTAAAGCGCTTTAGAAGACGCAGGTCAATAGAGTGCTATATAAATCTATTGAATTACAATTACAATTCATTCGAGAATGTTTCCGTCATGTAGAAACGTCAACAGCTATAGGTGAATATGCACGGTGCTCAGAGCTGTAACGGAATCCTTGTCGTGCTGATGCCTACAGTGACACGGAACCTGTTTTTAAGTTCTTGGTGTAGAAACAATTGTTACATACAGATGTTACGTACGTATTAGGTATTATGCCACGCTGAAACGCGAATTGAACCCGGGTCTCCATGTTGCGAAGCCAGCATCTTAACCACTTGGGTACCGCAATCAGTTATAAGTACAAAGTAACTAGATGTTACACGTAAACTAATATCAAGGAAATTGACAAAATTAATGCGAGAAACGGCAAAAAGGTATTAAATCAGTGTGCAAACAAGTTCGAGGCTGGCTATTTGTTGTTGCATGTTTCGGTTTATCAATTATCTATATTTATTTTGAGAAACAATACTTAATCTCGTTTGGAGTTATAAATAGTTTACGATAACCTAGAATTTAAGAGCAACGTCTTACCAAACATCAACATATCAAAATGGTAGCATGTAATGGTTACGTCTTCGGATTTCTATTTTTCGGTATGTTGTTTAATTATTTATATTTTTCCTTCAATACAATTAATCTAATTTACATATGTTGCAAAAACTAAATATGTTTGGTCAATGGCTGGGATTTGAGGTTGAGGAGATATGGAATTGCAACGAGCATGCACCTATATGTCACCGCTACTATCAATTTACACGTTCTATTTTTAATCATGTGATTCTTCACAACATACCAGAACAAACCTTTCTGAGATTCTGTAGCATGAAATGCAAACAAGATCTACTAGAGTGACAACATATATAAATATTATATTTAGAAATATTAGATGCCGCCCTCTGATGTTTTAACCATTGCTGTGGAGTAGAATATGAGCAGCTTGAAAAATAATTTACATGCAATTTTATTTTAATTGGAATTTGTGGAGTTAAAAAAGTTTTCCTCAGTACATTTTGCATTCAAACCACCACTTACCTGTAGAGACAGGTAGATGATATGGTATTCGACTGTACATTGTGTAACAAAAGAGATATAGGTGATGCATTTCACTACATTTTACAATCTTCAACTCTTTCACAGTTAAGGAAAAAATGCTGAGATACATGTTTTTGCTTCGATAGACCAAATGTTCTGAAGTGTTCTGAACTCTTGTCAACTCAAAATATGAAAACATTAAGGAATCTCTTGGTTTATTATTATTATTGTTTCATATATTTTTGAGATTGTCTGTTCCTCTCTGTAGTTCTGCTACTTCAGTGTATTACTATCATATTTATACATGCATTGCGTTCCCTTTTGTCATTTAGTCATAATGCATTGTTTTATATTCATGTACGAACCCCTGGTATTTTTATATTTATTTCTTCCACCTCATTTAACATGGTTTGAGTGAATAAAATAAATTGACAAAAAAGTAAAATGTGTGAAGTCAGAGAAAGCCTTGAGAAATTACAGTATTTGATACATGTCGAAACAAGGTAGACCAATGATTATGCAATAGGCTAACCGACAAACTTGATAAGATATTAGGATCAACTATAATCTTTTCGAACAGATAAAGAAATATAGCTTATCACACGTCGTGTTGTTTATCATTCCATACAGCCTTACTTATTGGAAATATACAAGTAGTGCCTGCACCATCCTGCCCACAGAACTGGTTCAAACACGGACAGTCGTGCTATGCTTTTATGACTACCGCCAAATCCAGCTGGTTGGATGCTATGGTATGGGATTGTTTGCCTTCCATAATGGTTTCTGTTGCTATTTCAGTTAGTAGTACTCCATGTGAGAATTTAAAACTTTCTCTTCCCTTTGGCTCCACTGTATATCTCCCTCAATTATTACATGTAACACCTTTATAATGAATAGTGTCGTGTTTTGTCTTTGTTTTTTGGTGGGGTTTTGGGAGTTATTTTTGGTTTTGTTTTGTTTTTGTTTTGATTGTTTGTTTGTTTTTTTGTTTTGTTTTGTTTGTTTGTTTGTTTTTTGTTGTTGTTGGTTTCTTTTTTTTTTCTTTTTTATTTGTTTTGGTGGTTTTTTGTTTGTTTTTGGTTGTTTTTATTTTTGTTGTTATTTATTTCATTTTTATTAAAAACAAGAAATGATGTATTACTTAAAATGATGCACCCCGATCTATCTCCTTGAAATTTCACACACACACACACACACACACACACACACACACACACACACACACACACACAGCATATATATATATATATATATATATATATATATATATATATATATATTATGACTACAAAACAAAACATCTTGCCAACTTTCTATAGTATTCCTATAGTATTATTGAACTTCGAGGTATAAATACAAAAGCATACTATGTGCATTTTACTCAATACCACTATTAAGCAGCGAAGCAAAATGTCTGGTGGTGTGGACTTTCTGCACCTTTGCAAGCCACGGCTGAGATGTACGTTCCTCTTCTTTTTCACCCATGGCCCTCTGCGTGAAAATTTTCCCGTTTCTCATAAATATGTATGACGAAAGTGGTGTAGTTCGCTGACCAATAGAACTCACGCTTAGTCTAAATGTAAAGATCTGATTTAGCGCAGCCACGATTAACGCAATAATGGCTGCGGTCATGAAAACGTGTGCTTTACGCAACGACACTACCTTTAACAAGAAATTATATTCCCCAATACGTCTGTTTGTTCAATTGTTAACTTCAATATCGAAATCGCCATATCTGTATACATTTATATGCCGTTCTGTTTTGGTTAGTTTACCGAAGAAGTGAAAGAACAAAAATTCCGATTTGTCAAGAGTAATTTGCTCGCATTCCGTAAACAGTTTAAATCTCTCGTAAGCTTAGAGATTGGCCGAATTGTGTCATGTGTGTTTATGAGAAACGGGGACATTTTCACGCAGAGAGCCATGGATGAATTGGAAAAGGACTGTACATTTCAGCCGTAGCTTGCGACGATGGAATTTCTGTCAAGTTTGAGTTTAAATGCCACATTGTCACTTGTGTAAATTGGTGGTGTGATGTGTTTCAGGCATTTTGTCGCGATGTCGATGGAGAAATCGTTGAGATTGAAACTACTGATGAAAACAACTTTTTACGAAATCATCTTATCCAGAACCACATAAATGGTTTGTACAATTTAATAATTGTATTACTAACTCAAAAGTATAAACTTGAAGGTATGTAAATAAGTACATGAATATGATTTAGTTGTTATGAATATGTTTGGGTATACATCCCACTGAGAAAAAAAGAAGTAGGATGCAATTTCCTCAATTTACCAGTCAGTGACAACGCGGGTACGTTAAGGCGGCCCATGAACGTATATGCGGGGATAAAATCCGCGAAACATTAATTGATAATTTTATTCAACAGGGAAGAATTTGTTGAGTATTTTGCTCCCGTTTTCCTCTGTTGTACAACTTTTAGGCTGTTTTATACACCGGATGAGAGATAATGAACAAAAGTACAAGGACATTGCTGACAGAATCATTTGTTAAGTAAACATTCAAAGAACATTTCAAAATGTCAGTATAAAGTAAAAAAAATAAAAATGATACAGTTGTTTACTAAAAACGGTAGGATTCTAGCAGCACTTTTTATAAACTTTGAGTGTTTTACCGTTATTATCGCCGGTTAGATCAATGTTTCAACCCAGAGGTATGGTTTTTTCATTTTCTGTCACGGTATATTCGTTATCTATGTATAACAGTCATGCAACGACATTATACCAATACACGTATTTGTTTACGTTGCCACGATACGAAATTTCTCTTGTAAGCATTCAAAACAGCTGTAAAAGGTTATGGATCAATCCCTTTGTTCAGTACAAATCTGACAGACTTTGCAATTTACAATGACCTGTCTTAGCATATCCATGAATGTTTTCGGATGCAGATGAATTGATTTAACTGTCCGTTTGTCTGTCTGTTAAGACCAAATCACAAATTTGCATAAAATACCTACATTTCTTGGAACAATCTTATATCCAATACCAATTGCTTAATTCTACAGGGAACGAAGAATTGGTTTTACTGTTCTCTTTTTTGTTCCCAACCGGCATTGACAAAGAGGACTGTTAGTTTACCTTCGGTCTGTCTTTCTGTTTGTCCGTCTTCTGTCTGTCATTCTGAATCAGTTTTCCAGACTTTTCTCCGCATTGGATGAAGATATTCAACTGAAATTTTATTTATGGCTTTGTTTGTTAAAGATCAAGTTTGAGATTCGTTACGCTTGACGTAAGGGAACTGTATTCCCTGCAATACACACAGAATGTTTGATCAATATATGTTACCCATAAAGCAAATCAATTTAATTCCATTATTGTACATTCATGTATAAAGGCGACTGATAAAATGTTTTGTTCATCGAATGTTCCAAAACAATTTAAAATTTTCAAGTTAACCAGGTATGTGCTTTTTCAGAGCACTTTTGGGTAGGTGGGACTGACGCCTTTTCGGAGGGACACTGGATTTGGATAAATACACGACAACCGTTTAAGTTCACAGACTGGGCACCCCTGGAACCATATCAGGGGGTCGGTTTTGATTGTATGACCTTGGCATACCACGAAGGTTACCACTGGAATGATGACGACTGCGATCAGAAATACGACTTCATTTGTGAAAAAGAGTAAGATATGCTAGCGTAAAAAAGAAAGTGTAGTATAGTAGCTTCATTTATTGATTCATATTCAAAATATTATGTTGCATTTTTTTGATATAGTGCAGTTTAAAAAAATCAATCATCAAACCACGGATTATGTCCATTATGGTTTATACGAACAGCCACTGAAAGGAAGGGAGTGTAAAAAAAAATTCACAAGTTTAATGGCGTGACGTCTCCATACGAGTAAAAAATTCTCGAGCGGGACGTTAAACAATATATAATCAATCAATCAACCCAATCAAAATTTTATTCCAAAAAGTAATGATTTTTTTTGTTACAATGCATTGACTACCGTCAATTATTGCAAGAAATTCTGATTGATTGCTAACCATGTGGCGCTTAGACTCGAGACTCCTGAAAAGAGTGTTGCGAGTATTCAACAAATAGAATACTGAAACACGCGCTTAGTATATTAAACCATGCCTTTAAGAATAAAGAGCGATCAAAGAATACTTTTTATTTTTTTATTTAACGTTTACGTGTACGTAGTTTCTTTCTTCCGCTAGTGTACAAAACAATAATAACAACAAAAATCTAAACATGAAAAGTCAGGATAACAAAAGTAGTAGTATAAAAAGCCGACTAAATGTACTCCAACTTTTAAGCATTACTCTTTGTGACACACACACACACACACACACACACACACACATATATATATATATATATATATATATATAGATAGATAGATAGATAGATAGATATATCTTTGCTACTCTTTTTCTTTCAGAGCAGTGGTTGATACTTCTATAGTTATTGGTTAATCAGGGACCTCAGCAACAGACAACAGCGTCTAGCCATAATGGACACAGAAGAAAGAATTTTTCAGAAAATATTTTGTGTATATTAGTATACCAATAAGAAATAAATATTGGCCACATTTACTATCCACAGCGCAATGAAATTCGGTATATATAAAATTAGTTCCGGTGTAGATCTACCTCTTCTTTTTTGATGTAATTGCCCTCTAGTGTGATGCACTTAAACCAACGGTATCAGCCCAGAACTGAAAAAGTCAGGGTCCTTTCCATTGACCCATTCATCACCTGCAAACTACATATCAGTCCTGTTCTCCGAGGAATCGCAATAAAAACGACAATACTCACAATTTTGTCTGTAAGATGAAGAAAAAGGACGAACGTTGTTGTAACCTCTCCTGAGAGGCAATGGCAATGTTAATTATATATATAACACAAGTTGCCGTGGTGTTAATGATACAAATAGCACACGTTACCGTAGTGTTAATAATAATATTTTGTTTTGTTTGTTTGTTTGTTTATAGCCGCCTGAGCAATTTTTCAGCTATCCGGCGGCTGTCACCATTACCGGTGACAGGGCTGCAAATTTAGGCCTATGCTCGGCACTCGGGGTCTTTGAGCAGGGAGGGATCTTTATCGTGCCACACCTACTGCGACACGGGACCTCGGTTTATACGGTCTCATCCGAAAGACCGGCACCCACGTCCCACAGTGGGATTCGAACCCCCAACTCAAGGATCATCAGATAATAATAATGATAATAATAATTATATATATATATATATATATATTGATTTATTGTTTCTTTGTTTTACGTCCCGTCGAGAAATTTTCACTCTTATTGAGAAGTCACCAACTGTAAGTGAAGTACCACAAATTTAGAACTATGCTTAGCGCTCAGGGCCGTAACAGTGAGGGTTCATTAACGTGCCAACGCCTACCGTGAAATGTGACCTCCGTTTTTAAGATCATATCCGAAAGACCCGTGATTCTCATTTCTAAATACCGAGCGTTTGGCAAAGGAGCAGTCACTACCTATATTTCGTCTAAGGTTTGACGCGGCCATGGCACGAGCGGGGCTCGAATTCGCGACCTACAGGTTACGAAGCGAACGTTCTAACCACTGAGCTACCGCGACCGGTTGATTGATTGATTGTTTGGTTTTTTTACGTCCCGTCGAGAATTTTTCACTCATATTAAAACGTCACCAGCTGTAGGTGAAGTACCACAAATTTAAACCTATGCTTAGCGCTCAGGGCCGTAGCAGTGAGGGTTCTTTAACTTGCCAACGCCTACCGTGACACGGGACCTCCGTTGTTAAGGTCATATCCGAAAGACCCGTGATTGTCACTTCTAAATGCCGAGCGTTTGGCGAAGGAACAATCACTACCTATTTTTCGTCTTAGGTTTGACGTGGCCATGGCACGAGCGAAGCTCGAACTCACGATCTCCCAGTTACGAAACGAACTCTCTAACCACTGAGTTACCGCGACCGGTCCGGAATATATATATATATGTATATGTATATATATATATATATATATAACACAAGTTACTGTAGTGTTAATGAAGCATGTATCACTAGTTACCGCAGTGTTAATGATTCATACTTCACAAATTATGGTACCGGTCGCGGTAGCTCAGTGGTTAGAGCGATCTCTTCGTAACCGGGAGGTCGTGAGTTCAAGCCCCGTTCGTGCCATGGCCGCGTCAGACCTAAGAAGAAGAATAGGTAGTGATTGCTCCTTCGCCAAACGCTCGGCATTTAGAAGTGACAATCACGGGTCTTTCGGATATGACCTTAACAACGGAGGTCCCGTGTCACGGTAGGCGTTGGCACGTTAAAGAACCCTCACTGCTACGGCCCTGAGCGCTAAGCATAGGTCTAAATTTGTGGTACTTCACCTACAGCTGGTGACGTCTCAATATAAGTGAAAAATACTCGACGGGACATAAAACAAACAAACAATCAATCAAACAAATTATGGTAATGTTTTTGATACATTTATCACAAGTTACGGAGTGTTAATGATACATATATCACAAGTTATCGTAGTGTTAATGATACATATATCACAAGTTACCGTAGTGTCAATGATAAATATATCACGACTTTTTGAATCGAATAGTTGATTCAGGATCAAACTGCGTTGAGCTATATCAATAGGGTTGTTGGATATGTAGTGTGTATTGTACCGCAGCGCGATAACGCTTTGCACAATTTCGTGGATGATGATACTCTTGAAAAGCTCTATTCAATACCTTTCCAACAGTATAAACACGAGTCATCAGCTCCACATAGTTTTAAACTTATAGCCATCTCAATAGAGCCAGTCGTTGACCACTGCTGTAAAAATGGTTGGGAAACGGGTTGTGAATATTGAAGAAATTAGAGCTTATATATAAAAGTTTGCACAAAACTCGGTCAATCGGTAATGCAGATTTTTACTGAATTGAGGAAAGTTTATGGGTCTGATAATGTATCTTATGATACAGTTCGTAGGTGGAGAAAGACATTTCTGACTGGCACAGAGTCCGTCAAAGATGCAGAAAAATCTGGCCGACCTGTGACTGTAACAGGTGAGGCAAATGTCTGAAAAGTCAGAAAATAATTGAAAGTGATGGCAGGTACACGACACGTGATATTGCTAAAGCTGTTGGCATACAGCTATAGAGGTGTATTTCATTTTGAAGCGTGTTTTGAGAGTACGTAGGATTTCTGCCAGATAGATACCGCATATATTGACAGAGGACCAAACACGGGTACGAGTACAAACCGTTTCCCAAACTCAATCAAAGACAAATTGTAAACATTGTTATTGGTGACGAAATATGAATTCAGTGTTTTGAACCAATAAGAAAAATTGGAAACAAAATATGGCTAACTAATCACAGCCTGTAGTTATGATGGTATAGCCATACGAATTCCGGTGCCGAATGACAAAAGTGTTACAGGTAGGTATTACCGAGATGTTATACTAAAAAAGCTCAAGAAATATTATTATAAACGACACCCTGTGCCAGGATTTAGGCATGTTCGTCTAATTCATGATACTGCTCCATCACATACACCTGAGCTTGTGAAGCAGTTTTTGAAGTCGGAGAAGGTTACCGTCTTGCTATACCCACCATACTCTCCAGATCTAGCCCCATGCGACTTTTTCCTTTCTCAAAAACTTAAAATGTTCTTATCTGATCGTCGTTATAAGTCCCGACAAGCCCTTGGCTCAGCCATCAGTCAGTGCCTCTGGAATCTACATAAATAAGCGTACCGTGACGCATTTCAGAAATGAATTCAGAGATTGAATTATGTATTTCAAACCGTGGAGAATACTGTGAAGGGATGTAATGTTCATTTCACTATTTGAGTCGAGTACTTTCGCAATATCGTACAATACACATTACATATCGAACAACCCTCGAAAATTGTGTATTTATAAACGTTATGGGGCATAAATCTTGTCAGTATTTTGTCTCGCAGTTGTCCATCTTTTTGCGTCTTTCTGTAGTGTCATTGTGATTTGCCATTTTGCTTGACATGCACTGTTTCATGTTTTCGTTCCCCTCTTTCTTTCTCATAAATGATTTCTTCTCATCTGAGATAAACATTTGATTTTTTTCCCTCTCTTGTTAATTTCGGTGTTGGTAAGTACATGTACATTCTGAAGCTGATATTGTTTTACACAGTCGGTCTATATACATCCTTTTCAACTAAACAATAAACATTCGGAAATTTGTTCCTGAGAGCGACCACACTGTCATTCATTTAATTTCCGGGGTGATTTCTGTACTGTCGAGGGTATTGATCTATAAACATACAAAATCAAGTTTATTAAGGGCTAAAAACAACGAATCCTTTATAGCGCAGTGTTAACGGAGTTGTGCTTTTCAGAAATGTTTCAACATTGAACGTGTTTCGGACTTTCCAAAAGGAGCGGGCACACTCTACTCCCCTTATCCCTCGCTCTGGTTACGAGTCTGAATGTTCCATAGTCAAACATATAAAAATATAACTGTTTCGCTATGTGTGGCTGCTGATTGAAATGGAGTACTTTGTTTCCTACAGAGAATATCTGTCTTAATCAGATACAATTAAGAAAAGTGACTCTTAACAGATTGTAGTAAATCAGATAATTTTATCACACTCAAGGATGTACATACTAGTGCCCCCTCCCCCCTCCACACACACACACACACACACTCCTTTATGGTGAACACGCATCAATGCAGCACAAACTGTTTCCTATGCCTTTAGTATTTTACTGAGTCTTCATGGTAAAAAACATAGTACATGTATTTTCCTTGGGATTCTTTTTTTCAGTCGATTCTCACTTCCGTAAATGTCCTTGTTGTAAAAGGTCAAATATTCAACTTGACAAATTGGTAAGCCGGCTTTTCCTGTGTACGGTCATGTGACCGTTAAGTTGATTTCTTAAAAAAAAAATTTAAAAAAAGAAGGTATCTTCTCGTTTCTACTAATAGACATTAACTGTCGCTTCATAACTTATTCAAACAGAATTCACACATAAAAAGAGCAGGTGGTTACGATCTGTTGTGATTTGTGCAGTCTGACGGTGATCAAATGCCTGATGAGAGAATACGATTTTGTAGCGTAATAAATGGAATCTTTACAAAATTCATCTGAGCTTAAATGATTTACAACATATTATGTTGATCCGCATGAGATACGTTCTTGTCATTAAGCACTGACTTATACAATGGACATGAGAAGTAAAATGAAGTCGTGCAAATACAGTCTATGAAAAAGAATAAGCATTGTACACGCGAGGATTTTTATATTACAGGAAAGGTCTAATACCTCACGTTGTTTTATTATTTATCATATATATGAAACAAACATTTAATAATATCACGAGTATTTGAAACAAAAATAGTTTCAACAAAAATATAAATTCACCATCTTCCCTTTCTAGCCTCGATCGTAGCGAAGAGGAAATGCGTTATAATTACATAATCAATTCAGTAACATAATTCGAACAATTTCTTTGTGATATGATCATTATTTCAATTAGTGTATAACATCGTCTGATAATTCTCTCTCTCTCTCTCTCTCTGTCTGTGTGTGTGTGTGTGTGTGTGTGTGTGTGTGTGTGTGTGTGATTTATTTTAAATATTTTTACTTGGATTATTTATGTTTATTTCAGAGTTCATTGCAATCTTTACATAAAATATTTCAAATGCAGAGTATTACTTGTATGATCCTCTTAAATTTACGTCACGTAACTGTATCCCGGTTTCACTCTCTATGATCGTGTAGAAGTGATTCCGTCGTCATCGACAGCAAGTTTTTAGACTTGCCTAGCTAGTGGAGCACTCAAGGAGATTTGGTTCCGCAGGTCGTGAGTTCAAACCCAGGGCAGGGGCAGAAGTGGGTAACGAATATATATATATATATATATATATATATATATATATATCATTGTAATAATGTTGGAACTGTGTGTGTGTGTGTGTGTGTGTGTGTGTGTGTGTAATGGGACTAAGTACATGTAATTGTGTCTTAAGTAAATATCACAACCAGTCAAAAAATCATTGTACAAAATAGTTACATGCAGAAACCGGTTTATTTTGACTAGCAATAAACAGGGGCTTCCATCGGTCCGACCCCAATCTGATTCCGATTTCCTACTGAAGATCTGATTGGTCGAGCTCACCATTCGATTATGAGCCTTGAACCATCGACTTCTCCCTCTAAAATGTACATTAGATTCTATTCATACAAAATTATATGGAATAAATAGATAAAAGCAAAGATATTTAGACAGCGTTTCGCTTGAACGCGAAGGTAAACGATGACAAACGTATTTAATATATTCCATCAGTTCAACATTATGTGTGGAAAACTTCATGAATCTCTAATTTTCACATCAAAGAGAATAATATATGTTTGCTTGAAACATTGAGAATTTTACAAGACGCCATCATGCTTATAAGTTATGCATCATAAGCACCGCTGCACAAAACATTACACCATTGCCCTCTCTTGACATACAATTTTAATTGTTGATTTCCTATTCGTCACCACATTGTAAAATTTTTTTTTCTGACACAGGATACGTTTTTTGTACTTGTAATAATCAACACGCCTATAACGAAGTTAACAGGATCTTCAATAATAAATGAACTCTTGCAACAACAATTTGAATTTTTCGTATTGACAGTTCTGTTTTATCTCGATTGACATTGGAACTCTTCAGTCTCGGGAGATCACAAATGTTGTCGATAATGTGACTTCTGATTATACCAAGAACTGAGTGTCAGAGGATATCGACTTTTGAAATCAGGAACGCTTGATGTCTTATTCCTGTAACTCCGCGTTCAGTGATAGAACGTTTTCCACGAAGCCAGTAAAAACAAACGAACTATCAAGGAATATTTTCTTTTTCACTGAAGAAATTTATCGAGTGCACGGAAAACTTTTTAAATGATTCGATAGTTTGCGGACGATATGACAAATTTAAACAACCACTCTTCTACAAATAAAAGGATTTCGTAATCAGTTGTTTTACCACACCGTAATATTTCAACCACCGAGTGATTTATCATGTTTTATCATTAGGTACATTGGATCATATCCTTTTCATTTAAAATGGATGTTTTGCAATGTTCTGTACTTTTGCTAGTAGTAACAGTTTTCGCACAAAAGCGTAGGATAGCTCGATCAGACCCCGAGGGAGATCTCGTTATAGGGGCTCTATTTCCGGTACACAAAGGTCCGAAGGATTTAACGGGATATACTCGGACTTGTGGGAAAGTATGGGAGCAATATGGAATCCACCGCGTGGAAATTTTTCTTCGGACTTTGGAGGACATTAACAACGACCAAACGTTGCTACCAAATGTCACCCTGGGGTATGACATTCGTGACTCGTGTTGGTATTCTCCAATTTGTTTGGAACAAAGCATAGACTTTATTAAGGACTCCATTGCAAGTATGGATGAATCGGAATCGAACAATACAACGGATGGGTGTAAGACGGAGAAAAGAAAACCTATCGTTGGTTTAATTGGACCAGGTACGAGTCAGAACACCATCCAAGTTCAGAACCTGCTTCAAATTTTTAAACTTCCCCAAATTGGCTATTCGGCCACAAGTATGGAATTAAGTGACAAGAATTTATACAAGTACTTCATGCGAGTTGTGCCATCCGATATGTTTCAGGCGCAGGCATTGCTGGACATAGTACTCCAGTTTAACTGGACTTACATCTCAACTGTCCACACTGACGGTAAGTGTCTCGCCATACATTTTAATGTTACTTTAAATAAAACCTCACCAAACCTGCCTTTACATTATACCAGTAATACAAAATGTTGAATTGCTATTCCTAAACGGTGCCTGTCGTGCCCAGGGAAGATGTGGCATAATTATGAACAATTTACATTCACAACTAAATCTGCACGTTCATTTTCCCATGCGTATTGTCGACTTAGTATAGGTGAAACTTAAAACCACGTTCACAGTGGCAGATAATAAAATTTAATCTGCTAAAAATGAGTAGGCGTCTTTTTGGGGGGAAAGAAATCTCGATTTATAAAGACGTCCACACTAGTTTTCAATCGATTCGGTTAACCGTTAAAAGATCGTTGCCTCTTTGTATTGAGATGTAGGAAGTTCTGCCTTTCATTTCTTACAAACACTTCAGAGAATGGAAGGTTTCTGTCAATATGTAGGTGGTCTATTTACTCCACATTTTCATGAGATTTTTATGCAGGAAGACTCGTGCAATTGAAATAAACACACTGTTAAATGACTATCTTGTTATTATAACAAAATAATTACCTTTTGCTGTGATTTTCATAAACAAAAATGAAAAAAGACGGTTTAGGCTTTTCCCTTTTTTGTGAGTATATTCATGTAAGTGTGTGTTAGTTCACTGTAGCCGTAGACATAGAGACCAAGTTCAAAGTGTATGAAAGGAGGGAGAGGGGTGTTAAAGAGATGGCTGAAATCAGTTAAAAGAAAACAAAATGTCCCAATTATGGCACAGGATTGTCAGAGTAGTTAGTGTTGGGGTGGGGGTCAGCCCCTCCTACCTCACCCCAGGTGACGACGCCTGTGATTGGATATTTTTGTGATGTATCACTGCAATTCTGCAACGTACATGTATATCACGGAAAAGCAATATTTCAGTTTGCTGGAATTAATTCACTTCTGCACATATCAACTTGCATGCATGTACACGTGCACTTTCTTACCTCACCTGGTGGTCTAGAAATTATGTAATCTCACAATGTCTCTCATTCACACGATTTAATGAAAACCTCGCGTTGTAGAACGTTACTAGGTAACTTAATCAGCATGAACACCTAGAAAACCACAAAACTGTATCAAACATGTGATTTTCTTTTCAGTATCTATTATGCACTTATCCTTGCAAATAAAATAATATTCCGTTAATGACTTTACTGAAAACTACCTCTCATCCATCACTGTAATGAAGACGAGCTCATAAAATGTCTCTAAATACACAAAATCTGAATGAAAAGCTGCTACGTCATCCATAATCTTTGATGAAATTCACGACGAAGAAATAAATGCCACTTCGATGCGTGCTTATTTTTTCCATTATGCGTAATCACTGGTTTGAAATATACATATAATTATACGCATCTGTTTAATATAATAATTCATGTACATCATATTTACCAGATAATATGTATAGGGCGGGGTTTGTATACATACAAGTAAAAAAGGGAGGGAGATGGTATATAGAGAGAGCAAATGTGCGATGCATACTATATAAGGGTATTTTCAATATGTATACATGCCGAGCAAACTAGCACTTAATAAATTTACAAAAAAGAACTTGGCCTTGCTTCCTGTACAGAAGCACCTCTCTAATATTAGCAAATAATTTATATCTGATTTGACGGAATAATGCAATATACATATGTATGAATCAATTTTAAAATTATATACCATCTACTCGTTATTTAATTATTATTGTTGGCAACGAAAATGAGTCACCTACGTTTACAAATTAACTTTAAGGATTGGAAATTAATCTTTTGGGGAACAACACATATCTTGCGATATTATACCACAAAAACCATTTCTTAAAAATATATATAGACAGTTAATTTATGTCATATCGCAATCTTCCTCATAAGCTGCACGTGCATGTTTGAGGACCAAAGACTACGTAAATAGCGGTAATCAAAAGGTGATTATATGCTAATCACTGAAATGCTTTTAAATTTCCGCCTAATAGAACTACATATGCTAAATTACATCACAGCCTACTCCTGGTGAATGAAATTAGATATGATTAGTGAAGAACTGAAGTCGATCAGCGTAGACTCTGAGAGAGAACGTTATCAACCCCACCCCCCCCCCCACCCCCCAAAAAATGTTAAAAAAAAAAAAAAAAAAAAATGTTTAAAATTAACTTCAATTTGCAAGGAGTGGAAAAGACACCAGTAGTCCTTAGGTTGATGATTTTAGTTCCTGTACTTAATTGTGCACTAAATTTATGTAGTCCCTAAGTATTGATACTTCCGGTATATCTAATCATCAGTGTAATTTACACCTTGTGACACTTACAGCTATTATTAATTGAGAGAACAACGTCGGGAAAAATGATCGAACAGTAAATCTGCATGCACTTTAACATTTGATTTATAAAACAGAACTGCGCATACTCGTAATTTTTTCTTTCTTAGAATGCTTATAGTACTTATAAGGTAATAGATTAAACGGTGATGGAGAATGGATGAGAAAGGTGAAGAATATCAAAATTACCAGTGCTGCAATTTATTTTATCACCGATGGCAATGATGCTCATGATGCATGTAAACGTATTGATGAGAGGCAAACTAAACAATTCTGTACGAGATGCCAATAGATTGTTAGTAACCTGAAATAGAAAATCAATAGAGTGTGCTGTAAAATGATTAAATATTAAATTAATTAATAAAACTCTGCCTCTATAAATCGATTTTCATTGTTTATTTTCATCAGCTGTATAAGTGTAGATAAAAATAGCGTGTTACTCGATTATCCTATTAGTTGATTTATATTAATGTTTATTAAAGCGTTAAATCTGATTTCCCAGATGGGCAGTATCATCGTTTTGCATGAGAGAAAACTGTCTCTGGTCATATTCTTTCAATCCAAAGACTGCACCCCGTGTCTGTCGAGGAAGTATATTTTACTGAATAGAAATTGAAATCCAGTAAACTTTCGTAGAAACAACATCGAGTGGAGATACATTCAATGAATGAATTGAAAGAAGTTAATTTGTAAAGATGTTTTCCTCTTGGAAGAATTTTGAAGGATCATTTTGAGACGCATTTGTAATATAAACCCTACATTAGGAATACCTGTTCGGTAATGTTTATCAACAACAGATAGGTTTAAAGTTTTTACAAAGAAATGACTGTAAAATTACCAAATAAACATTCTGTAACAATGCATAATAGCATGATTGTGTGACATGATAACTCATGTTATTAATTATAAACTTTTCAATAACTATTTTATAAGGCAACTCGCCCGTAAAGCTAGTAAAATAGTAATAAAAAAAGGGGGGGGTCAGAGAGAGAGAGAGAGAGAGAGAGAGAGAGAGAGCTTGAGCTTCTTTGTAGATGCAGTGTGTCTTGTCTGTAGAGTCGAGATGATGTGTATCATTGTGTTCCTTGTAACTATGATAAGGTTAATAAACTTTCACTGCAAACAAACACAGAAAGGTGTGTTTCTCCTTTCCCCTGTTTATTGTTTATTTATTCAATTCTTATCTGTAAACGCAAGTCATGAAATTGTTTTCAGGTCGAGGAAATTGAGCTGTTTTAGAAGAACTATCTATATCTAATTGTCATAGGTTTTATTTCCTTTACACGACAGGGGCTGGGCCTAATTGTGTATCAAAATTATCGATCCTTTGATAAAAATATACAAGGTCAAAAGTTTAAAAAGACTGAAACTATCATATACTAATTACTTCGGCCTTATATATATATATATATATATATATATATATATATATATATATATATATATATATATATCTGTGTGTGTGTTTGTGTGTGTGATTATATATTGTTTAACGTCCCGCTCAAGAATAGTTCACTCATATGGAGACGTCATCATTACCGGTGGAGGGCTGTAAAATTTAGACCTTTGCCTGGCTCTTATGGACTTTGAGCAGGGAGGGATCTTTAACGTGCCACACCTGCTGAGACACGGGACCTCGGTTTTTGCGGTCTCATCCGAAGGACCGCCCCATTTAGTCGCCTCTTACGACAAGCGCTAGGGGTGCTGAGGATCTATTCTAACAACCCGGATCCCCACGGTGTGTGTGTGTGTGTGGTGTGTGTATGTGTGTGTGTGTGGTGTGTATGTGTGTGGTGTGTATGTGTGGTGTGTGTATGCGTGTGTGGTGTGTGTATGTGTGTGTGGTGTGTATATGTGTGTGTGTGGTGTGTGTATGTATGTATGTGTTTGTGTATGTGTGTGTGGTGTGTGTATGTGTGTGTTATAGAAAGTCGTAGTACCTAGCTGAAATAAATTTACACACTATATTCCAAACAGTTCATTATTCCAATGTACAATCACGAGGATTAAAAGATCAGAAACAAGTTTTAGATGTGTAACTTTCAAGTTATTTTCCGTACATAATTGACGCAATTCTCAAATAAAAAGACATACAAACAAAAATTATTACCATTTTGAAACTTACAAGTGCCTAGCCGTACAGCTGTATCTCTCTGGGGGAAACAGGCCGTAACATACCAAAAAGTTCTATCAGACCCAGCGGTCTGCGTATGAATATTGTCTTACATCGCAGTACTCTCGTATCATTGTTAGAAAATTTTAGTACCAAAAGAAATACACGCACGCGTGCACACGCCCTTGTGTGTATTTGTGTCTTCATTTGATGTGAATTGTTAGTCTCCTAGAATGAGAATTAAAATCGCATACGAAATTTATAAATAGATATAGCTTCTTAAATTATTAATCGTATAGGAGTCGTATGTCTAGTTGATTGTTTCTACTGTATGTCGTATCTTGACATGTTTTCCTATACGCTAGTATGAATTATTTAGCTTAGTTGTTTGACGCCAACGTATTAAAATCCTTACTCCTTATATATTGTTTGTTTGATTGATTGGTTGTTGTTTTCCGCCACACTCAACAATATCTCAGTTATCTGGTGACGTCCAGTTTTTGTAGGTGGAGGAGAGAGCTCAGATACATTGTACCCGGGAAGAGACCACCGACCTTCCGAAAGTAAACTGGCAAACTTTCTCACATATATCGGCGCGAGCGAGAATCGAACCCTCGCCGACTAGAGGTGAGAGGCCTTGTGATTTTGAGCGCAATGCTCTTACCACTCGGCCACGGAGGCTCCTTACTCCTTATATAAATATTTGGAATCCCTTGATGCTAAAATGGGAAGAGTGTTGACAGTCTTACTGCTTTCAATTAAACTTTTTTCTAATTTTTCAACATTAAGAGGAGACAAGCTATCTCGAACTGCTAATGAATATTCCAGAGCTGGTCTGATAAATGCAATATATAAATTATATACATTTTAGGAGAAAATAGTGTATTTCCTGCGAAGCATAGCGTCACTTAAAGATCACTGCCCGTCGCTCGTCCATTTGCCTGCTTCCCATACCTTACAACTTGGTAATTTTAATATCAAGCGTATTTGTTAGTTCCTTACTGGCGATATCGAGTGGGACTTAACCAATTACATTCCAATCAGTCCGCCTATCACAGCTTAGTTTTCTGGACCTTTTTCCTCATTTAGAAGGAAGACATTTGTTATGTAATTTATTAATGTATGTGTAAGTTTCGCCACGGTTGACTGACTGTTACTAGATATATGGAAGTTTGTGCTGAATGTAATCTCCTGGACTCTTCTTCCACTATGCTTTAACTTGGGAATGAACTTTTTCTAATGAACAGATGCAGATCAAATTTCACTTCGTTACGGTTGATTGATTTTTAGCAAAAATTGCTTGCTGAACTTCTTTAAAGCAATATAAGCTGTCAAAATTGTTATTTTGGGGTCCCTAAAATTTAATCGAAAATTTTGTAAACATCTACCTTCTAATACCTGATTTTATCGATTAAACTTTTGACATGTTGTATTTTTTGCATTAAATGTAAAAATTGTTCGACAGTTGAAATTAAGTCTTCCCGTACCTTAATTTTTCCGACATTATTTCCGTATGCAATGACCTAAAGTTGAACTCATTCGGCAAAATCAAATGCGCAAGCGCAATATTTCCGGTAAGCACGAAAGATGTCCGACACGAAATGTTCGAAGCGAGGAGAAAGCCGACTTTGACTGATTCGGGACGAAAAAGACGACGAACGGAAATAAATGCAAAGAATAATAAGAATATAATTTTATCTCACCTCGCCGTCCATATTTTAATGACCCGGATACAACCCGATCCACCCCGATCAGCATCAGAATCATTCGTGTCAACATCGGTTATCTTCGGGATTGTCGCCGACGATTAAGCAGCTGCCGTTGTTAGGGTCAAACGGAATGTCGAGGAATATATTTTTCATCACGTAAAGGTGTGTAAACGATGCATAAGAGAGGAAATGCGATGCAGTTCTTTTTTTTTTTTCAATCATATCAACGTTCGTTTAACCTCTTTTAATGCCACTATAAAAAATTGCAATTTTGGCAGCTTATATTGCTTTAATATTTCATACTAATAAACTGATTCATACTAACAAAAATTGTAAGACTAACGTTTTGGTTTTTTTTTTTGTTTTGGGGGGTTTTTTTTATTCTTCTCTAATTCTTGTACTTTGTCTATTGTCTGTATATTTTCTCTTAAATCCATATAACTTACTGAAAAATTGGAAATTTTCCTATTTTTGGATATTGCATAAACCGTTGACTTAAACCAGTATGATCCGAATTTCGATTTGTGTACCTTGTGAAAACACCGTTAAATGATCGCTCATACGTATTTATCAGACTGCACGAAATGTCATACATTATTTCACCCGTTTTATCCAGAATTATTTGGTTATAAATCGGTGTTTAAAAACAACTGTCACTCGGCTATTTCTAAAGCAGATATTCAAAAGATAAACCAGGTGACAGTCACGTGTCCAGCTCAAATTTCCAGAGGTAAGATCATCGGTAGTCTGATCTGTTTAAGACTGTGTATTTTGTTACCACAGTACCGTGCTATAAGTTTAGGAGCAATAAAAATATCAAATATCTCTTAGTAATTCTTTGTTTTACGCCCTTTCTAAATTAAATTTAGATAGTTGCGTGTGAGTTATATACATCATGTTGGGATTCCCCTCATGCGCATGGGACTATATATAGATGCCTAACTACCTGAACGAACAGCAAATGTATTTATGGATTCCCACTGCATTTAATGTTTAAATAATCTTTTTTTTCTGTTTTCTTTTACATGCAAATGTTTTCAAGCATGTAATTAGTATATATATTTAGAAAATCATTATGTTAAACCAATGAAATGTTATCACATTACGTTCTGTTTTCAGTTTTGACGGAATTCTCAGTCGTTAAAGTAGACGTACGATTTAACATCAAGATTTATACGCGCGTTGTTTTCAACGACAACGCGGTCATGGAGAAATGGTTATCGTTAAGATTTGTAAAGGTTGTAGTAAAGGCAAAAATATTGGAAATGAAAATATAAGTTAATAAACCTCCTGGGTGTAAAGTATAACGCTTAAGAACTGAGTAATTTCGGTAAACATCTTAAACGATGTATAATGTACGAATACATGCAGCCATTATTGCATAGTTATCTAATAATATAAGTATACTATATAATAAATTTATGTACTCTCCATTTACTATATATACTGTATCCACTGTATGTAAGTATGTGAATACAATGAGCTAGGTGACTCCCGAAATAAAGACACTATGTAGAATCTGATACTCGATTTCCCACAAGAAACTACGGTACTAATTAGCTTGATTATATTTGGGACACTCTTCATAACTCACGCGCTCTTGTTTACATCAATAACGTGGTCCATAAATTACACATCGATATCGAGCGTTGTCACTAGCTGTGTATACACATTTGTGCATCTGAAGATTTGTAATATCAAAAATAAATGCGTTCACTGCGCATGTAATCTTATTTTATCAACACTTTTTTTTGGGATGGATTAAAAATGTATTTGAGCTGGTAAATTTTATGATAACTTACAATGATCACTGATAACCTCGCAATCTCTGGTACCCACACTGATGATTTTGGAACACTCTACTTTCAACTAAAGTATACTCGAGTTTCTTTACAAAAACCTAATTTTCGTAATGCACTTTTACTATATCATTAAAATGTTCAGCACAACTCAAATTTTGAGATGGCAAAAGACCAAGATCTAAATATAAATGCAATGGAATACATCCTTATTGACAGACAAAACACATGACTTGAAACACTCAAACGAATATTGGATCGTACAAAATACAATTTTAGATGTAGAATGGTAAAATTTACGGGTTTTTAAATCAGTTTTTAATTCTTACTTTTTTTAGTTCTTTTTAATTTAAAAATATATGAAACTACTAAACTATTGAAAAACAAAGCAACAGATATATCATATGTTCGCTGAAGGTGTTCGTAAAAAACTCTGTGAGAGGCGTCCGTTAAAAAAACTCTGTGGAAGGTATCCGTTAAAAAAACTGTGGAAGGCGTCCGTAAAAAAAAATCTGTGGGAGGCATCCGTAAAAAAAACCTCTGTGAAAGGCGTCCGTAAAAAAAACTCTGTGAGAGGCGTCCGTAAAAAAATCTGTGGGAGGCATCCGTAAAAAAACTGTGGAAGGCGTCCGTAAAAAAAAATCTGTGGGAGGCATCCGTAAAAAAAAAAAATCTGTGGAAGGCGTCCGTAAAAAACCTCTGTGGAAGGCGTACGGAAAAACTCTGTGGGAGGCGTCCGTTAAAAAACTCTTTGGAAGGCGTCCTGAGAAAGATCTGTGGAAGGCGGCGGTAAAAACAAAAACCTTGTGGAAGGCGTTAGATGCATTAAAAAGATCAAAATACAAACAATACACACCCACAACAAAAAAAAAAAAAAAAAAAAAATAAAAACCATATATATATTTGCAAGTATGATATTAGGCTTAAGGGTTTAACATATAGTGCTATTTTCATCAATTTCCAATATAATCTTTTCGTGTGTTTTTATTCAAATTATTCAAGTTTCAATATTAACATAGTAATTTAATATTTTGGAATTGTGCGATTTTTCATATTGTTCACTGTAGTACAAACGTATCTATATTTAGATCTTTCGAAATCCTTGTTTTCTATACATTATTTTGAGAAGATATTTAATCTGTACTTTCAAACCACCGTTATCCCTATTCAAAACCTATGGCTAATGTTTTAGCAGTGGTTTTGGGGTGTGACTTTTTACTTTTGTAGTGGATGGGAGACGATTGAAATTTAAGCTGAAGAATATGCGAGAAGTAATACTTGTGCCACACGTTTAAACGAGACCAAACATCCCTTATAAAAGAGAATAAAACATTCCCCATAACAGAGAATTAAAGATTCCCTATAACTGAGAATGAAACATTCCCTATAAAACAGAGAATTAAACATTCCCTACAACAGAGAATTATACATTCCCTATAATAGAAAATAAAACATTCCCTATAACAGAGAATTAAACAGTCCCTATAACAGAGAATTAAACATTCCCTATAACAGAGAATTAAACATTCCCTACAACTGAGAATTAAACATTCCCTATAACAGAGAATTAAACATTCCCTATAACAGAGAATTAAACATTCCCTATAACAGAGAATCAAACATTCCCTATAACAGAGAATCAAACATTCCCTATAATAGAGAATCAAATATTTGCTATAACAGAGAATCAAATATTTGCTATAACAGAGAATCAAACATTCCCTATAATAGAGAATCAAATATTTGCTATAACAGAGAATTAAACATTCCCTATAATAGAGAATCAAATATTTGCTATAACAGAGAATCAAATATTTGCTATAACAGAGAATCAAAGCTACTGTCACTGGATTATATACATGTAACTTCAAAAAAGAAACAACAGAAATCATTTCCACGGTATTGACACCTTTTGATCCGATCTCGCTATTTACAAGTGATACTCTGTTGTTATTGGTTAAATACAGATCAATGAATGAGTCAATTAAATGTGGTTTACTCTATGTCTATTCAATAAATATGATCATATTATTAGATCATTTGATATTCAGCATTAGTAGAAACTGTGTGAACAATCAAGAGTGGCTGGTTTTGTTTGATGATCAAACACAGTCTACAGAGCAGAAGCAATCAGCTAACTCAACAGTGAAAATTAGAAGAAGATTCAAGTATTTTTAAAGGTGGGAAACAAAGGCTGATCAGCGTCGGGCGCCCCCCCCCCCCCCCCCTCCCCCTCCGTTTGATTTTTTTTTTTTTAAATGACATTACTATGTTGCAATGTCTTTCTTTATTTCTTTTTTATGCTTAAAACAAAAGGTTTCAATTTTCAATGACTGTCTTGGATGTAAATTTGAGTTAAAATATTTTTTCGTACAATTATATGTTTTATTCAATATTAAAAAATTACAAACGCCTACAAAATAGTAATACATATATATATATATATGTGTGTGTGTGTGTGTGTGTGTGTGTGTGTGTGTGTGTGTGTGTGTGTGTGTGTGTGTGTGTGTGTGTTCCTTATCTTAAATTTAAAAATAAAAACACTTCTTATTTGTATGAATTCGTCAGTTCACCCCTTGGACCCCCATCCCCCTGGACTTTGCCCTGGACCCACCGGGGTCTTCAAGGCAGTCCCCAGACCCTCTGCCTTTTACTGCCCCCCCCCCCGCCCCCCGTTATGAAATTTCTGGATCCGCCACTGGGAAATTATCCATCAGTTATTCATACTCTCTTCATTTCCCGCCTGAATTATGATGTGGTCGGAGCTTTCAAATACATCAAAGAACTGGTATTCTTTCATTCTTTTCAATGATGCCATCTAATGTAAACAAATCTGTTGAGACAGTATTCAGCATTTATCGTTATTATGCATAAAATTGTCTTGTAATGAACACAAAACAATACATATAGTACCCTTTAAATTTTTCTGTGACGTAATAAACAGGGGTCTATCTTATGAAAAACCTTGCGCCTTGTGGTCATATGGGTAATGTACATATATATTCTTTATTTCATTCGAATTGTCATTGATTTCCATGTGAAAAAAAAGTGCAGCATTAGATAATGTGTAAGATGGGCCTTGTAAAACCTGATATACAGATTTGATATTCTTATTTCTCTGTGTGATTCAGCTTTTTCTTTCTCTCTTCTGGATTCAAACTGCTGGCATCATCTGTTGATATAGCGATAATTTGCAATATCATTTTTATCAACCACACAATAACAGACATTAAACGAGGCGTGATTTGTCTGGGGACCAGCAACAGTGAGGGATTAAAAGTCAATCTGGTCCCCAGAGGCGTCGGTCGGGAAACAATTTAGGAGATAACAATTTTTAACAGCCCGATGTTACAATTTTCTCACGCGAATGTATAGTCTTGTGAGAAAAGTTCCAAATAATTTTCTTTATTTCCTGTACTTTGTGTGCATAATAATTTATATTTTACGGAAGTTAAGATACGAATATCTACAAAATTGCGCTATTAAGAAATCAAACTGTGTTTTGAGATTTTTCCTCCCAAAACCTTTTAGCATCTTTTGAATGGGGGAGATCTGGGAAGAGCTTAAGCTAGAAAACTTCTAGCTTGCTGTAATTATATCAAACATTAAATATGATGTGAAATACATATAGATTTTGATTAACATCTTAAATTCATATTTATGATTTATTTCACTGAAATAAGACAGAATGCATGCTACTAATTAAGGATACATTAGTCGTTTTTCCAGAGCGCTTCTTTCAAGACACCGATGTGTTTATGGATATCAAAATCCCCACACTTCACAATAAGCGGTGCGTGTGATGCACTGTTTTGACGTTTTTATGAACTAACGGCAGTATACCCAAAGGAATTTATGTTTCAGCTGAAAGTTAATTTCCTGTTCTTTGTCTTGTGGGCGAATAACAAAGTCTATATATCGCACATACTGGGGTTAGAAAGAAAAGGACCTGAAAACGATATCAAATATTCTTTTTATTTCTTTTGTTTCGTAATCTAAAGAATCCCATTTACCATATTAGACGAAATCTAAAATAAAAACATAAAATAAGAGTTAATATTGAAACCAATGATTGATGGCAGTAAGTGTCTCGTGTATCGTCAGCTGAGCGTCGTGTGTCAGAATCTCATTATATATACACATATACAACCGAGCGCCGTGTATCAGAAACTCATTGTATATACAACCGAGCGCCGTGTATCAGAAACTCATTGTATATACAACCGAGCGCCGTGTATCAGAAACTCATTGTATATACAACCGAGCGCCGTGTATCAGAAACTCCTTATATAGACGTATATACACCCGAGAGTCGTCAGAAATTCATTACATATACATATATACACATGATGCGATCGATGAAAACTGAATTTAATACAAACATAAGTTTGATATGGTAACAAAAATAACCGAAGTATCCGGGGTGTAAACGAAATGATTGATTTATTGATTTGAACATAATCTACACTGATAAGCAAAAAACAGGAAGTTTCATTCTCTCCACTAGGTAAAATATTTGACGATTCGAGAGATTTTTATCTGTCATTCCTCGTTATATTTACAACCCCTGCTAAGCACTTTGAATATTTTATCAATCTACAATTGAATAGCAATGCCGTTTGTAAGAGGAAATCTTGAGAAAAATACTCATTAGTTGCCTAAATAGATACCAATGCAGAGCAACATACAACATTACAAATCGTAGCAGGAAGTTAGAAATGTGTTCATATGTTGCCTAGATATGCTTCCATGCATTTATTTTAATCCACCCTGATTCTAAATCAGTGACATGCACTCAGGAATTCGCTTTTGAAAGTTAGCACATAAGAGAGAGAGAGAGAGAGAGAGAGAGAGAGAGAGAGAAGCACTAGATTACAAGAACGGATATCTAATAGTGTCGCATCCCCTTTCGCAAGCTATGGTTAAATACAAAACTTATGTATAAAGCACTAAAGTAAAATGACCAACAACACAAATAATTACATTATAAAATTTTTGGGACGACCTGTCCCTTCCTTAGGGTAATCGGAAAAGTCTTATATGTGCCAAATATGTACAAAAAAATTATCACTAAATCTACAAATGATTTTTGCTTGCTAATCAAAATGTTTTCTAGGGAGTGAATTAGGACACTTCCTATTCGTCCAATGGGCTTCTCTCTCTCTCTCTCTCTCTCTCTCTCTCTCTCTCTCTTAAATTTTGAGTCAATAGCCCAAAGGCACGCACTCGCTTATTTATAACATTAACATTTTTCTTGCAGAATCAATACAAAGTATAAAACGAATATTACATGTAAGTATGGGTTTAACTGTTTTGGTCATTGACGGAGTATAATACATTAATTAATTTGTATGAAAATGTACATGAGCTGCACAGAATTTCCATACGAATTCTTTCCTATAATAACTACAATAGTAGTATAGTTGACAAATTGTGGGAACACATCATTGTACATATAGTGGCCAACCTTTCATTTAACTATGTTTGCCTCGTTTCGATTCTGAGGAGGAAGCAGGGTCCCCCCCCTTTTTTTTGGGTTTATTTGGTGTTAGATCGATTATATCTAGGAGATTTAGAAATTTAGAGACTTCGAAACTCTGTTAGCGATGAGATGTTACCGGGATCGTGGATATATCTCTACAGTAGTCGATGTTTTAAGATGGATTCTTACCCCAGGAGAGCTTTAACCTTCCAGGCAAAACAATCCATTGTCTGTTGTATTGATTGACCTACAGAGAAGGGTCATATTTACTTGGTTTAGGTATAATGGATGAAGGTAACTGTTCAGTAGAGACAGTGTCTCTATTAATTGAATGTTTCAGAGATTTGTAAATTTTTATTTGGTCAGTTGACGACTCTTTAAGGCATCATATCGTTGAAAGGAAATGCCTGTGACGGAAACCCACTTTAGGGCATTGTTTTGACGAGTCAATGTGTATCTTAATAATTACTGTTTTAAAGAATATAATGCATTGTGTCCATTTTAGAACATTGGATAAATTTGGATTTCTAATTGAAAAAGAATACAAAGGAGAAGTATTGTTACTATGTTCTGGTCAGGACATATCCGGCATTGAAACTGAAGAAACGTACACTGTCATCATTATGAGAGTTGATCTAATGTATTGCTTGACATGTAATGCACCATGAACGAGGAGCAACATGAAAATCCATTAATCCAGAAAATGCGCGCGAATGACATTCCAAACAAATAGTGAAGAACCAATTTAATTTCTCTGATACCGGGGAACATTTTCGTTGGTCAATCTTTCAGATATTTATCTAGGTTTTCGTTTTTCAGAATATACATTGTACAAATCCTAATATCGAAGGCCAAAATATCAAACCTTAAGGCTGTTTCAAAGCGATGATATTATAAATGAGTAAGAGTATTTCTAACATATACATGTACATATATAAAGAAGGAAGTGAAATAGACAACTTTGTGATAAAGAACGTTGTACTGATTTCAGGCCTTTCTTCCACATCCTGTAGTATTGTAAACCTCCATCATAAAATATAGTTCTTTCCAAAAATTGTATTTAATGCATTGAATTAGTCTTTATATGATGTTATATTCTAATAAATACAATAGCATTATTGCGATCTGAGCGGGCTATTGACTAACTTACTGGATAATTGTAATACAGATATCCACACACACACACAGATATATATATATATATATATATATATATATACATATACACACACACACACACATACATACATACACACATACATACACACATACATACACACACATACATACACAAACACATTTACATACACATATACATACATACACACACACACACATACACATATCTATATATACACGCTATTAACTATGAATTATTCTGCACATGCATGAAAAGGTGAAAATAACGAACAGTTACCAATTTCATAACTCCTATAAGGTAGTTGTGCAACTTCTTAGCAAACCAGAGGTTGGATCAGGTGCCTAGGAGGAGTAAACATCCTCTGTTGACTTGTCACACCCGCCGTCAGCTCTATATCTTAATTCGGTAAATGGGGTAATCCGTAGTCAAAATCTGTGTGTAAAGAACGGTGTAACAATGTGAGTTCGTGACCCGCTCGTGCTATGGCCTCGTTAAACCTATGACGTTAATATAGGTAATGATTACTCCTTCGCCAAATGTTTGACGTTTAGAAATGAGAATCACGGGTCTTTCGTTTATGACCTTGAAAACAGAGGCCCCGTCTCAGTCGCGGCAGGCGTTGGCACGTTAAGGAACCCTCACTGCTACGACCCTGAGCGCTACGCATAGGTCTAAATTTGTGGTACTTCACCCACAGCAGGTGATGTCTCAATATGTGTGAAAATTATCAATGGGATGCAAAACAATCAACCAATCAACATTCCTGAACTCGTCAAAACCTATTCGCCATGCACCTGACATTTGACATTAATGTCAAGGGGCGTGTGGATTTCATCTTATGAAATGGAGGCCATGACGTGTCACGGGTTGTCATAATATGGAACTCACACTGCTACACCCTTCAGTATCTTATATATTCAAAATTTAAGACACTTCATTAAACCTGGTGACGTCCACATATGAGTGAAAAATTCTTGAATAAATCTTAAAATAATATACAAACAAACACCTACCAGGAACTAACAGCTTCTTCTTCCCCTGTCTTTTGCAGTTTTGAAAGCCCCCCCCCCCCCCCCCCCCCGAGATCTGTCTTCAGTTGCGTTACATAAAGGTTAGATTCGGCCTAAGCATATATGCTAAAATATTCCACAAATTATGAAAATAAAATACATGTAAACGAAAAATTACTAAATACTGAACACAAATATCATTTAGCACATTTATTTTGATTCTATACATATACAAAGTGTTTCGGGTGATATGTATGCTTTGATATTTGGGTTTTAAATGGTCCACTTTGATCTATTTTTGGAATGCCATGATTCACCCAGCATTCAATGTTCTTGTCACTATAGGTCCTCTGGAGGGGGTTTGATCAATCAATTCATTTGTATGACTGCTTTGAACATCTTCATTTCCCACGCCGTCTTGTGTACTTTGTTATACAGAGTGATTAATATAATGTTCATTTAGAACCACGGAGTTTATTTCTATGTCACCTGAGTCACTCACGTGACACGTCTGTCTGCGTCCGTCGTTGTCCGTTGTGTTTCAACAATTGAACATTTTTAACTTCTTGATAACTATCTGTACCATTCCAATTCTTTTCAAATTTGGTATGAAACACATTTGGAAGAAGTTGTAAATGTCAGGACAGGGCAATAGGGGCGGGGCAAAATTGCTACAAATTGACCAATATGCAAAACACATTCTTCTCTACGTCCCCACATAGGTACGAAACGCTAAACACATTTCCATACACAGCCGAGTATGCTCTGTCAACACTTGACAATTTCGTCACCCCCGGGCGGTAGCTAGCCAAGAGCGACCGCGTTTCTCTTGCAATGAATAGTCGTCTTTGGCTATCGAAGATGATTCTGTTGCTGAATTTAGTTCTGGTATGTAGAACAGGAAAATTTATAGATTTCATAGCCCTTGGGGCTAGTGGTACTTTTGAGTACTGTGGAATCATTAATTTTAATGTTTGTGGGGTCAATGTTCGTAGGTAGGCAAATATTTACTAGTTCATGGGGATGGAATTTCGAGGGTTAATGTCATTTTGATAATATACAACATTATACTATAGAAACTATTGCAAAGAATAACTGGTTCGTGGGGTCTTAAATTCGTTGGTAAAGGGTATTCACGAACATTGAGTTCCCACGAACAATAATGATTCCACAGTAATACTGACCGATAATGCCCGTGGGCCTTTTGTTCTTATATTTATAGTTCTGCGTGTATGTTAATAAGTTGATTATCCTAAATAAAGCATGAATATAGTATCATATACACGAAATAACAATTTCTGAGAGCAGGTTTATAGGCATACATCTGTACCACTGATATGTATGCTTTTCATTAAAAAAAAGTCTTCTACGTCACTGGACTCTGTTATTTAGCGAAATGCAGATTGCATGTTTTGCATCTTTTGTCGGATATTATCTGTTTTCCCAGAGAGGATTTTCCTTGTGAGAAAAACCCTATAAATGTTGATGCAATTTTCTGTAAAACATTTTGTCACATATGTAAATGTCGTCTTTCTGTTCCCCTTGCATCCCCTGTGTCGATAGTCTAGCTGCGTGTTAAATAACTTAACTGACATGAGGTATCACTGGTTTCTACCATAGCTGTTACTCTGTAAATGTTGTTTAATTTTACTACGTGCCCTGGTACCGGTCGTGGTACCTGGTGATACTGCGTTCCCTTGGTAACCGGCAAGTCGCAAGTTTGAGCCTCGCTCGTACCATGACCGCAAGATAAGGCTAAACATAGATCTAATAATCAACATAGGTAGTCTTTGTTCCTTCGCCAAACGCTCAGCATTTAAAAGTGATAATCAAGGGTCTTTCGGTTGTTTGGTTGCTTGTTTTATGTCCCGTCAAAATTGTTTTCACTCTTTTGGAGATGTCGCCGTTGTAGGTGAAGTACCACAAATTTAGGCCTATGCTTAGCTCCTACGACCTTAGTGCATTCAGGTGAGGGTTCTTTAACGTGCTAACACCTGTCGCGACATGGGAAATCCGGTTTTTTGGGGTCATATCCGAAAGACCCGTGACTCTCACTTCTAAATGCCAGAGTTTGGCGAAGGAGCAGTCACTACTTATGTTTACGTCTTAAGTTTGACGTGGCCATGGCACGAGCGGGGCTTGAACTCACAACCTCAAGGAGTGGTCCAGTATCGATACAGGCGTTGGCACATTAAAGAACCCTCACTGCTACTGCCAAGAGCGGTAAGCATATTAGTCAAAATTTGTGATACTTCACCTACAGCTTATTCTCGGGATGTAAAACGAACAACCAAATTAACCCACGACGTGTCTTGGATATCACACGTTTTGAACCTGGAAGAGAAAAATGCACGTTTCTGAACGGTGGTGAGATGTTTCCGTGTATTTTCAAAGACTTTTTCTAGAGCATAATGGGGGCCACTGTATCGTTACCCTCCTCATGATAACATCTAGTGAGAGAAAACTAATGTCTTGTAAAGTCGCCAAACTGACCAATAAATATTCACAAATCGATTTGTCAATGGGGACGCGTCCAGAAGATCCATAGATCAGGCAGCAATGATAGGCTTTTCTAATAATAGATAATTTACCACCAAAGTGAAGATTACAACCGCTTTCTCTTACTACTTCGTATTTTAACCACGGCTACTTGACCTCATGGGTTAATTGCCTATGTGATAGTACATCTTTTAACCCAACAAAGGAAATCTTCCATAGCGGGGATATGAAAAATGCATACACATTGATTTTTGTTCACAGTGTCACGTGTTAGCATTGGTGATAAATCTTTGGAACACTTCTAGTTCTAGTATGCCGCTCCCCATAAATATGGTGCCAACATATATATGCCGCTTAGCCCTAACTCTCCTCACTTAAAGTAGAAACCAGATACTAGAAGTTGCCTAAATCGTGAAATCGATGTTAACGTTTTGTTTTCGTGATTTTGTGCACTTTGACGAATTTTGAAATACCGGTATTTATCTAGTGAGTAAAAGTGGACGTATGAGGAATTCGTTAGAGACTAAGGCAACGAAGACGAAAAAAGTTTGTAGAAAAATAAAAACCTAGCACAATGTTTCAAGTTACTACAGGATGTGTATTTTGACGTCATCGAAAATGGAGCACACCGTACCGCTGTAAATTTTACCTTTTGGCTCGGTGTATTCTTTCAGCAATAAATCATTTTGAATAAAGTGTTTAATAAATATTTACATTCCAACGTCGTTTTCGTTTATTCTTTCTTTATTTTTATTAAAAGTCAAAATATTACTGATATTTGAGGACCATGTCACAATCGAAATACAGATCGAAACAATCACATTCATTAGGTAGTCTGCAGTTTTCAATTATTATAATTTTATTGATTTATTTTTTTGTTATTATTATTTTTTGTTGTTGTTTTTTTGGGTTTTTTTTTTTGTTTTTTGTTTTTTGTTGTTTTTTTTTTTTTGTGTGCATCAAATGTAGTCGACTTACATGCGAGCATGGAAAGTGGATAGAAATTTTAGTGATGTCTTTCAAACGTCAGCAGAAAATTATAATTATTTTATACATTTATTGTGCTATAATTGTATTGTTTATTACCAATAACCACACAGTTCATAGGTTTAACGTTTTTACCAAGAAATAATAAACATAAATATAAACATAAATAAAGCATAAAGTAAAGTCAATGCAGGTCAGGTGAATGGACACAATTCATTCAATGCACAGAATGCTTATGTTTATAAAATAGTATTATAGTTTGTGATACAGTGAATATAAGATATAATATTGTAACACTGAGGATAATCGCAATACCATGCATGCATTTCTCTTCGTATACTTGAACATTTATATAAATATTCTCCTAATTTACATAACTCTGTAGCATTTTCAGTTGATAACAGCTGAATTAGATTTGTAAGTAGAGGGGGTTTTTTTTAAATGATATTTTTTCTAAAATTATCATAAAATGGACAGGCCAACAAAATGTGTAATTCATCTTCAATTTCCGATTTGCACACATTTTAAATATTCTTTCATTTCTTGTAACATTATAATATCTACTTTGTTCAACCTCTAACTTATGAGATGACTATCGATATTTACTGATATATTGTACATAAATATATGGAATTGCTTTGGTTAAACACTACTGTAGCTTGAATCCATCATTCACATATTGGTACAAATTACATTTTGGTGACTTTTCAAACAATTCATTCATTTCTTGCACAAACACATCATTCCGCCTTTGTTTTACTTGTAGTAAAAAGCGGTTATCGTTTATATTTTGAAAATCCCATATATTTCCATTCCTAAGGAATATATTAAACCTTTTACATCTGACAACCAACACATGAACGTGTTTGAATTGCATAATTCTAACATTTCATAATATATACTGTTCAAAATACAGTTATCTGTTGTTATTGGGGTTTTGTTGTTGGTTTTTTTTTGGGGGGGGGGGGTTGGTTTTTCAGTTTCAATTTAATCATTCTATATTTCCAATACAGTAATATTCATTATTTAGTTTGTCTGGCAGAGCGTTCGCTTCGTAACTGGGAGGTCAGAGTTTGAGCCCCCGCTCGTGCCACATGGCCGCGTCAAACCTAAGACGTTAACTAAGACGTACTGACCTTAAGAATGGAGGTCATGTGTTGCGGCAGGCGTTAGCACGCTAGAGAACCTACACTGATACGGCCGTAAGCGCTAAGCATAGGTCTAAATTTGTGAAACTTCACCTACAGCTGGTGACGTCTCAATATGAGGGGAAAATTCTCGGCGTAAAATAAAACAATCAAACAAAGAACATCAGTTGTCCGCACACCTGTTCAATTTTTAGGACAATAGATATTAAATCTTTACGTGTAAAAGTCACCCCTTGATTACACACAGTAGTGAAAACCTTAAGTCAATAAACGGTTATGTCATGTTTAGAATGAAGGACGATGCACGAAACATTGGATTCTTGAAACATATTCATAAATGACATTCCATGTATAGAAAAGGATCGTATTCAGACTTATTGCATAGCTTAAAAAGTAATTGAAAAAAATGTTCCTAAATTCTAGAGAATTTTAGTGTGTGATATTCAGACTATTATTAAACGCCAACTTTTCACGTTCCAAGTATTAAATACTGCATGCTAAGTTGTAAACAAACATGGCGAACTAGCTATCGTTTAGTAAGATCTGTAGCCGGTTTCGATCGATTGATTGATTGTATATTGTTTAACGTCCCTCTTTCGAATTTTTCACTCAAATGGAGAAGTCACGACACCACTGCTGGTGAAGGGCTGTAAAATTTAGGCCCATGTTCGGCGCTTACGGCTTTGAGCTAGGATGGATCTTTATCGTGCCACACCTATTGTGTCTCAAACTTGGCGGAAAATAAATAAACTGTAAACATAAAACAACTTAAAATATAGTTGTATATTTTATCACATATATTAACGAAGGCATCGAATTTATACTGGCACTCGTTAGATTTGAAAATTCGTTCATGAGTTAACCAATAAAAGCGCAACAATAATCCTATAATATTGATAATCTACTCTTGCGATGCATCTCAGGTGAAATACTTAACTTACCTTGTTTAGGTGATTAAAATGTCTCTCTCGAAAAAGATACATGTAAACAATTTTACATGTTAAAGCAATTAATAGTCATACTCGATTTAATACCTTTTTGAAAGAAAACCAAACGCATGAATGGCAGTCAGCGTTCTATGGGAAGTACTCCACAGACACACGCTGAATATATCCTTTAGATCACACTGGGGACAAACCTTCTAAAGGAGCTTTAACAAGAATGGTCATGCTTGATTTCCAAAAGAGTTTTGATACTGTTGATCCGATATTTTATGTGGAAAAATTGATCAAATTTGTAGAGTCTCATACCTACCAGATAAAGCACAATTAGCGGGATTAGACAAAATGCTGGCTATCATAGATCTCAGTACCTGCGGTGTACCCCAGGGAAGCATGTTGCGTCTTTGTATTTGTGTGATGTAAATGATATGGTTGTAAGCATAAAGGGTGACTGTAAGTTAATATTATATGCTGATTATAGTGCCATTTTATATGCCCATAGCGAACATGAGGAAAACTCGAAGAAAGTACCTTGAAGAATGCTCATATTGGCTTATAGACAACAATCTGCTTCTCCACTTAGGCAAGACAGATGCGATGCCATGATTTCATCATTAAATCCTGATAAGGTCAAATTTACTAAGGTGTCACTATCGGCAAGTTCTTAAGATGCGATTATAACGTAGATGACATCATAAACAAGGGCTAAAATTCTTACTTAGTAACAGAGGTTGGCTCCATACTAGGTCAAGGTCAACTCTATAGCTACCATCAGCGCTTATTCAATGTTATTTTGATTATTGTTCTTCTTTGGTATGCAAGTCTAACAAAAATCCTTACGCAAGAGGCTACAGATAAATGTAGAACAAGATCGTAAGATTTATTCTAGAATTGAAACCAAAGTCAAGAGTCACGTGCGATATCTTGCAGTCTACCGATATGTTATACATACAAGACAGGGAAAGACAACTGCGGTTAAATCGTGTTTTTAATGTTGCCCCAATATACGTGGCATAACACGTTGTGAGAAATAATGACAATACTAAAAGAGCTACAGATTCAAACCATAGAGCTGGCTCCAAAGGAGCATCGAATTTCATCCTTGACTTGAATCGATTACTAGTAGACATACAGAATATTAGGAACAGAAAATTGTTTAAAGATGCTGTAAAATCTCATTCACCACTGACTGCAAGGCAAAGAGAAGAGAATAGTTTATATTACAAAGGGAACTTGTAAACTGTTGTCTTACTGTAAAATCCGTGTCTTACTGTAAAAACTGAGTGGATCCGGGTTAGAGGGTTAGAATAGATCCTTAGTACCCTTTGCCTGTCGTAATTGGCGACTAAATGGGGCGGTCCTTCGGATAAGACCGCAAAAACCGAGGTCCCGTGTCACAGCAGCTGTGGCACGATAAGCGCCAGGCAAAGGCCAAAATTTCGCAGTCCTCCACCGGCAATGACGACATCTCCATATGAGTGAAAAATTCTTGGGTGGGACGTTAAACAATACGCAATCAATCAATCAATCTTACTGTAAATTTTTATCATGCATTATTTTGTTCAGGCTATTTGATTACTTTATTTTACATAACTTTTTTCCAGTTACTGACGTGTATTTTACAATGAAATATAATAAATATTAACCATCAAGGGACGCTAACTTGGCGGGTGTGAAATAGCTTGTGAACATTTCTCCTCCTATGTGGCCTATCGGATAGCCTTGAAAGTTTGTACAGTACCTCATTATAATTTAATGTTCACATTGTTCTGCCTCAAGGATCTAATATCTTCCTACAATCTACAGTGGACCAAGAGGAGTGTTTTATAGCTTTTTTCATGTACAAGGGAATGTTCACTTTCCTGCTGGTACTTCAACATACCAGTCATTATGTTTGTATAAAAATGACATTGGTCACATCGATGTTGAATCTTTTCGCCAACGTTTTCCTCAATCCACAAAGTGCAGTTCATAATGTCTGTGTTCCTGTTCATGCTTCCTCCTCCATACTATGCAGTACATTAGGAAGGAGTTGTAAGTTTGGGCACTTTCAATTTGGGGAGCTGGGGGACATTTGGGTGGTTTTTTTTAAAAATAAATATTTGACTTTTATGGATTATTCCAGGCAATGTTTTTAAGTTTGTGATAAAATGAGCACTTACAGAATGTCTGTTTACATTTTTAACTGTCTTTCATGGTATTTGAAATATGCAATTATGTGATGCCATCTGCCATACAGTGTGATACTATCTTGTGATACAAATTGAAATTTGAAAATGATAAAGCATGTGATACCCTCTATGATACACAATAGTGATAAATCATATGATACCATTTGTGTGTGAGTGTGTTACGAGTGTTACCAGTCGACAGGGAGTGTTTACTCCTCCTAGGCACCTGATCCCACCTCTGGTGTGTCTAGTGGTCCGTGTTTCCCCATCTGTCTATTTGAATTTTCTACAGGAATTACGAGATTCGTTATCTGAGCCTTTTCGTACAGAATAGTGATAAATCACGTGATACCATTTGCCATACAAAATAGTAATAAATCATGCGATACCATCTTTGATACATACATGCGATTCTTGGACTATTTTACATGCTACTTATTTGTTGTTATTGCCTGAATAAAGAATAAATGAATACATATATGTTGTTATTGCCTAAATAAAGAATAAAGAAATAATCTTGTTCTGACAAAAACCGTGTATATCTATTGAATAATTTATTGATTGTCAATGATGGAATCACATTATTCATACTTTCGGTTTTTCTCTTTTCAAAACAGATGATGAAGTTGTTTAATTATTTTCATTTGGACTTTCCAATAGGGATATAACTGGTCAAGTTAAAATGACTCCATCGGTATTTGTGCACACATTAACAGATTCTTTATTTTGTGAACCGGGTCTGATTGTAATTAAGGTATACCAGGTAGAAGTACCTACCATGAAAGTACAAAAAGTACGATCGATATCAACCAGTCCTCGGCAACCTGGACGTTAGAGAAATTACAGTGTGTTAATTAAGGAAATAACTCGTTAACTACCTTGTTCACTTAAGTAGGTATTGTGTTAAGGGACTAAGGGTTACCATTTCTAGTGACAGGTCGGACAGAAACTTGAATCTAGGCAGGAAAGAATGATATTTTGTGGTTATTTTTAATTCTCTTCGCATTTATTGAGCTCTATGAAATCTAATAACATTGGAAAAACTCTAGCGACAAATCTGCATCTAGGGATTAGTTCTGTAGGAGCTATGTGATTTCATTTCACGTTTTAACTTTTGATTACGAATGACAGGCGTGCAAAATAGTAAATATCTTATATTTTCGGTTGTAAAGTGATATTTCACTTTTATTGGTGCTAAAATGATGGCATCGATAGTGTGTAATCAACACTGAAACTACTTATTGCATTCCGGTAATGGTTAACGTGTTTGCCTGCTAGTCAAATGGAAAACACTGATATTATATCAATAGAATAAAAAAAAAATCTGAAAAATGATTAAGACAACAGTACTGGTAACTTTCCGTAATTAAAGTTATATCCGTGTTTGTTTACATGTTAGTGAAATGGAAAACACTGACCTTAAAAGTACCAACAGAATGAAAACAAAAATGAAATGATGTTGGTAAAATAATTCGCCAGCATTGTTTCGATAGCCTGGGGATATTTCAGAAGAGCTAATAAATTGGAAACTGTAGGAAATATAATTGAATTGTAACAGAAAATTCATCGCTCTGTAGTTGAATGTAGAATTAACTTCACTCGTGAGACAGAATTCACTATTTTAAAAATATATCCGCTTAATCTTCAAACTCGTGAAAGTATAAAGGAAATACTGACCAGCTTGTGAAATAAATTTCCCATCCAACTATAACGATTTACCATATCATTCTCTTACACGGCTGCTTAATACGTCAAGAATACAGTTTGCTCATCGTAACCCCATTAATCTGCTTGTTATTGCGTTGAACATTAAATTGTAAAGACATGCAATATCTTATGATGGATTAGAATGTTTGCAATAGTTTAAGCTTGTCCACAAACATACGTAGCTTCGTTCCTAGAACATATTCAAATAACAGTGTCATGAAAATGAAGACATAGTTTGTTTTCAAAAGTTTAGAGCAAGTGTTATATTAATCTTCTCCTAATACTAAGCTTTTATTGACGTGCATTTGATTTATAAGTTGTGCGAACAAAGAAGTTATTGCAAGTTCTTATCGACTTTTATTAACTCTACCCAATGTTACATTCATGCTGCTTCCTTTACGACAGTGACCGGAAATGATTTCGAGGACGGTATTGTCTGAACAGGAATCCGGAGATTTTTTTCCTGCCTTTCCAAGCTGGTCTTTATCCTTTGTCAATCTTTATATTCATAGATATATCATATTTGTTATGCTATTGTAAACTCAATTATTTACGGACAAAATGAGAAAGATAGAATTGTATCGTCTCGTTGCGTCTTTATATCATTGTCACTCGGCTAAGTGATTTATTTCTAATTGGCTAAACCGCCGATGTACGCATGCCCATTTGTGAAGGTTTCTGGCATATACCGTTACATACTAGGGAAGAACGCCTTGCAAGAGAATGCTCGAATTCGTCAGTATCCATTCTATGTCCCGAATTTGCACGAATTAATATATTAAGCCATTACTAATATTTGTACACAAGGAATGAGAGTAACAAATCCCCGGATGCGTAACCTGGACACAGTTTACGTGATTGGCGAATATCAAGAATGAAATTATTAGAAATTGAGAGAAATAATATAAAAGTTTAAATTAATTGTCGGGATGAAAAAGTATTGCACCAAATCGAGAAGTGACTGAGGAAATTGCCGTGGTAGGAGTGTGTTTGAAATGAAAGGTGTAACGTACTGCAGATTGCTATGTGTTGTATAAAAAAAAAAAAATTAAAAAAAAAAAGTACAGATACGACCTATAAACGCAATGGGAGCCTATATAATTTTTGTCGTTTTTTTTTTATTAGCACTTGGAATGAACTTTGAAATCTTGACGGTCATTTATCTAAAATTAATTTCGTTAATTAGTGAGAGGACCAAATGTTAGTATTGAGGTCTATGGGAAATGAATAGGTACTTTTTTCCCCACAAGAGTAGCCTATGAAGATGATTTTCGTAACTTCTTTTACTGAAGAGTTCCAACTTGTTTTTAGTTCCAATATCCCATATTATCAAAACATTTTGTTTCACTTAACATCGTATAATGGCATACATGTATCCTCCTGTTAAAAGGGTTCAGTGGTGTTATTTAAGGAAATCAGATTACAGAATTGTAAATTTTCATATCTATACCATTTGCCTAAATATAATCAGTATCTATCTAAAACTGTATATTATGAGGAGTTTTAATGTGCATATTCATTATTCTAATGATTTATCATGCCAGCACTCACTGTAAACCAGGATCAACATAAAGAAGTATGTACAGTAGGGACTCTTTGGTCCTAAATTTAATGACTTTCATTTAAAAAAAAAAAATGAAACTTTGCTTGCAATGAGGAAGAATGTGTGCATGCATTTTTAAAAATATGTTTTCAGAAAATTAGAATGCTACATTACTGCTTCTTTGATACAGTATGACACCGGAAATGAACGACTTTTGCAAGATTATTTTTGTTTTTAATTTTGATGAATAAGTGAAGATGATAGATCGCACGGAGAACGTGATTTAAATCATTACTAGAAATAGCTTTCTCAATTATATGTCAATGGTAAATTAAATGTTTATGTTCTCCAGTGTGTTATATTTGTATTTCTACATGGAATCAAATACTTGGAGTGGCGTATATACAAGAAAACAAAGACGACAGACAGCTAGATCTTCATTTTGTTACATCAGATAATTTGATGCTGGTTGTGACAAAAAAGGGGTCATAGTTTTAACATACAAGAATTAAAGGTTTAAACAAAATAAAATGAATTTCAAATCTCTAACTTTTGACAAAGGAGCCAACGGAAGCATTTATCACAGTGAGCACTTTCATGCCAATTGATATTGCAGCAGTCATGATAAACGTACTTTTGTTATGGTATATGGAGCTGTAAATGTGGTATCATTATAATGTTCTGCTTTCTCCGATACCTCATGTTGCTATTTTGCTCCATAAAATACATGGTCTTATATAAAACTGACCATTTATCGTGATTATCGGAAAACCGTCTAGACATTTGCAGCGTAATTCTGTGGTTTACTTGCCAAAATTTTATATTAGGAGAAAATGGATGTATTCCTTATCCAAAAAAAAAACCCAAAAACAAAACAAAACAAAACAAAAACAAACAAAAAAAAAAAACAAACAAAAAATCCCCATCAATTCATGACAGGTAGAGTGGGGGAAAGGATACGCAATATTAGTATATAATTCAATTTGTATCAGATGTGATTGATATTATGTAAAGCGTTTGAAAACATCTTCAATATGACTTACCTTACACACGCATACCTAGTTCTGTGAAAGAATTTAAGTTTTTGATATAAAAAATTTATATAAAATGCGTTTATATATATTTGGCAGTTATACATTTCATATTTTGATATTTTTCATGAAAAGTAATGTGACGATGCACGTGATTTTCCGCCTTCAGGGTCGTGCATTCTGTGATACTGTACACCTTCACCAGTAACCAGGAGAGGTCTCAATAGACTGTATAATTACTTTCGTCTTCGCTATTTTCTCGGAGATAAACATTCGTGGCATTTCCAATAACACTGGATTTCATTTACAAGCCTACACTCTCGAACTTGTCACCTCTTCCGCTTTGTCGCATTTTCTTGGAAGAAATGAAGACTTTCCCTCTTACGCTCTGCTTTTTCTCAGTGGATATTAGTAAGGGTTTTAAAATTCATTCATTTAGTGAACGACAATTGTATTTCCTAAGGGAAGATTTCAATCTACTACACAATTCCTTTGACGTGGATTAGGGAAAATATTCATTTTGCTTGATTGACAAAAATTAGTTTTTGACAGTTGTCATAATGAAATGCATGTATCTTTGCATATTAGGAAAAGCCGAGTCCGATCATCCGATGTATTTTATAATCCTTCTCATAGCAATCAAATAAAATTGCAAGTCTTTAGACTGACACAATTAGATGTGTATAATACCAGAGATATGCAATTAGTTTCTTACTCCATTTTATTTGTATGACAAAACTCTTCGCAAACTATGTTTAGTTAATGATAGATATAGCTCACAAATTCGAATAAAAAACAATTAGTGTGAAAGAATGAATATCGTTGACGTCATGCTTATCCAAAACGTCGTTACATTTGAAAAGAAATAAAAACGCTTGAGATAAAAAAAAAAATTAGGTCAATCTATAACAGTTCGCAAGAAGATATGTTGAAATTTCTCGTGGTGGTCACTTTCGTATCGTGTAATACAAGTACGTCATAGAGGTAATTTCCAAATTTAGCTGATTTATATCATAATATGTCATGGGCGCTGTCAGTATGGTGAATATTGAACTGTTCTGTGTAGTAGATCACACTGTGGTATTTAACATTGTACGCTGTTTGTATGTCGATAACAAGGATGAATAGGTCCTTTCAATCCATTATTAATAGCACACCTTCTTGGAGTTGCATCATCGTTTCTCATGTGAGATCTCTTCACTATAATTAATAAACTATTTACACGTTGCGTGTGAGGGATGCACAGATTTCGACGATAGGTGTCACTTTGTCATTTCCGAGTCGACTCTGCGTGATCTGAATGCTTTCCCTAATAGCTCTGTTGGGGGAAGCTCTTAGGTGATGTTGTCATACTCGCGTATCAAATTGGTTTCCATTAACAAGTGTTAATGGAAAACATGTCAATATTATAATAAAGCGGTTGTTACTCTGGGATATCACATTGCAGTCAGTCACGTGTGGTAATTATTCGTTTTCTTACTATCGAAGCACGATTAAGCTTCATCTGATAACTATATTCTTTTTAGCATTATTATATATGACAATTTTTGTCCCCAGTAGCACAAGTACATTAAACTATATACTGTACATGTGGCAACATGAATTACTTGATTTTTAATTCGTACTGTTATAAATACGAAACGTTGCGTATGGTTATATAGCGTACAGTATGTGCTTGATATTCGCTATGACGTCACAGTCTACTACAACACGATAATGCGGTGAAGTATGAAGGGCGAGCGAGGACTTACGTACTAAGACTAGCACGATATGTGTAGCAAGGAATAGTTTCCAATTAGGTACCCATCAACTTTTTTAAAACATTAACCAGACGCGTTTGTGAAAGTGCAATGCCGCCGCATGGCTTAACTCCAAAGTCAAAGTAATAAGGTGAAAAAGTTTTGTACGGAAAGAAAGCTTTTGTCACATAGATATGAAAACCCTATAATTACCATCCATTCAAACTTTTAAGTTTTTGCGAACAAACAGATAGAACAAAAACATATGTCCCCGAATATCCGATCACAAAATGTAAAGATAACAAACAAGGATCAATCTCGTAAATACATAATGGTGAGAACACGGATCCCTGGAGACAACAGATGTGTATCAGGAGCCTGGAAAAGAACGTATATCCCCAATATATGAAAATGAGATTTAATGTGTTTAAAGGACTGAAATGATTTGATGATGATGATGATGATGATAAGACGATATACAAAGCGAAGTGTATGGCAGTCAGAAGACAAATGCGAAACTCAATGCTAGCTGTAAAGCAAACTTTAAACTTTGTTAAACAGAAAGTTACAGACGACATGTGCAATTTATTGAGAGATGTAAGACAGATAATAGGTTATGTTCATTAACAATTATGTGTAGGTAGCTCAAATTGTCTATTGCATGGGGGCCTCCGTGGCCGAGTGGTTAGAGCATCGGGCTCAAAATCACAAGGCCTCTCTCACCTCTGTCGGCGCGTGTTCGAATCTCGGCCGCGGCGTTATGTGCGGAAGGTCGGTGATCTCTTCCCGGGTACATTGTATCTGGGTTTTCTCCTCCACCAACAAAAACTGGACGCCACCAGATAACTGAAAAATTGTTTAGTGTGGCGGAAAGCAATAAATAATCAATCAATCTATTGCATGCAATAGTGGTAGAACACTAAAGAAAACTGTGCACGCTGACAGAGGAGGTTCAGATTCTTTGAAACTTAGTGGACAGTGTGTTTCCATATTTTTCAAGTTTAATTTCCTTTGAAAATTCTTATTTACGATCTCTCAGAAATGATTTAAAAGGATGGACACTGAAAAGAATTCAAGGAAATCTCTTAATAGTCAAGTATTTCAATTCTAACTATAGTTTGTAGTGTGGCTCTTTCGCATGAGAAATAATTACACATAACTATGTAATCATTTTCCAATAACTGAAGACACATTAGATAGATTAGGAAATAATTAGAAATACTATGACGATTATCGTATGAGCGCTAGCATATATAATATCAAACATTTGTTTTATGATTTTCACGATGTGCGTCCGCGTAGTACGACAGAACGTATATGAAATAACTGGTTGTTGGCTCTCTTATGATAAATAATGTCTTATCATTATTCTATTACTGCATATTACTTGTAGCTTATACAAGCGTGAAAGGGTCTGGTTCACTTCATTTAAAGTTGATAATCAAAACTTGGACCACCTTAATGCAAAGATAAGAGCTCAAGCCTTGTTTATGAACAAAGTAGGGAAATGTTAATTAAGTAATGTAAAACATTCTAATTCTGCACAAACACAAATAAATTTAACTTTTAAATGACATATTGTGCCTAAATAATACTGAAATATGATTATATATATATATATATATATATATATATATATATATATATATATATAAACTTAGATAATCATAGATTTTCAAGCTTTGTAAACAATAACATACCTTAACATACCTTAATCGTTATCTACACAACAAATAATAAACTCTCTATAACGATTTTTCATAATTTCTAACCTTATTTTCAAAAGAGAAAGCCTTTGAACCCATTAGGCAGTAAATCTTTGATCATTGAAAGTGAAAACAAAAACTTTTTGGGGAAATCATGAACCAGTCCCAACATTCTCTCTCTCTTTCTCTCTCTCTCTCTCATGCTCTCTCTCTCTCTCTCTCTCTCTCTCTCTCTCTCTCTCTCTCTCTCTCTCTGTGGTCTTATCACCAGTTTTGTTTTAAAGCTTGTATATGGGTTATTTACATTTAGATGTCTTGTATAATTCATAGAATCATTTTTTGACAGATTTTCTTTGCCTGACTTGAAACATGGCGATCAGATACTGTTCAATATGTATGACAGACGCTTTAGGTTTGGCATTATCTTAATATGTTCCTTCAAATGAATAATTTATTAACAAGAATATCGTCAATTCTCAATATACTTTTCAGGAAATTATGGACAAAGGGGAATTGAGTCCTTCACAAAGTTAGCAGACGAGGCTGGAGTATGCATCGCAAAAGCTGCCAAAATTGCCCGAGGTGCTACCGATGATGAACACGTAGAAATCATTAACAAACTCATGAAAAAGAAAAGAGCAAGGGTGATCATATGTTTCTGTGATGGCGAAACAGTCAGATCACTTTACAACGCAACAGTAATGGTACCTGGCGCTAAGAACCATTTTCTGGTGGTAGGAAGGTAATTCTAGTTCACCTTGGTGTCTACATCTGGATTGTAGTCTCGAACACAGAGCTTAATTCACAGCATGTTTTCCGTCTTCATCTTATCTATTTCCCATTGCTTAACAAGCAGTTACTTTTAGGGGTTTCTACGGTGATGATAATAGTCTCTATGAAATCACTATATATAAACATGTATGTGTGCACTGTTTCACAAAACATGCAATCATATAATGCCTATCTTATAGCTTGATAGTTATATTTTCGAGTCAAATGTCAGCGTCTGATGAACGCTTGATAAGCGATTTGTCCTGTAATCTTGGTCCTTCGAGTTTCATAACGTTTCTAACCCTTGCAATACATTAGGTTTCCTGGTTTTCTCATACGGTGGCTATATCACCATAATCCAGTTTTCACAATTATTTCTTTTCATGTATGTATCATTTTTTTTTTTATTTTGTCATCCACCTTAATTCATTACGAGGAGATATAATAACGAGACTGATCATTTCTGTTTGAGTATGTGTTAGAGTGTGTGAATGTAACACTGGGCTTAACTACATGTACAACCCACGTTTTTCTTCGATTGATTTGATATCTCACATGTAGCTTATTGTATCAAGAGAGAAAGAGGCCTATTAATTTTGGGGTCAAAAGTTAAAAAACCAAGGTCACTACGGGACTTCATAGAAAAGAGCTTGTAGACACTCATTGTGATGGGATATGTCTCGCCTTGCGGAGATCTTGCATATAAAATGATGTTTTAGATCCCAGTAGTAGATTCAGTTATTTTCATGACTATTTTCAAGGTTATGTTTAGATGCCCCCGGAATCGAAGATTCGGGGACATAGAGTTTTTTTAACGTACAAAGCGGAAAACCAGTTCAGTGAACACAGCCAAATGCCCAATATAAATACAATTTCCAAGAGTTGATCTGATGAAACCAAAGTCGGCAATGGTCTGGATAACCATTCTTATCCATCTAAGAACTAATTTTATATAATATGATATGGACATGTGTAAGGAGTAGCGCCTGGTATTTGTACGGCTTGAGGGATTTGTCATAAATCAGTACTGTCTGTATCTAATTATTTTGAATATCTATTCTTCGTGGAATTTTATTTTCATTTATACCAAGCTTAAGGATTCATCTGTGTCTAAAACTAAATATACATACATGTATGATGTCTAACAATTTGTCTTGGTCTAAATATGTGATGGCTTTGCGAACATTCTGGCATAATAGAAACGATTATGGGCAACTCTGTAAAATGAAGTCAAGCATTGGTCATCGTTAAAAATCTAGCAAGAAAAATACTTTGGTATCATTTTGAATAAACTGTTTCATCACTTCAATCAACTATTATCAAAACATTAAAATCCCATTAGGAAAAGTGAATCGACATCGGCGATTCTTAATGACGTGTTTGGTGTCGTTATCTGAGATGTATTCTACACTCGATTGCGAATATGTCGCCATTTCTAACACATGCAAGTCCCAGTACATGATATGTATCATTTAAATAGCTAGAACAGAATAACACATCACAATCATAGGATTTGAATTTTGGGTTCTTTAATAAGGATTGGAGACTTTTGTCTCGTGCGTTAGATAAGACACAGTGTGGGCTGTTATACATGCAGGCTAATGCACATTGTAACTTGGAAGGTCGAGCCAGACTCAGATTTGTCATCCATTGATTCAGTGGCAATATACCTTAACACGTAACACCATAAGATCATATTTACATACGAATCAATGTAAACAAAAACTGGTATTTAGGTTGGTTATTTCGATATGGACAGTGTTTAACTAGACCATGTATTCGGAATAACCCGTTTAGATCTTGATTCAGTCGATTCCCTATGATTGTCGGATATAATACTCTCGCTCACAGAAATGTTGCACATTTCTGAACTGCATAACGGTGTTCTTGCAATCGACATCTTACAGATAATAATTGTAATTCAAACACTAATTCCTCAGCATGCCTTAAAAGTAAAGGTTAAAAACCATGGACAGAAAAATGAAGCTCTTATATAGCGCGGGCAACATCCTTTTTCGTCCAATCAATGTTCAGAGAAATGCCATATTGCACATGACCGTTGTCGTTCATGGTTTCAGTACACAATCCGATGTGCACAGTCAAAGTGAACGCCGAGGCACAGGTGCAGGGTAACTCAGGTGATTGCAAGAGTGTTAAATGAACTAAATTTCACATTCGTTCAGATGAGTAGTGTATTACATAGCTCGGTCCGATCAGATTTCTTTGATCATACAATATTTATGAAAACGTTTTTTTTCACATTATTACCTCTTTGCTTGAAATATCATACATATGAGCTGGACATATATGTATATTTCTTGTCAATTTTACTCCAAAATCCACAGTCATTTGGGGCATGGATCATGATAATTACACACACACACACAACACAGACACATACACAAACAAACACACACACGCAACACACACACAACACACACACACAAAAAACACACACAACACACATACACACAACGCACATACACACACACACACAAAACACACAGACACACAACACAGACACACATACACACAACACACACACACAGACACACGCACACAACACACACATACACACACAGACACACACACAAACACATACACATTCAACACACACACAACTTATCACTTTATTTTTTATGATCTGAAATAGACAGATTATTTTTTTTTTTGCCTACTTATATTTTGTAAATATGCATTTAAGATCACCCAAATATGTTATTTTTCGTCTCTCTCGTATTAGTAAAATTACGTTATCAGTGATTATAACATATTTGCTTGATCTATAATACACATAATTTACAGAATATAAGTAAAAAAGAAAATAGTTTGTCTATCTCAGATCAGAAAAAAAATAGAGTGATAAGGTTGGGGGGGGGGGGGGGGGGGGGGTTGGAATGATCAATGCCCCCAAGTGCCTGTGCCAAAATCATGATTCATCCCACAAGGAAGTTTATTGTGATTCACGTAAATCAGCCAATAGTAAGCTTTATTGTATACTGATATCTTTTAAAATAAACATATTTTTACCCAGGAAATTTTGAAATGAATTTTTGCAGTGACGGTTGGAACGATAGGCCTGATGTTGTGGAAGGAAATGAAGAAAATGTAGCCGGGGGAATGTCAATAAAACTGACGTCACCAAAAATTTCTGATTTCGACCAGTATTTCAACAGTTTAAATCCTTACACTAACACACGGAACCCTTGGTTCAAAGAATTCTGGTCAAAGACTTACGACTGCACATTTGACGAATCTGTAGTACAAAGCAAGGGTATAAGGAAGTGTACAGGTTTGATTATCTTCAAATATTTTTTTTTCTTCTAAACATTTCATTTACTGGTGTTTATCATTTACTGATATTTTTTAATGGTCAAACCCCAGAACAAAATTATTCAATCTTTTTTTCTATAATCCCCTCAACTTTTTTTTCTCAGTATCAGCAATTTAAACATAGCTCGCTATCTTTTAAGCATGAAGTGGAGCAATCAAAAGAAAAATTGTGGCACTTCACCTAAAGATGGTGACCTCTCTCTTTGATAGAACGAATGTTGAATAGGGTGTGAAACAAATTACAAACACGCCAATAAAATGAAAAATATATATAACTTGATATTTTTTTCTTGTATATTTGTATTGACTATTGCAGGTAAAGAAACAAGACGACGCGGTGAATACGTTCAGGACTCTAAACTCGGTTTCGTCATCAATGCTGTATACACCATGGCGCATGCGCTACACAATATGATGATGGATATTTGTGGTAGCAGTAGGGGGCTATGTCCGGAGATGCTGCCAGTAAAGGGAGAACTCTACTTAAATTATCTTCTGAACGTTTCATTGACTACATACAGTAATTATGAACTTCATTACGATGAGAATGGGGATCCACCAGCAAGGTAACCCCCCCCCCCCCCTCTCACGTTCTGCTCCCAGGTGTCTAGCACAAAGTTCGTACAACATGCATTGCGTGGTTTTTTTCTGGGTACTTAGATATTTCTGAGTCAAGATTCCTCGAAAGATGGAAAACAAAAACTACTAAATATTACTAGAGATGTTTTAAATAAACTATGTTATAAACTTTAATTGAAATGACAAATGATTATTTTCTACTTAGCTCACCTGCGCCGAACGCTCAAGTGACCTTTTCTGATCCAAGTTTCCTTAGATTGACTGCCAATTTCCCTGATAACTTTCCAAGTTTTTAAATTAATGTAAAATAAATCTGCCATAAAACATTCCTTGGTAAAACAACATTCCTGTTTACTTAAATGAAAGTCGATTCCTGCTTACAAAGAATTGTATTAAAAATAAGGTGATAATTAAAAAGATTGTTTTCCGCCACACTCAACAATTTTTCAGTTATCTGGTGGCGTCCAGTTTTTATTGGTGGAGGAAAGAACCCAGATACAATGTACCCGGGAAGAGACCACCGACATTCTGAAAGTAAACTGGCAAACTTTCTCACATATATCGGCGCGAGCGAGATTCGATCCCGCGCCAACTAGTGGTGAGAGGCTTTGTGATTTTGAGCGCGATACTCTAACCACTCGGCCACAGAGGCCCCAATTTAAAATAGATTTATCTTTTAAAGATCAATACATAGATAAATTTAAAATGTATTTATCTTCAAAATACTATTCAATAATAAATATCAAAACTTGTTCGACAGGTACTATATATATTTAATGTAATCTCAGTTTCTGAGACCAGGGTTGAGACCGCAAGAAGGACTCAAAGCAACGTTAATTCCCGATTTTCAGTAGTCCCAATGTCATAGGAAGGACAGGAATGTGCTATGAGAGTGTTCTCAGGAATCACTAAAGTACAATTTGTCAATTTCATGTGCAAGTATCATAGTCTGACTTAGATTCAGTTCTGTTCACATCAAGATCCCAGAGGCTTCGGATGGGGGGGGGGGGGGGGGGTGTCATATTGTAAGAATGTGAAATATCATAAAGAAATAAAGAAAATAATACGAAATATATTGAAACAATGAAAGTTTGAGACTGTTTTTTCAAAAAAGGAAAGAAAAAAGGGGAAAAAAAAGAACTTACGAAAATTATGCGTCATATAAGCAACAATATAAGGATATATATAATGGCTAAAGACGAATCATTTGTAATACACATATATTTGAAAATTATTTTCAGAATGTTAAAAACGAATATTGAACCAAAAGCACGAGTTATTAAAATCAAATTTCTTATGCTTGTTAGCGAAAGGCTACTCAAAAACAAAACCAAAATAGGAGGCAACAACACAGTACCGTGTATTTTGTTTAACGTGTTTGGAGATTTACTCACTTTGTTACAATTTCTCTAGTGACCTTTGACCTCTGTACAATGATATCATAAATGATCACATTTTATTCATCAATCTTTAGGCAGGTAGCAACAACACCACCCCTAATTTTTCGTTACATGTGATTTAATATATTAATTTCGTTATCATCGTATACAAAGTCGCTTTTATATAGTACTATTAGTGGTGAATGGTAGTAGTGCGTTTGTATCTGTAACGACCTGTCCTTCGTCTAACGCTTTGCATTGGGTTTTTCAGTCGTGGGTTTTTCAGACTCGACCGAGAGTTTCCGGGTTATAAGAGGCGTTAGGACAATGAAGAATCCTCCCTGTGGCACGTATATTTAATTGAGAACCAGGCATACGTCTAAATTCATGACACTTCACTTAAAGCGACTGGTGGCTATAACTTGAGTGAAAGCTTGTTGAAGAGACATTCAACTCTAAACATACAATGAATCAACTGGAAATAAACCGCTTATTGACATTCTATACAACAGAGCGATTGTTAATACGTTTGGTTGGTTGTTTTACGTCCCTTCGATAACATTTCACTCCCTTAGAGACGTCACCAGCTAATTGTGAAGTGTCATAAATGATAGTATATACTAGGCGCTCTAAACCATTTAGCAGTGGGGATTCTTTATAGCCAAGTAACATGACTGGATCATACCGGTTTTAAGTTATCGTCCAAATAACTCGCGACTTTCAACTGAAATACTGAACTATTAGCAAAAGAACGATCACAACGCCTGGTGCATGGCGCAGTCGTGTGATTCGGACTATCGACCTTCCGGTCACGTGCGAGCGCCCTCTATCGATTAAACAACCGAGATTATTTCAACACAAATACAATACAGTGGTAGAGATAATTTGTTATGTCTAAAGATTTGATTTATACCAAGAACCAACCCAAGCTTTGTAATTTTATATTTATTCAGTATGCATATGATATGATAGAATTTATCTTAAATTTACATTTGAATTTGTTACTCTTGAAACAATATTTACATATTTCCTAGCTTCATGTATAAGGAGAATATCAAGGCCGTTGTTATTCGAAACAAGAACTATTGCAGAGGTGCACGGAACCTCTTGCTGCCCACAGATATAATTGTCAGAATAAGCGATAGATATTATATTGAATATGTGTGTCGAAGTTAACATGTAAAAAGAACAGACGCTTTCTGTAATTCGTTAGAGAGTGGTACAAGTGATGCTGACGTCACATGGCGCAGAATCACTCACTAGTCATGAAATCATGAAATTGTTGATTTATGTTATGAGCATTATATAATAGAAAAAAATATTTTGAGGTATGATAACATCATTTATTTATCTAAATTAGGTACGACATTATGAATTTTCAAAAGATCAAGGACGAGGCGGGAAACGTGACGTACAAATATGTCAGAGTGGGACGCTGGGAAACGGGACTACTTTCAATGAATGATTCTATCATTTACTGGCCATCCAGTGGATTTGGTAGTACTGTTGAGTCTGTTTGCAGTGATCCATGTACTAAAGGCTCCATTAAAGTATGTCAAATTAATCCACTTCATTTTTTATTGTGAATGCATTTTTACATGTCACCATTTCGCTGTCTTTGACATTTTAAAACTGCAACGAAACTTTAGACTATGTAGTAAAATTTCAATTCGGGGGAGAACACTCAGAAAGAAAGTTTTCAGTCGTGATTAAAATGCATTATATCACATAATTAATAATAATAATAATGGAATAGGTAGGATTTTCACGACACTGTGCATGTACCTCCGCTAGCTTATATGTACATGCTTAAATTATCTGCATATTGCATGGAATGAATCCTAGGCTCTCTCATTAAGAATATCGCTAACAAAACGCAGAAGAGAAACCTTTCTTACAACGTCAGTTTTTCATACTTTGAAAATATATAGCTACAATTATGATGAAATGTTTTGTTTTAAAATGTTTCAAAATTGCATTTCATTACGATTGAGGACCAGTCCTGTAGTGTAAACAAAATCCGTGTAGAAAGACACACACACACACGCACGATCTGAATTAGACCACGTCACTCAGTTTATGAACTTCTTTGCCTTCACCATTCCGTATCTTTTATCAAGTGTTTCCTAAAAAGAAAAGCATACCATCTGTCATATTAATCACATGAGACTATCTACTTTTGCAGTGTATACGGTATAGAGAAACCATTTGTTGTGTCACTATCTGCATAGGATTACTATCTAGTTACAATTCCATATCGGCGTACTGATTATACGTTGAAAAATGTTAAAAATTAATGGTTTTCACCGTCTATATTTCAATGCTTCCGTTACCAATTATCAACGTAACGACATCTAGGAACCGTCTACTGATAATTTGATTCTGAGTTTAATTGCTTCTGTATAAGACAAATTCCCTAGGCCTTGCTGAGCCATTTATTACAATTTTAGACATATTATCCGACTAATTGATGTATTACGTAATTTCCTAAGCTTGAAATTGCATATCAGTTACCATTATTGACTGACGATAGTCCTGTACACAAATTGGTGTTTTCTGATAGAAATATGCTCACGGGAAATCTCTTCTCTCGAACAAATAAGCAACTTTAAAGGACGAGACCTGCTGGGATGGTTTCTTAATGTATTTTTACAGTATGTTGTAAAGGGCGGCATTGACTGACGTTACGTAACTTGATATGTGTTATTTGGAAAAGTAAAAATTTTTGGTGTTCAATTTTACCTTTAGATTGTTTATGAGTCATTCATTATGAATACATTTTAGGCAAATCAATACGTTTGTAATAGATCTGAGTGATAGACTTTTGATTAAAGATAATTAAGATGGGTTTTACGTAAAATGCATCATCAATGTTGGATTAGTTTGGTTGTAAGAAGTACAAATATAAAATTCCTTTAAACATATATAAGGGATTGGTAAATTTTTTTTATGATGTTCAAAAATTAAAAAAGAAATTGAAATATATTACCCCTCTCTATAAAATTTAACTCTATATAGATTTTCCTCACTCCTTTGGACTTAATTGAGAAATCTTGAGAATGAATTACATTCTATACGATAAATTGCATTCATTTTATTTATATAATCATGAATTTAGTTTTCGTTTTTATCATAAGAAAACCGTTTCCTAGTAAATATCGCTAAGCTTAGAAGGAATTGCTGTAGTCCCGATGCTGGATGTTTCTGTATAAATTTTGGTAAAATAACTTTTATATTCTAATTCTTTGAAAACCCGATCTCTACATACATTTATCACTCAAAAACATTCTCGTTGAGAAAGTTAATACCTCAATTAAAATATAAGATATACCAAACAGATATTAGAAAAATAATCAGCAATTATGTTGCATATAATTATTATAATTTTGTTCAATATGATCTTTGAAATTGATCTAGTCATCACGTTACTGTATATATTCTTATTTGAAGTAGATTTTTTTTTTTTTTTTTTTTTTTTTTTTTTTTTGATTTCTTGATCAAATAGACATTGCTATCAAAGCCAGAGTTGCTGAACATCAGTTTTATACATTACAGAGCATGACCGTTGTCGCTGTAAGAGTTATGCAACCTGTCATAATTTTCATTGACTTTGTGTACATATGTTTTTGTAGAAATACAAAAGGCTGAAACATTATTATGTGGAGAAATCTAAATTACAATTTTCACTGAATTCCATAAAGATCACTATTTCTTTGTCTCTGAACTTTATTTTTTTTTCTTTTGCATTTCAAATGTATTCCAGTAATATAAAGATGCATAGTTCAAAATTTTATAGAAAAAAAGTGTTTGCAATGTAAACTGAAAGTTGACAGCGATATAATGTAAACTTAAATTTGACAGCAACACAAACTGAAAGTTGACAGCAATGTAAATTGAAAGTTTACAGCAATGCAAACTGAAAGTTGAAAGTGAAAGCCTGTAATCAATTATAAACCACTGGAACGATAAGCCTTGAATTAGAGGAATTGTCATTAAATCATTTCAGAAATTAGATGAGCAGACAAAATGCTGTTGGACTTGTATTCCTTGTCAGGAGAACGAGATAATGATGGACTCCAATACGTGCAAAGAGTGTGCCGATGGGTGGTGGCCAAATGAAGACTTGACAGGTATTCTAAATTTATATCTGTGCTGATCAAAACATTTTGGCATTGTAAACGTCTCCGAAATATTGTATTCTTGTTTGCATTCTGTCATACGAGAGAGAGAGAGAGAGAGAGAGAGAGAGAGAGAGAGAGAGAGAGAGAGAGAGAGAGAGAGAGGTTTGTTTGATTTGAAATCCATCAGTCCTAAATCTAGGTCATATTCTATCGGCAATTGCAATGTAAACTGAATTATTCCTACTGTTGACTGTCTAGTGTGTAATCTTCGTTGAGGATTATCAGATTATATTGCAGTACTTTTGATTCTCTCATTCAGTCCAGGAAAAGTTCCTTTACTAACACTCGGAATATGCTTCGAGAAAATCTGCATTTATTTCATTTCCTAACTTTCTCCTTTAGAAAAAGGCAATATAATTAATAATTCAATATTTTAAACAGTATTTCTTGCATCTGCAATATGAAAGACCTTAGGGGAGGGGGGGGGGGGGGGAGGGGTAATATTGTAGTAATCCAAGTTTTCTTGTGTATCTAGATCATATACACGGAACAATATTAGATGGTACTTATCGCGGTGGCTCAATAGTTAAAACGTTCGCCTTGTTGCCGGGAGCTAGTTGTATTCGGCGCGTACATTTGTAAGCGCGTCACCCCCCCCCCCCCAACCCCCCAACCTTATTATTTTTCTGATTTGGGATCTACAAACTTAGAGCGTAGAATTTTTCGTCTCTGTTACTTATTACATGTAGTGAAAATTACGTTTTTCAGCCGGGATTGTAAGAAGAAATATAAACACTGATAACGAGTAGTAATTAAGTATCAGAGACAAAAATCAACCTTTCTGGATGGTCATTATTGTATATTTACAAAACATAAGTAAAAGAATTAATATGTCGATCACAGATCAGAAAAAATAAATTAAAAGTGGATAGAAAGGAGAAGGGGGTTGCTTTCTCCAAGTGCCTGTGTTTTAACATGGATTTGTTCTAAGGATCTGTAAGCCAATATATACTTAAATCCTTTATCATATTTAGTACAGACACTACCCAGTTTATTGTACTTGAATATTTTGTCACACCTTTCCGAGTGTATCAAGTATGTACCGGTTCGATTTAATATGGCCTTTGGTGCAATTGTGTTATACGGACGAAAGTGAGGTTGGGTGGGCGGGCCAGGCTTCATGTAGGCCTAGGCAAGAGTTCGTGTAATTGAATTACAATTATATATATATTTCTAGAGAGAGAGAGAGAGTTTGAGTGTACATTACGTACATAATAACTGACAAAAACTTAGTTAGTTGCAAGTAATAAATATTTTGAATTGCGCAACAAAAGCAAAATGCTATAATTAAGCTAATGTTATTTGCAATACTAATGTTGCATACATATAGTTTGACGTCACATATACATGTAATAATATATATATATATATATATATATATATATATATATATATATATATATATCTGTGTGTGTGTGTGTGTATTTCATATTTATTGTGTAACATGATTGTATGCCAACATGATTGGTGAATCAATAAAATAAATTGAATTAAATTTGATAATTGAATTGAAAATAAATAAACTCTCACTGTTACGGCCCTGAGTCCAGATTTGTGGTACTTCACCTTCAGCTGATGAAATCTCAATATTGTAAAGTATTCTCGTAGGGAGGTTGATAAAGTAAACAAACAAACGCATTACATGTAGACTTTGTAATTTGCTCAAACAATCAAACAAAGAAGCCAATGTATGGAGGCCAGTGGAGGATTAAGAAATTTCTACCAGTAAAAGACAGTGGGTCTCTGGGTTGTCGTGAACATCCCAGTGGGTCCAGGACGAAGCCAGGGTGGTGGCACAAAGGGCGAACCACCACCACCACCACCCCCCCCCCCACCCCCTGAAGCTTTGTGCTAATAAAAATTCCTGTACGGTGTCTTTTTTATCTTTTTTTCAGAAATATTTTTATGACATTGTATCATATTTGTAAAAGTGGAAAGGTTGGGAGGGGGGTACACTCGGCGCGCCGGCTCTAGTTCCTCCACTGCAAGCTACTCTACATGTAAGGTAGGCCTTTAAATAGTAGATTGTTGAAAGACGCACCACCAGATGAAGTTGCGGTCAGTAGATAGATTAAGTCGCATCTCGTCCGAATAAACCGTCATTTTACACAGTTTGGGGAATGATCGATATGGTATCGTAATTTGGTTAGACACACGATTTCTCGGTACGCATAGTTAAGGCAAAAATGCTGTGAGCTGAGAGCTATATAATCGTGTAATATTTGCGTTTAATTTGATAAGAATTTCGAACGCCGCTCAAGATACCAGTGTTCATCAAATTTCTGTAGAACGGCAAAGGTACGTGTAGCGATTACACGGTTATATAGCGAGTAGAATAAAACCACCCCATAAACACCATCTGCAACACTGATTTCTTCTTCAGAAATTCCATATTCCGTCATGACACTTAGGCACCCCATGGAAAGTGCGAATTAGAAATTTTCATTTCTACATGTAACATGAATGGCGAATGATTTGGTTTTAATTATTCGCGATTAATTTTTAACATGAACCTGATTTTTCAAAAAATTGTATGGACTGTAATTTATTTTTAAACATGAAATAAACGAATTGCAGAGGTTCAATAACGAAATTTTTGTCAACATTCTTTACTAGTATTCACTCAAACCATATGTAATGGTACATTGTAAATGAAGCCATAGATACCTTAATCTAATGTTGACAAAATATGTTCTATAGTGTACGGACTCGGTGTCCTTAAAATGTACTGAAGTTTCAGGTTAAATATCTGTTAAATACTTCAGATTATCTTATTTCTCAGCAATTCTTTTGTCAGAATGGGAAAAAAACTTCACTTAAATGCTTAAAAGGATATTAAACAAAATAAGCGAATCTATATTCAAGCTCTTTATAAAATCGTCTACTAAATAAATCATTGCATCGTGTGTTCGGGGTTTTCTTTTCGTGTTTTTCTATCGGGGGTGGGGGTATTTTCTATGGGAATTTTCTTGCAAAGCATGGTCCAGTTTGATATTTCTACCACTTTATACCTACCTATCAAACTAGTGGGAGTTGGGGGGGGGGGGGGGGGGGGATAAGTATCTCAAACATAGAGGCATGAAAGTTGATCAAGTCGAAAGAGAATTTTATAAATTTTCCCACAGTTACACTGTAGATAGTGTGTACAGTGTTATGTACTTTATTATGCTGCTGATGTCAAGCATACATCCATAAATAATGCAAGCATAATTTTAACATGCAAGCCGTGTTTAGTGAATCAAAACGGGTTTTTTTGTTTTTGTTTTTTTTTTCTCTTTTTCTGATATGCCCATATCAAACTTACCATCTAGTATTCTTAATTTGTGGCTATGAATATTGAAACGTTATCAATTATTTACATTAACAGAACAGATCACACACCATGGAAAGGTCACGGAACATTGCAGTTTTCAGTAATTATTAAACTGTTAATTTTCATTGCAGAAATAGAATATGAATTTTGAATTTTTATTAAACACTTTGCTTTTCATGCAATTCACCACGGTTCATCCTAGTTACATTAGCAATGTGAAATGTTAACGGTAAAGAACAATAGATTAATTACACAGCTAATAGATAGGGTGGAAACTTGAAAGAGTTACATTGAGGTAAATAAACGACCATGGGTCACAACGCTTACCTGAGTCACGTTAGCCCTGTTCTTGAAAAGATATTAAAAAGATTTTTTACCCGTTTTTACCCCCCCCCCCAAATATTGACACCATATCATAACCCACCCTAGCCTAAGGGGCGCGACTTAAATGAAATTGAATCCACACAACATAGGGCTGGTTCTATATCAGTATTACTAACATGGCCGTGCTGTTTTGGATAAGATTTCAATATGTTTCCTTATATTTATGTATAGCATGTACATAAAATTTGATTCCCGATTAAAGACCTAATCCATCTAAACACCCCCACACGATTTGGAAATGTGTGCATATCAATCATATTTAGTGTGAACCTACTCTTGAAAAAAGGATATTTAGAATTTCTTACATATTCTCATGTAAAACTTTGAATTCGTATTTCAGCCTCGCACTACCCCAGGGGCAATGATTTCATCAAATATGATTGACTGTTTATTTTACGCCCCGTCAAGAATTTTTCACTCATATTTAGACGTCACTACTTGTAGACGGAATACTACTAATAGCGCTTAGGGTCGTAACAGTGAGGGTTCTTTAACTTGCCAACGCCTGCTGCGACATGGGACCTCCCTTTCAAGGTCATATCCGAAAGACCCGTGATCGATTCTCACTTCAAAGTGCCGATCGCTTGGTGAAGGAGCAATCACTACGTATATATATACGTCATAGACTTGACGCGGCCATAGCACGAGCGGACTCGAACTCATGACCTCCCGGTTACAGAATGGACGCTCGTCCACTACCATGCCGCGACAGATGTTGACACATTAAAAAAACCCTCTCTGAGCACTACGGCCGTAAGCGCAAATCATAGGTCTACATTTGTGGTACTTCGCCTATAACTGGTGACGTCTCAATATGAGTCAAAGATTCTCGATGGGACTTAAAACATACCATCTAACGATCTTATCATGTAACTTATGTTGTTTCAAATATAATACATGTAGTTAAAGTTGACATGCGTAAATAGGGTTTTATTTTCATGATTTATTTTCCCATTACTCTTATTATTCTACTAATGCATCTAATTTCTTTCAGCATGCAAAGAGATAGACATAGAGCACCTGAGTTGGCACGAGAATGAAGCGGTGATCGCGGTGACGTTCGCCTGTTTTGGAATTTTCGCTACGCTCTGGATAGGTGTAATTTTTTTGCGCCACCACGATACACCTGTTGTAAAAGCATCCACACGAGAGTTAATGTACATTATCATGCTAGGAATCATCATGGCGTACGCTTCAAATTTCGTCCTTGTAGCAAAGCCAACCATTGTCACCTGCTACTTTTCACGAATATTACCTGGTTTATCATTTTCGTTGGTATACGGATCTTTAGTCACGAAAACAAATAGGATCGCAAGAATTTTAGAAGGAACTAAAAAAATCATCACCAAGAAGCCCCGATTTATGAGCGCGTCAGCCCAAGTTATTATTACTTGCATCCTCGTGGGAGTTGAATGTGCCATCATTACCGTGATGTTAATTATTGAACCCGCTGATTCAATGCTGGACTATCCAACTATTAAACGCGTTAGGCTCATCTGCAACACGACTACGATGGGCATCGCAGTCCCATTTGGTTTCGATCTGATGCTAATATTTATGTGTACTCTCTACGCCATCAAGACCAGAAACCTGCCAGAAAATTTCAACGAAGCGAAATTTATAGGTTTTACCATGTACACAACGTGTGTAATTTGGCTTGGGTTGGGATTCTTTGCCATATATTCTGGTAGTGAGCAAATGGTTTTAACCATGTCCATCTGCATAACTCTAAGCGCCACTGTGGCATTGGTGCTTTTGTTTTTCCCAAAGGTCTACGTAATTGTTTTTGCTCCAGAAAAGAATACACGGAGTGCGTTCACTACTTCAAAGGATGTGCGCTGCCATATTGGGTCTGTTTCCTATCATTCTGAAAGCGGAAACGATTTTGGAAAGTAAGTTTAAAGAAAGGATGAGAATATATATATATATATATATATATATATATATATATATATATATATATTACAAGAATGACCCTGATTGTCAAATTTGGATATATATTGATGAATATAAAAATAGTAGTTTCCCAGATTGATGCTGAATATCGAAATAGAAGAATGCTTTCCATTGCTTTCCTTAGAGCCACAGATATATGTCCTCGTTGAGAATAAAACAATCATAAATAATGTAAAGACCGACACGCTAGGGACGCGCTGAGGAAATAACCGTGTCAAAATATTTTGTGTTTATGAGCAACATCCCCAAGATAATAAATGGTATGACGTTCAAGGGTTTGAGATATTGAATAACATTAATTAATGTTTGATATGATGCCATCATAAGTGGATTGCTAACACCAATACAGAAATATGAAGCAGACATGTTTCAGATCACGACGCCTAGTATTCTCCTATTTCATTAATAGGGTAGTTAACTGCTTATATTAGGAAAAGAAATGATTGCATTCAAATATCGATACTTTTATTAAGGTTAGAATGACTGACTAGCGATATAGAATTATTTCATCACAATTTCCATTCCCCTTTGTAAACCTTCAAGCTTCTACACTTTCGGTATACCATAAAAGGCTATTACTTACACTTAGTACTAAGTGTATAATGGCATACGAGGCGCCTATGCATTTGTTGAAAATTGTTTTGGAACAATGCATAATACTTGGCAATTCTCAAGTTTGTTTTGTTTTTTTTTTCTTTAGGGAAAGGATGTCTGTAGAAAAGGGAGCGTCGCACCGTAAAAAGTTCTTGATTGGAAAATTTAAACTAAATCACAAACACACTGCCAGTGAAAGAAAGGAGACCGCTTCCCTCCCACCCAACGTAAAGTTAAATCGGGAAGATTCGATGCACATTCATGTACCAAATAACCAAAAGTTTCCATGGAGCAAGAAAGACCACTCGAATTCGAATTCAGGTGATGAAGACGATCGCTTGTCAACAATAAGTTCTAAGGAGGAATCACGAAGTGGAAGCGAGAAACAAAAGAAGAAATCCAAACAGGATTCCGAATGTCAAACTGACGCCGAGTTGTATGAAAATTACGTTGCAAGATCATCCGTTAGGCGGCGCAGAACTAAAAATACATGTCATGAATCAAACGGCTCCATCAACAGTGATGAAATCTTTTTGTCTTTACCTGTATCCGATTCAACAGAAAATAGGGGTATGTATCGGCTCTCACCGAGGTATTCCGATCGGAGCCCTTTATTAGGCGGCTACGAATCGTCAATGGACGAGGAACGCCGAGGAGAGGAACCGTATTTCCCTTTGAATAACTTATCCAACGTCCATGTCCTTAACGATACCATACCTTCCGACATTCCATTCAAATCACAACCCTTACACTCATTAGCAGAACATGATCCTCTTCCACTCAAACGAACAGACGATCCATATGTTATATCTAATAGAAATTCCATAGATCCTTATTATTCTCCGATAGATGTAGCTGAAGAGGTTTCAGCAAAACGTATAGAAAACGGTCATCTCATACAGATTGACGATGTTCCGTTACCAAACAGTAAATTTTTATCACAATCTAAGTCCCCCTCTTCTTTAAAAATTGACAACAGTGATTTATACAATAGAAGACAACACCTGTATCCTGTCGTGGCGGCGGAGAAATCGTTAGACAAAAGCCGCTATCGTTTGCCACCTACACAAGGTGAAAAAACAATGAACACGGTTTCTCCTCTGAAGGAGGAAATGCACTGCAATTGTACAAACTACGATGCAATTCCTGAACAATACCTGATGTCGAGACCTAGTGTTGTGTCAAATAATCTCTCCACGGACTCTTCTGTGCCACCGGAAGACATCGCTGCATTTGGAATTCAAAAACTCGACGAGGAGGAGGTTTCCATGCTGTCGTTTCGAGATTATATGAAAAACAGAGGTATTGACCTTGACATGTCAGACGTTCAATCCAGCGAAGTATAGTGGTATCATCGTTATGTGCTTTTTAGAAATCGTTAGAATTCTTAACATAATTGATTTCAAATTTATTCTAATATTTCCATGTTTATCTCATTTTTACAAATCATACGTTTAGAGTATAACAGTTGCATACAGTCTCGGAACACTTTCCTTCTGATCATCAATATCTCACCAAATGTTTGCTTACGAGTAGTGCAATCGCGATTGTTTTTGTTTAATTTCTATTCCGATCTCCATTTATATTTTACAATTGTCAAGTATTTCTACATACAAGTCAACGTTTGTGACAATCATATCGGTGTTTCACAATTTTACTACATTTCAATTCCTTAAATAATATAAACAAGTAGGATCACTGTAGCAGAATTCGGTTCTACTTCTGATTTTAAACTACATGTACATCAAAATAGCAGTATTATCTGTTCGCGAATACGTGAGATTTACGGCGTTTATTTTAGTATACGATGTCGCAAACAAATGTATTTATCGCCATTTTTATTGAAATTGGCGAAATATTACCATTTTTGTTGTTTGGTTTCACAAAATATGATAGCATGCCTTAACGGCAATGAAATTATGTTAGTATTTTTTTTCATAATGTTTAAAATTCCTTGAACATAATTTCGAGGCACGTATGCGGCCCATTTTTGAAAATGTACATTTCTGAAACGTTGACATTTGATCATATTAACTTTATGACGTCATATTCCAAATTACGTACACGGATCAGTGTGCAGAAAGGTAGCTTTTAGTTTTTGTTCCTTACTGTTTTGATAGGGTAATTACTAGATTTCGAGGAAATGGAAGAATGTTTACATTTAGTACTTAATATGACATTTGTAGCACCTACCAGTAATCCTTTGGATGGCAGACATTGTTATTATCAGTATTGAGATTCTAATAAATGTTGTTTTACCACTTTTTTGTAATGACTACAGCTAAATAATATTACTTTGTGTTGCGGGAGACTTACAATTAGCAGCAACTGTTCCACTGTAATGTGTTTGGCATTGGAAGTACAATTCGTGGGTCTTTAACAAACGCAACAACATCCCACACCATGATAAAGCGTGGGTAGAATGAAGAATCCTTACTAATACATAAACTTCGTAGTCGTAACCTTTGGAATCCAATTCTATCATAGTCTCGATTTCCCCAGACTCACGCTTTCGATCCCTAGTTTATTATTATTTTTTTTTAACCAGTAGGGGGCGCAAACCGAAATGGCGATTTCAATGGAGCGAATTGTCTTCGCATACAATTATGTCCTTTATTATAGATAAATGAAGGTCTTTTGAATTCAGTTAAAAATTTATTTTTTGTAAAGCTTCGAACTTCTCTTAAGCTTCTGCCTTCTTTTGCATATGTGCGTCTATCAGCCATTGAGAAAAGATACGGATTCCTCGCTAAGCCTCGACTTGAAATAGAAATGGTACCAGACTCTCGCTTGTTCAAAATCTCGAGGGCGAGAGTATGTGGAAAGCAAGACTAATTGTAGAAATGTCACGCCCTTTATTCTCCTTTTCCGATATATACTGATTTATCAATGGATGACCATCTCGGTTTCTTGACTTCAATCTGATTACTCGTTATATATATATATATATATATATATATCTATATATACTCGTTATATATATATAGAGAGAGAGATCTATGGCTTTTTGGCGATCCTATATACTGTTTTGCTAATACATCATTTTACCAACTCTTTTTTTTATAATTGACTGAAGGATATTTGACAAAACAAACGGACAAACAAAAAAGTAATTTGTGTACAGATGTAAACAAACATGGCGATACACAGACCAGATGGCCCTTTTCCACGTGTATGTAGATTTGTTGCACTGTGTATTCGTTATACTCAGAGCATCTGGCAGATAATTGCATCGCATTGATATAATCCGTCGACACCGAACTAAATACTTGAAATAGTTTTCAAATTGTACACCATGCAATGTCATCGTTTTAGACAAGGTTTCGGTATTTTATTCATCATGACCATTTTATTACCTTCATTGTGTACAGTGGCGGATCTAGCGCCGGACACAACCCAACCCCCCACCCCCTCTTACTTATCCTTAGATAATGTCTAGCGATCGATATTTGATATAATAAAACATATGATCCAAATTTTTAAGAAATGTGTCCAAAACACTAAAATATTTACTTCTAGATCTTGTTTGACAGAATTCACAGGGATTTTTTAAGGTCTGTGAAGGGCCGGAATTCCCAGTGCTGAAAAGTAGGTATATTTCTCAAAATGACACCTAAAAATTCCCAAAGGATGATTTAAAGATCGCAAATCAAATATTTTTGTTTGATTGTTGTTGAGAACTCATCATTCAGGATATTTCGGGTATTTGCCAAGTCTTTTCGTAGCTTTATTGCATAGATACTTGGTATTGGTACTCTATAAATCTGTCAGTGTTACAAATTATGTCAGCTAACTATAGTTAGATAGGAATACAGTAAAAACTAAAGATAAGATCTTCAAGTGAGAACTCAAGTCCTCTGACTATCCTGACAACAAGTGAAAACATGGAAAATCAACACGAGAATAGGTCTGAGATTCAACGCGATCATGTTTGTTTGTTTGTTTGTTTATAGCCGCCTGAGCAATTTTTCAGCTATCCGGCGGCTGTCACCATTACCGGTGACAGGGCTGCAAATTTAGGCCTATGCTCGGCACTCGGGGCCTTTGAGCAGGGAAGGATCTTTATCGTGCCACACCTACTGCGACACGGGACCTCGGTTTATACGGTCTCATCCGAAAGACCGGCACCCACGTCCCACAGTGGGATTCGAACCCCCGACTCAAGGATCATCAGATCTTTGAGCCCGACGCTCTAACCACTGCGCCACGCGGGCGGCAACGCGATCATGACACCAACAGTAAAAACAAAGTACTGAAAACAATTCCAAAGGCTTTACTTTAATTTCAAAGAGTGGTATAGGAAATAAAAGTAATCAACATGTTGAGGATTTAAGGTCTGATTATTCAGTTTCCACTTGCACTGGAAACCGATGATAATGTCCTCTGACTTGGACGATGCCTCGGTCATGGTAATATTGGATCATCTCCATACATCTTTCTTTACCATGTTATATGAAATACAAAAATTCTAGGTTTGCTTAAATCAGTAGATAAATGAGTTAGTTTTGCTTTTCCAACTTTTTTTAGAATCATAAATGGTTTCACAATTTCAACTAAATACCGATGTTTTTTCCAATGTGAATCCTTGAAATCAAAGGTTTAAAAAATGCCTGGTTCATTAGGTTCAGGGGCGTCATCTAGTGACCCCAATCAAGGCTTTGCGTTAGATCCACTGTGGGCTTCATTGCCACCACAGAGCCCCCACCCTTTACTACTCCCCAGTTCAGAAATTTCTAGATCTGCCACTGAGATATATACATGTACAATAATCATATATACATATGTGCGTGTAATTTTTCAATCCATAAACGTAGCGAATATTAGAGCAACTGCATACAAAGTCTGATTTCTATATTCTGCACAGACATGGTTATCTGTATTGCAGTCCCATACCGATCTACTGCTCAGTGATATAGTCGAATTTTGTGATTGTCCAATGGTAACCAAGGAAACGAACTTGTATCTTGGAAACTTCAACGCCTTGACAACATTTCGCGTTTCTTCGCTGAGTGACTGCGACAAGAGACAGCATAATGTGGGATCATATTGGACATTTCTGAGGTTGTCTTGGAGTACTTTGAATAGATGAGGCTTAACGGAATCGGGATCAAATTTCTTTAATGGAGCATTAACTGTAACGTTTCCAGCTTCCTCTAATCTCTGAAGCCGTGTTTTATGATTAACTACCATAGCCTTGGCTATCCTGTTCATGTTAAACACTTTACTTATGTTCATTGCGGATTCTACTTTTTCTCTGCCTGACCTTGCCCGCTGGAAAAAGGGTGAATGCAAGCGTTCTGGAGAAACCGTTCCTGGCGAAGAGCTTCTGATTCGAAGGAGAGGGCTTCCTTTGAGTAATGGTAAAGCTGCCTTTGGTGCCTTCGACATGCCGACATTTTCATCTCGATTTTCTGCAGTTGTTGATTCTTCTGGTATTCCATCAGTGGGGGGTCGATTGAGTGTGCCCTCTGCAGTCTCGAGTTCT